>OV884011.1:176433039-176949256 GCA_930367205.1 Acanthosoma haemorrhoidale
AATCTAATCAATTAAATATGATCAAAGGACTAAAAATTAATTGTGAGGGTCAAGGCAGTTGCAAAATATGAAAGATCTGCCATTTAGAGCGAAAAAAGTTTCAGGTTACATAAAATATATTAATCAAAAGTGCATATAAAAAATATAGGACAAACACAGAAAAATACAAATTTAGTTAACTGACTCAACATATGTTTTGGCACAATTATTAAAAAGGAACTAGACAAAAGAATAAAAGTATAAATAAAAAAAAAACTTAAACCTTATCTTCATTTAGAAACGACCAATTTCAAAACTAAATGATAGAAATAAGAATAAAACTACTATATATTAATGTTTGAAAACTGACCTGTTTGTTCGCAAAAATTAGCAAAACTGCATCCCTTAATTCATCTTCAGCGAGCATTCTCATCAACTCTTCTCTGGCTTCACCGATACGTTCCCTATCATTACTGTCTACAACAAAAATGAGGCCCTGAAACACAAAAAATAAATTAAAAATTTACATCTTATAAACCAAAATTTTTAACAATTAAACCAACTCGTTGTACTAAGCATGTTATGAGTAATTTATATAAAAAGAAAGAAACTTTTAATCTATACTATATGTTTACCTGTGTATTTTGAAAATAATGCCGCCACAAAGGTCGTATTTTGTCTTGACCACCTACGTCCCACACTGTGAAACTTATGTTTTTATACTCAACGGTTTCAACATTGAATCCTGCAATCAATAGAATGAGATTAATTCTAAAGGAAGTGATTATAAATCGGCCATAAATCAGTTGCATTAAAAAGTTTTTGACAAAAGTAAGACACTTACCAATAGTAGGGATTGTGGTTACAATTTCTCCTAATTTAAGTTTATATAAAATAGTAGTTTTACCAGCAGCATCAAGACCGACCATCAATATTCTCATTTCTTTTTTGCCAAACAGGCCTTTGAACAAATTTGCAAACATATTCCCCATCTTGGATGGATTTTTGTGACACTGAAACAATAGTCATAAGGAAAATTATTAATTGGTTTTCACAAAATAAAAATGCATTTAATAAGTAAATGCAAATATATGATAAGGCAAAACGAAGTTTTTGATGGATTAGTGTGATGACGACTTATCCCATCAAGATTAAAAGTGATCAAACAACATGCTAATAACCTTTAATGGGAGGAAACTGTAATTACAGCGCGATACAATGCAAGAATACGCTCTAATACACGGACATATCAACAGAAAAATGGGTAAGACAAGATGACAAACATGCTATTATCATGGACTCCTCCCTGGGAAAGCCGAAACTCACCATTTACCGAATAACTTATACGTTAGTAACGATTGAATATGTCGAATTAAAGCATTAGTTGGGCATTAATAAACTACATCGACTCACCTTTATACAACGAAGAAAAACTTATTCAAAACTAATTAATGTTGTAGATCAACACGTCGGGATATATGTGAAGACTAAGATGGCGGAGGGGACGACAAAAGGTTCGTGGTTCTTGCCACGTAAAGAGCTGTTTTAAATGACGCCATTGGGTGAATCAGTGGTCATGTGACTAAATGTCAACATGATTATATTATAGTTCACATTTTTGTCTTTTTGTCGATAAATATAGAATATATATCCAATCCAGTCGAAAAAATATTAATTAAATGTTTAGCAGATGGATAGTTATCCCAGTTCTACATATTTATTTAAGAAAAATTTCAAAGATTCATCAGTCCCAGGAAACATCAACTAGACGCTTGTCTTTGCCTTAATGACATTTTAAATCCAACGATTATTTTTCAAAATGTGTTATATAACAGCTAAAGTAATTTTAGCTGAAAGAGTCTCTGTATTAACACCCGGAGACTTAAGTAGTCCGTCAATATCGTCATTGAAAATAATATAGAATATTACAACTGAAATAAATTTAGAGCATTTTATTGCCGCTTTACTTTGATATATTAAACCTGCAACATCTTTTCAAGCGATTGCGAAGCGAGTCTTAAAAAATCATATACTTTAAATGTTCTATCTAATTTATTGTATCGTTCAAAGTGTGTATATTTTTGTATATATCAATTTGGGAAAAACTGACAGATAATTGTAAATTATTATTGTATATAAATACACACCCCTCACATAAAAAAAAAAATTGGAATTAATTGGAAAGTATACGTTTATATATACACAGGGCTTCCATATACATATAAAGAAAACTCAGGATTATGTAGTTTCTATCTTAATATGTACTCGCACCTTACAAGTAATTAAATAGAGAAAACCTAGCGTTGAATGTAAAGTGTAAATGTTTATGTGCATACATATATATTTAGAAAACTGATTTTTTTTATGTAAAGTGGGTTACTCCTTACAAATAGATTTTGTGAATTAATATACAGTGAAAGACGTCCTAAATTTGAATTTATCGTCCCGCAATGGACATATAATCATTTAAAAATTGTTTTAATACTTTTGTCTTCGATCAAACCGGAAAGTTTGTTCAACCATCCCTTTTTTTTATGTATGTAGTGTATGCACAATCTCGAAACCCTCTCCTATTACCTGGTAGTTGAACTTGAGGTTTTCACATTATTGAGATTATTACAGGCTCGATTTACTTGAAAGTAGCACATCTCTAAATAAAACAATATAAATCATCTCGTAGATGCCTGTTATGAGTTTCAAAATATTGTTTGCTGTCATATATGTATTTATGTACTAAGAGGAATGTTAAATATTGTTATTATTGTCGTTTTTTCACAGTTAAATGAATTTAAATACACCAATACAAACACAAAGAAGTGGTTTAGCATAATGATTGAAAGCCGTGAGTGTAAGCTTTATATTATCGCGCTTAATTTGGACATTATTGCAGGCTGGAGGCAGGCACACAGATTTAAACACAGATTTAGACGATATTTATCCACAATCGGAAGTCTGTATGTAACAATCATTTGTTGTATTTTTTATTCCTGGTGTCTTAAAGTTATTGTCAAAATGGACAAACATTAGTTACAGCGCGGAATTCAAACATGTTACCTATTGATTTCCATTCGGATTTCCCTCTATCTAGGGGGACAAGCCACATGTAACCAACAATTCTCTTTAGACAGTCTCGTATCCATTGCTGTATCTTTAGGGGTACGAATCGCGACTCGGTCACTTTAGCAAATAATTATTAAGATATATAGTTCGGGTATTTTATAGTGGTTTAAAGCGCATGTCAAACTTTTCCTGGACTTCTCGGTTCGTCCTTTATTTTAAATGTTGCGCCATTTGTCAATACAAAGCTGTCATCATCTTCCTTACAACCCGTTACAATATAGGGCATTTCGTTAGACATCCCAGATAGTTTAGCCTCGAAAAATCGCTCCTTTCCGTTACAAATGAATTATAATGCCTTAAACTTTTTAAAAATATAAGTTCATTTTAAAAAGAGATATCTATAATATTGTATATGATTATGTTAATTATAAAATTCTAGGTTTCGGTATTATTTTGTTCAGCGTGTTGGCATTTATATTAATGACGAGATGTAGTTCGTGACTGTTAGTAGACAGAGCAGGAGCTCTTAAGGTAAATTTAAAATTGTATTGCATTGTACTTGCTATGAGTTTTTACGGTCACAGGACATATGCGAGTAACTTTATCTGGCTGAAGCGATTGTAACTTGACCTGTGCTTAAACCTAAGGGTTCGCTCTGCATATTTTATTGTTTTTGTTTAGTTTGAAAGATCTTTGAAGTATTAAAGAGGGATAGACAAATAGATGATTATTTGTAGTTTTATTTAATTCCACCATTCTAAATTTTAATAATTATTGATGGGAGAGTAATAATAGTGACAGGCAATATTAGAGATATTGGCATTTCAATCCAAGCGTTCATCCAACTGAGCTATCCAAGTCATTACCAGGGTATGATACCATCATAATTGGAATTTATAATATTACTTATAGGAGTTTTTTTACAAACTGTAAAAACAAGATAGCTATACAAAATGTATATATTAAATTGTATACTTTGTTACTCTTCTTGTGCACACGAATATTCTACAGATCTTGATATTTGTACTGTAGAAAAATACCCATGGATAACTTAATCTTCCAGCTTCTGGTATAATTACATAGGGGCTTTAAATAAACAAATAAGAAAACCCTTTAAGTACATTTTTTAAGCCAAGAAAACATTTTACACCAATAGTCGTAAATCTGTTTTTTACCGCCAGGAGAGCTAGCTGTGGGGTTAACTAATCGTTTGGGAAAGCAGTTTTGGCTGGCTTTTCAAAACACAATTTTGAAACTGATGTTTGTTTATTTTCACTAGTTTGACTGTGCCATTTGCCTATAATTAATTTAAAATGGAAGTTTCTTGTGATAACGACGTTGTTTGTTTCGAAGAATCCGTTTCATCCCCTTCTATGGACATTTCCAACCAAGAAACTGAAGAGGGAAACCAAAACGATGAAGACGAATTGTTAAAGCTGTATAAGGATTGCTTTTTAAAGGAGCCGAGCTATTTTGTAGATTTAGATAAAAATGAAAAAGACTGTACAAAAAAATCTTGCATAAATCCACAGTGTGAGTCTGGGGCAGATTTTGTGGAGCCACCTAGAATTGCTAGGTCTTATTATTGTGTACCTGAAGGAAGAAACTTGGCCATTTGCAAAGATTGCTTAAAACCTGTTCTTGAATTTTATGAGGTATGTTATGTACAGCAGTTACAAACTATACAGTAGACAATACAAAGTTTTGTTTTGTTGTGATGGTCATAAGTTTGTTTGCAATCCGTTGAAGATAGCTTGCTCATACTTTAAGCAGACAGTCCTTCCTTCAGCTACCCTGGAACATGGAAGTTAGTATCTTTTATTCATTGTTTCTGCATCAAATTAAGCATGACAGGGTCAGCTAGGCCGACAAATTTCTTCTGAAAGAGTGATATTCCAGAGGAGTGATCAACTCAATGCTAGAGTCCTTGTTACATCAGAGCAACTGGATTCCTGAAGTCCCCAGTGTATAGGCTGGGATGCAGAGATGTGTTAAGGTTAACATTGCTGTGGATGGGTTCAGGATAGGGGGATGGTTTCTCTTTATGTTGGAGGTAGAGAAATCAAGAACGGAGTAAGGTTCCTATGTCCTTTAAGTTGTGGATTTTTTTTTTTGGGTACCTACCCGCTACTTGTGGAAGTTGATTAACCTTAATAAAATAGATTCTACCCAATTCAAGTGATTGTTCATTTCCAATTTAGGTTATGTATTCAACACTGAGAACATTGATTTGAATTAATTTCACATTAATTAGCTAATGCTCCTTTCTTGTCAACAACTGTATCTTTGGATTACTACCATTTTTAAGCCTTCTATCCAAGATCCAGCCACCTCCCAATCTCCCGATAGCATAATTTCCATTCCTGCCTTCCTGGTCACCCCAATCTTTATGTGGATGCTCTACTATCCAGAGCAAGGCCTAAGGTGGAGGTGATCTTGTGATGTCCTAATATCAATAACGATCACCTTGTTAATACAAGTGGGCTTGACAAGTTACAAGTGGAGTTATAACCTTTTTTTCCCTCCCCCCAAAGTAACAAGATTCTAACAATACAGTCTTAATCATTGCTTATAATACTGATACTATATATAACATATTCCAATTAATAAATAAAGATGTTAAATAAAAAATGGATGATTTGAATGTGTGAATATCAGAACAATCTGTCTTTGATTTGTAATAAACGTTGGTACTTTCCCAACATTAAGGCTACCAGTAGGGTCCATGGCGATGCTGAAGTAATCCAACTTTTATTGCCGTTGATAATAAGTTGATATTGTACATAACAATGTAGAAGCATAATTTATTCAGGGTTTCTTTTATCAAACATCATGATTTGTTAACTTCAGTGGCCCATTGAGGTTTCCACTGTGGAATAGAACCATAATTGCTGTACATATTACAGCATAACGACCTCAAAGATGTTGGAAAACCATCTTAAAATAATGGTATAGTTTTTGTTTTATACTGTTTGGGTGCCAACTGCGTGATTGGTCATCATTTATATGGTAAACAGGAATGAAACCCAACATTAAATTTACCACTTCTTTTGTATTTATATTCTATTGTTTTTAAATGTTTATTTAAAAGTGAAGGTTGCTGTGTTAAAATTTACTTCTTCTTTGTCTCTTTGCATAGAGTCTCAGTTTCTTTTTCTAGACTATCTTTATAAGGTTTGATTTATTAATTTGAATCGTTGATTCTCTAGGCAGATATTAGCACAGTGCTAGACGTCCCATATCCTGCTTTTCTGGGAAATAATATGAGGGATGTACTAGGTTGTTACAGACTAATTAAACTAGTTTAATAAATAAAAAAAATGAATAAACTTACAGTGGCATTTAAGTTCCTATTGTATCCGATAATCCTTGTGTGGCCACAAACAAATCTTGGCTTACTCTTTAAGTAATTCATCATCATCAAGAACTGAAGGGCAACCTGATCAAGCCGTGTCTTGAAGACTGTTAATCCCATTGAAGCATTTGAACCAAAGCACTACCATGTTTCAATGCAGTACCCCCTTCACCTTCCACCAAACAAATTCCTTTGTCTGCTACTTTTGCACTCAATCCTTTCTTCTAGTAATGTCTTAAAAGACCACAAATCACAGTTTTTCATTCTGGTTGTAACATATAATAGTAAATGGAAAAGAAAGACAGTTAAGGTACATATTGGAATAAAGGATTAGTTAATGTAAGCAATGATATAATTTATATTAATAGAATAGTCCAAAAAGGATTTAATTAGTCATTTTAAAATTAACAATGTTTTCATGCCCAAGGACTTATGTACAAAGTAGTGTCGAGATGTTGGGTTGGATGGATATAGGTTTTGGCTATAATGTGTCCTCATGCGATAGAAATCAAGAGCTTTGGTATTCACTTTGTCTACTTCAGGGTCTGTCTTCCACCACATGAAAAATTGCTGTCTGCATGTACGTTATAAAATACAAATAACTCCAACCTTTTCAGTTTAAATTAAATAAAAAATTTAATTGGTAACTGAAATTGGGGGAGTATGTTCTCACTCTAGATATTTGTTAAAGAATATATTTGAATTTCAATATAATTTAAGATTGTCAAAAGATATATTGTTTAATGTTAAACAATTGCAATTCACTTTTCTTAAAGGACCTATTAGATAAATTGAGAAGAGGGCAGCCAGTTGGCAATGCCAAATTTCCAATAGGAACAGAGGTGATAATTGTGGACGACGATGAGGAGGATATTCTTCAAAAAGAACTTAAGGAAAATCAAAGTAAGTTAACTGTTCAGTTAGTCTATTAAAATAAATCTTAAAAATATTTTGTTTGGAAAGAAAACGCACTGTTAGATTTCACTCGTTTTTAGGTTTGCCATGATTTTCTAATACATTGATTGCTTTTACTTAGCGAATGCCAAAAGTCATGATAAGTCAAATTCAGTATACTTTTTTGTTCATCTGTCTATTTATTTAAGTTTAGATAATCAAACAAAAAATAATGATAGGGCGAGTTAAAAAAAGTAAATGTTAGTTTTCAAGTCCTGTGACACTTAGTGCCCTGTTTATTCACAGAAACTAAACATTGATTGATATCTTAATTGTTTACTTCTAGTGAAAAGTTTTTTTGTAAACATAATTCTCATCTCATCTACAATCTTGTTTTAACTTTTGTTTGATTAACGTGAATATGAGAATTGAATTTGAAATGGTTTTAAGACAATATCTACGTACGTTATCTAAGCTCATTTTTATCTCAACTGATGATTCAATGGTTTGAAATGAAGGATGACTCGGCCTGTCCACTGTATGGGTTATGGCCATAGACTACAGTGGGGTGTGTATATTTAGAATATCAGAGTTAGTTTGATCTTTCTAAACTTTCAATTGAAAATGAATATATTTTTTTCCTTACTCACCCTATAATTTATTAACTTCCTGCTGGGAATTCCTGTAACCTCTTGCTTTATATAGAAAGCAAACTGATTCAGATATGGTTTTTCACTTCTCCAATGTTGAGTCACTACCAGCCCTTAAGTCAGCCCCAGTTTGTATCAGCCCCTTGCGCAGGGCTTATGTGGTGCTATCTTGTGCAAGATTTAATCATCATAAGTGTTTGATAATGATAAACTTATTATTAGAAAGAATTATTCCAGATTGAAAATAAAAATAAGGGAATTTTTTTAATTTATTCAACATTCCTTACCATAATACTAGTCCATTCCAAAAAATTACATAAACTATGATAAATAATTTTTAGAAATTCAATTGCGTTTACAAAATTATTTATTATTGTGTTCATAAATAATTATGAAAATCATATCTTTAGGAGAAAGTGTTCAGCTTGACTTATGCTTATAAGGGAAAAAGTAATCCATGATGTACATTAATAGATAAAGTGAGTATTTTAACAAAGTTAGTGAATGTTAATTGAAAGTTGAGACTAATCCTTCTGTTTCTGGTTGGCGAATACTATGGACAATTGTGGAGGAAGTGAAAAACTCTATATTATATTATTAATACTTTATTTGAAAAATTTTAATTTCAAATTGATATATACTAAGTAAAATAGGCAATAATTGTCTCTGAATGCTGTTAGGAAGCAATGGTTATAGTTACCTGCTTTACATGTATAAAAAGTAAAGGGAAAATGTGTCATGTTTTTGTGAAACCCTTTATACCAGGTTTATTTTTAATTTGACTTATATGCATTTGGTATCATTCTTTTGATAATTTATCCTACTTGACTCCTGTTGGAATTCCAAATTTTTAATGGATTATAAAATTAAAACTACAAAGTAGCATTAAAGCGTAATTAATAATTTCATTTTTTCTCTTTATTACATAACTAGGGGACTCTGGCCCCTTGGTTTCCCCTGGTCTAAATTTGATATAATTATGGAATTTTTAAATCAATCCTCATCCAATTCTTATTAATAGTAGTTACTTTTGATATTAATGAAATTTAATCATTATGGAGAAAACATTGCATTTTATAATCAGAACCCTAATTTTGGAAGGAATTTTTAAATTGTTGAAAACTTTATGGGTGGTATGAACAAGAATAGCTATTAAAGTGACTTTTATTTTTTAATATTTTATTTAAATATATACATTCTTGCTTACATAACCAGTGCAAGGACCTGTCAGTGTGGTTATAGATCTTTTTTCCTAAAAATTTTCTTGAAATTATTAACATAATTTTGTGTTGGTGGAAGTGCTCAACTATTTATTTTATAATGGTAAATTGCTTTTTACAATAATAAGGTCATCATGGAACTCAAAACTGAAGGCTCTTGCATCTTGGTGCGATCAAAATTATAAATTTATTGTTCGATTTGCTCCAAATAATGATCTATAGTATAGAAAACAAAAATAAACATTACAGGTTGAAAATTTTTGTTTATTTATTTTTTCTCCACTGCCTCCATTGTACCTTTGGGTTATCCCATGCCAGTTGGCCTCTATTTCAATAAAAAAAAAAAAATGATTTAATTATTTTGATTAAAATTATTAATTAATAAAAGTAATGTGTTAGGTGCATAAATGTTTATATCCTAAGTTAACAGAAGGAATTCCAAATAACTGTACAATTGCAATAGATATCTATTTAGAGTTAAAAACCTTACAAAACTGTATTGTAGCTAATGTTCTTTTATTAATGTGATGGTGCCCTCTTAAATGTGAAACTTTGGGCCAAATTTTATTCGCTCTCTGGAATACGCTCCCAAACACCCATCAGAAGTACAAACGTATATCAAAAGTCTGTTGTATTACCTGTATGTTCTAGATTTTTTCAAAAATGATTTTTTGTGTAGTTTTTAGCAAAAGAGGCAATTCCTTTAATGTGTGATTATTCTCGCATCTTGCACTCGAGCACAACTTTTTCTGATATGGGAACGTCTTGGTTTTCTAATCTATGAGTTATCTAATCGATTATTCACCTCTTGGCATAATATCAAAAGTTTCTAATTTAATATGGAATAAGGAGGCACCTCATGAAGAGGTAGGTTGTCACTACAGTTGTTAGGGGCACTGCGGTGATGGTGTGGTAACTAGGCCTGATTTGAATGATGAAATATAACACAGGGCAACAGGTGTTTTGGTGCCGGATTATTTGGAGCTGATTTCATAAGAATTTGATGCCCTAAATTCAAATATAGCATTAGTTTAGGAGCTCAAATTTCTAATATATAACATTTTAGTGAAACACTTAAAATAGTTACACTATTTTAAGTTAAATCCATGGATCAAATAAAAAACAAAACCAGATTTTTTATTATTATATACAAAGATATAGGAAAAAGTCATCAATGAAACCAACTATTCAGAAGCTTCTTTTTACATGACATACTTCACTGGATTTTGAAACAGTCCCTTTTTAAACTACAGCAATAATCTGCCATCATGTTCATATCCCATCTTCCTTGGTAGCGGTCCTATATAGTTTTAATATCCTGGTGAAATCTTTTCACCTTTTTCCTCACTGGTGTCTCCTAAATTTTCAGGAAAATGGTCTAAGTAGCTGTGTAAATAGTGATCTTTATACTCATGTTACACCCAAGGGATTTGAAACTGTTAAGCATCTCGTTTACCAGTTCAACCTAGTTTTCAGCTTTGTGTTTGCCCAGAAAATTTCCAACAACTGCAACAAATGAATTCCAGGCTTTTCACTCAGCCTCATTCATCAAATTTACAAAGGCAGGCTCCTTAATGGGTTGTCTTATTTGTGGGCCGTCAAATATTCCTGCTTTGATTTTTTTCATACTCAACTGAGGCATTTTCTCCCAATATATGCTAAGTATGATCCGCTCTTATCAAGAGACTTTACAAACTGCTCCATAATGCCCAGCTTTATATGCAATGTAGGAAAGATGATTTTATCTCGTTCAACTAAGAGGTCGTTAATGACATTCTTTTCTCCAACGACCATGTTTTGTCTCTGCTATCCCAATGCCACAAGTAGCAAGGATATTTGCAAATTTTGTGTAGAACTACTCGTTAAAAAAAAACTCTGAGCACATAGAGAAAAACTGATTTTGTATTTAGATTCAGAGCCCCAAATGTAGCGAAAATCAGTTATAAATCCTAGGCACCAAAAAAATTGTTTTTCTTGTAGGCCTGTATAATAATAACTATTAATTTCTATTTGCTTTGGGACTACTGTCTCATTAGAATAATTACACAGGGATAAAGTTGGGCTCCAGACCCTTAAGTATCTCCTAATTTATACTGATTAATAATTAAATATAAGAATTAAATATCATTTAAAAAAATAAACATTTCGATAAAAGATATAATGAAAAATAAATATGAGTGAAATAGAGCAAAAACAAAAGTTGTACACCACTTGATATGGGACATTAGCATGACTGGATAGACTGGAGATTATTTAAAAGCTGTGATTTAAATATGGGAAGGGTATATGTGTGCCAGAAGTTGGAAAGAATGAAGTACCAAAGAAATGATCAAATAAGTAAAGATCGAAAGCTGCAGTATGATGAGGTTTTAAGGGGGTCTTAAGTTGAATGGGAGAGAAGCGATGATAAGGAGGGGTTCAGAAGTGTACAATTATAAACTTGGGATTGTTATTTATGAAGATTTCAAATCCCTGGTAAGTAATTAATAGATAATAACATCATTAACACTTATAATAATAAATTTCTTAAAACTATCTGATATGCTATATATTACTATGTGATAACTATAATTATAATAAATAATTTTATGTTCAATCAGTAAATTTTTTTCTCAGTTACTGGCTATGATGAAATAAAGGAGATCGTTGGTGAATTAAAAAATTCACTCCAAACCATCATTGCTGAGCATAACATTGTAAAACAAGTGGAAAATAACTTGCAATGTTTGGAATCAGAAATAGAAGTGTTGAGAGGTTAGTTATTATATATTAACAATTATTTAAAAACAATTTTACTATTTATTTTCTATATATTTATAAACATTACTAGTTAGTTATAAATATGTTGTGTACTAAGAATCCATTAAAGAGTTTAGGGTACTGGTTGTGTTCTGTCAACAAAAAGTAATTTTTTTTATGTATAAAATGTCAGCTCATCTCTTCTAATTGGTAATTTTAAAAGATTACCAAGAAGCCCTCAATTGTGTGACACATGAAACATAACTTTTTTTTGTCTTCATTGCCCCCAAAATAAACCAAATTTCATTTTTCCCCCATCTGATAGATACATAGTCGAATGGTTTATAAACTATGTTTTGATTTAGAATTTTAGCTCTCTTTCAATTAAGTTCATGATCTCATTCCTCAATCCCAATCCCAATTTTTAAAGGTTTATTTTGGTCAGTATGTTAGCTATTTACAATTTATTAATTATTTTTCTAAAGCGATGTTCAGTGACTGATATGGTTTAAAAAGTGTTTGTTTGTTTTTTTCAATAATGCCAAATAGTTTTTTCACAATAATTTTACAAATATTTGAAAAAAAATGATGTGGGCCCATTGTCTAGCCAAGCTATATGTAAGTCTCATGTCCTCCCTAGATATTTTTATGTCCTTTATTTAGTTTATATGTTAATATTTATGTATTTTTGTATATTTCAAATAATTATATTTACCTCCTAATTCCTCTTCTTCTCCTGAGGGACTGCAATTCAGGATGCTTCCTCCAAGTGTCTCTGTCCTCCAAGCTTCAATGTCAAGGATAGATATTGCATCACTGAACATTTCCTCCAACCATCTCAGTTTTGGTGATCCTATTCTTCTTTTTCCCTCCATAAATGACCAAACAGCCTTTTCAGTATCGGTATAACATTCATCGACACAACATGGCCCACCTAATGAAGCCTACTAAGTAATTTGAATGTATCGCATTACATCCTGTTCACCATAGACTTCCTAGTGTTTCCTTTTTTTCTAATACTCCCTTTCATCTTTCAAAGACCTATCCTGTTTTCAGGACTCAGAGCTTTATGTGAGGACTGGTCATATTTGGGTCCTTTTGTTTTTTCTACTAGCTAATTCTCTCTTGTAATCTTTGCTAAGTCAAAATAGCACTTATTTGCTCCCATAATTCTCCTTTGTACGTTTGGTCTGGTTTTTTTGTTTTCAAAGATGAGGGATTCAATGAAGGCTAAGCTCTTTACTTTTTTTGAAGTTGAAGTTTTCTGTGCCTATTGATGCTTTACATTTGGTGCAATGTACATTGGGCTTTTTCTAGTTTATCACCAGTCCCTAGATTCTGTAGGTGGCTATATAAGCATATATATCTTTCCTTTATGCACTGACTTGCCTCACTCTCATAATCATTTTACAGATAAGTACAGTGAAATAAAAGACGACATTAAGAAAACTTCTGATAGCCTGATGCTGTCGATGAGGCAGCTCTATGACACCTTCTCTCCTGCTAAAGCAGTAATCTACCTATTATATATATTATTAATTACTTATATTTTTTTTACAAGATGTGTAAATTATATTATTTTATTTCCTCAGGAAGTGGAAGAACTGAACTTACCTTATGAAGACCCCAGGGACACGACACCAAGGACCCTTAAGCTCCGTTCCGATGAAAATGTAAATATTTTTATATATGTTAGGTATATTATATATTATTTAATGAATCAATAAATCTGTCTCTCTACAAAATTCTATTGAGGCTCAAACATTTTCGATTGTGCTACATCAATTATTATCAAGCGTTTTAACATAAATATCTCATGATGCATTACAAAATATTATGGATGATAGAAAATTTAAAATGCTATCTATTCGGTTTTATATTATTCTCATTCTAGATTTGTTTTGATTTTTTCCAAATCATTGACCCCCCCCCCAAATAACCAAAATATAATTGTACAGCACAATCAAAAACATTTGTTCCCTAAACAAAATTGTGCGGAGAGACAGATTTAATGATTCAATATTTATTTATATAATTACGAATCATCTGGTAGATTTCTTGTAAGACCAAGGTGACAATATAACATGCATCTGCTAGATTTCAAGATTTGTATTGATCTCTTCCATGATTATAATTATTAGATAAAATACTTTGTTTCATAGTCGTATAGGAGTCATGATTTGTTTTTAAAGGACCTGATTATAACTGGCTTTCAACTCGAAAGTGGACCTCCAAACCTGCCACCATTTGGAATAGTGGAGAAAGCTAACGTGAAGCCTGGTGACAAGGTTTACGTAATGAAAGTGTCTGCCTTCTCAGAATGGGTGGCTGCTGACGTTGAAGAAGTTCTTACCCCATCAGATGTGAGCAATTTTTTTCAATATATATTGTAATTGATTGATTCCCTTGCAATGTAAAGTTGACTGCAACCTATACGAATACTATTTATACTAGAATCACTTTTAACGATCTTCAAGGTACCTAGGAAATCAGATCGTTGTACGCGAACTTTTTTGTATCTGGATTTAATCGTGATGGAAGTGCTCATACAAACGGTTACCTCTGCTTCCTAATGCCCATGCTTCATCCTGAGGAACCCTTAAAACCATCCTATTCCAAATTCTCCTCACCATCCAGACAGATGTTTGCTAGTTTGGGAATGATTTATTTATCATATTTTCATAATTTTATTCTTTGCATTTTTATTTCTATTTCATTGTTTGTTTTCTATATATATCCAGATGCTTAACCCACTTCTTCCTTGGTTTTTAGTATTGTATATTTAGCTTGTATGTATTACTTTAAAAGTTTTCATTTACTATTTTATTGCATTTTACTGATTTGTCATATTTTTTAATATGTTGATCCATCTATTTACTTATTTTAGTTAGTCATTTTTCTTGATGTAATAGTTTGTTATGTTTGCCAGGAATGAATTTATCTGTTTGGCATTGTTATTCACACCCCTATGACTTTATTACAAAATATTTTTTTTCTCTATTCTATGTGTCTAATTAAATAAAAAAAATCGTTTGGGTAAAAGAAAAATGTAAGTTATATTGATTTATTTATTGTATCTATTACAAAATTGTACAGAAATAAAACTTACTTTATCATTCCCTTGCAATTTTTCTCAATTTTGATAAAACAATGCTGCGCCTTAGGCAAAATGAGTAATTCAAGAAGAAGAACTTTGAAAATCTGAGTTATTAAAAGAATGTTGAATTTTGAACCAGTCCAGGAGAGCCCGCTCCACATCTTATTGTTGACTAGATTTCATCTTCTTGTAAAATCTGATTTTATTTTCAAAAACGCTTCTTATTTGGTCCTTTGATCTCCCAAATGGTAGACAGGGTTGATTGTCTAACCCAATTCCAGATTACTCAGAGATCTTAATTGGAAATACCACTTTTTAAACATTCAATTATTTTCATTTTTACAGAAATAAAAAACAAATTGTGCTTTTTATTTGAATTTTTAGCATAAACGTTAGGAAACTATAACTGTAACTGAAGCAAAGTTAAATAAAATGGAAAAATACTAATTCTTATCCGGACATGTAATACCAGTAGAAGATCCTACAAATTCATTATGAAGCAAACTGAGTTTTCAACTGCTTGTTAGTTAGTCACTTCTTATAGAAAATTAGAATTTCCTTGGGGAAGAAATCACAGAAAATAGTTATAGGTGAGTGAAAGGACCGTTTTTTGTTTCGAAATGAGATTGGTAATTCTGGATTATCATTGTAACCGGCATTGTTGTATCTGAACAAAACTACCTACTTGATGTAGGAAACCAACCAAAGACATTGCTTTGAATCATTATACATGGAATATTGCTGTTAGTTAGTGAGTTCCTCTGTAATTGAAATATATTATAATTGTGTTTTACTATCAAGAATTTAAATAATTAAAGGTGATATTTGTGAACTTATGAGTTTTTTAAAAGAAGTTTACAAATTATCAGCTCCAAAAAAAGTACCAGTTGTTTTTTAATTAAATTAATATTATGATTTATTTTTAGTTATTAAGACTCTGAGTAACAATAGCCAATCTGTGTACTTTAAAAATGCCTTTTATTTGAAAAAACTGATTTACTAACTTTACAATGATAATTAATTTGAATCCATTAAAAGTACATATTTTAACTTACTTCATTTACAATCTTCAAGTGGTCATCCTAGTTACTATAGATGAGCTAAATGGGTTAGCTGGATCCTATGTGCTATTTCTTGAACCAAGCCCTTCCTCCGAGTGATCTCGTCCTTGTATCTTGAATACCACAAGCCTTGAATTCCCTCTCTCTTAAAGGTTTCCTTTGTGTGATTGGGATTTTTCCTGGTGGTTTATATAGTATTCGTTTCAATACTTAGAAATGAATTTTGATAGCATTATAATTTTTTTTTAGGTCAACAACAAGGGGACAGAGTATTATAAAGTTTTGATAAATTCTGGGAAACCCTCAGCATACAGGAAAGATGTAAACTTGCAGCTGATCGCGGACTATAATCCTCCTACTGTCAGGTTACCTGTTGGATCTCGTGTTATCTCCCGTTATGTTAACAAATTAAAAAACACAGTGAAATTTTTCTCTGGTATGATAGCCGAGATGCCTTCACATATCAATGACTTCAGGTAAGCAAATTAACATTTTATATATTTCATCTGAACTCTATTGACAATAGTTGAATCACCTACGTATTAAAAAAAAATTGGAGAGATAGATGGAATACTTTCAGGATACTCTCAATGACGAATATTCTAATATGGTTTATTAACAAGGATATTATTATAAATGCATCAATAACTGGTTTGATGAATCTAAGTGGTTGTACTGTCAATGCACCATTCAGGAAGTTGTCCTATAAAACTATAAAGAGTCATATTTTAATTGATTTCCTCATTCCTTTGATACAGAATTGTCATTGTGGCCACCTCTTAATAATGAATAATTATAAGTTCCCCTCTTCTCGTATCTATGTCATCAAATGAATATCAGAAATTTTGTATCTATGTTTCAATATGTTTAATAAAGGTTATGATGTCAGTGAGAGTGGGGGTGGAGCTAGTGGTGGAAACAGCCGCAGGTGGGGACTCATCCCCACCACAGCTGGCCGCCTATATAAGAAACCAGAATAGACTGAATTAGCATAACGAACCGGATCATCATTTGGAACACTACTCTCCTCTCTCTCTCTGCACTGGTGCTTGCTGCTCTACTCAAAACCATGGTCTTCTCATTCAACTACCTCTGCACCTCTCCCGCCTAACCTTGCTATGTTTTAGTCCGACATTGTCAGATCCCACACCTTCCTAGTGGGAATCTCTGCCTTCGTCTCGCTAAAACTAGCACCTCCTTGGGAGAGACCTCTCCCTCGCGGACAACGGTTGCCTTGGCCCTACAAACTTACCAGTAGCATCTCCCACGGCAATCAAGTCTGCTTCTCTCCGGTTCACACTCGCCTTTGGGATCTGGACGGTTTTTTCCTACCCTTAGACACCGAGTGTGAATTCGTGGTCATTCCAAGACCACATAAACTACCTATAAACCTACCATGTTTCTCTTCTCCTGAACATAGTGCTTTGTCTGGGCACACACCTTCTAAAGAACTTATGGAGTCCGATCAAAACGAATTAGGCTGCCCGCCGATTAGGCCGGCAGCCAGGGTGAAAGACCATAGGTCCACCCGCCTTATCTCTTTCTTGGCGCTCGCCGGACGGCAGCTAAGAGGTTGTAGTGACCCTAGCCCGCGGTGGGCATCACCGTCCCACTTTGGGGACTCACATATCTGTGCCCGACAGTCATCTTGTTGTCTTTGTTGTTTATCATAAACATCCTCATTTAAATTTACCAGGATTTATAAATGTCTTCTTGTCTAATTATAAATCTGAATTATTCTCTATCATAACATTATTTCTATTACTATTGTTTATTCATCATCATTTATTTCTGTTTTTTTTTTTTGTTTTTTTTATTTTAGATATTTGATATTTTTTGATGATGGGCAAGCTCAATATGGCTCTCTAGACTCTATCCGATTGGTCTGTGAATCTAAAATGAACATTTGGGATCACTTCAATCCTAAAGTACAACAGTTTATTAAACGCTACCTGCTAACTTTCCCGGAGAGAGCTATGCTCAAAGTTAAGAGCTTGGACTGTATCAAAACTGAATATAAAGGTATTCTTATTCCTCCATCATTTCATGATTGACAAATATTTAGTTGACTGGCTTTGTCTAATCCTGTTAAGCTGGTTGTTTTAGATAGTACATGTGAAGTTTTTTGTTTAAGTTTTTTTATGTGTAATACATGTACATTAGTTTATCTTGATGTTTGGAATATTACATACAGGATTAGATATTTGGAATGATAAATTAACATAATAATAAAAATAAAATATTCGTATCGTGATTCAATTCAATATTTGTGTAAGATAAAAATATATTTTTTAAATTGGCTTGTCAATGCTTTAACAACACGTTTTGTGTGCAATGGTATGCATGATTTTGGCTAAAAACAACCATCAATAGGCATTAGACATAAATATCTTTTTTTTCTCCCTCTTTACATTGAAGGTAACAGTATCCAAAATGAATTACACATTAGTTACAAGTATAATTTAAGTTCTAGCTATTTTTTAGCTTAAACTGCAAAGAATACTGAATAATTTTCTAATAATAATAGCAAATTCATCCAAACTTACTACCATCTTCAGACTACATGATACCATTAATATTGAGTATTCACCACCATCCTGGGGTATGACCTATACTAGTAACTTACTAAAAATTCAGAGATTAACCTAATTTATCAACTTCTCAAAATCAAAGATTCACAAGTGAGTTCGAATGTGGATTAATCTTGAAATGGTGTTGTTTTGAGAGTCTACTGAATAAGTTTTTAAATTTAATTTTTTAAATCCATGGGGCAGCACCTCATGAACAGGTTGGGTTGACCGAAGGCTGACGTCATAGTTGGTAGGTGGAGCTTAAAGTGCAAGTGTGGTTAGTACCTCTTGACCTTAAATTCAATTTTCTTAACCAGATTCTCTATTTCTTTATTCAAATAGCTACACATTTATCCTCATATGTGTGTATGACCAGACCAATTTCTCATAGAAGACATCCTTACAAGAGAAGCTGGGGGTAGAACCCTGGTCTCCACAATTAGAAGTCTCCACTAACCTGGCAACCCTATTCCTTCAGAATTCGGATGATTAGTACTAATTGGAAAAAGTCTGGCATAATTATGTTAACTTGCTCTGAGAACACTACACAAGACATAGTCATCTCACTATTTATAATCTGTTCTGCCAACTGTGACTAGTGAACTTCAAAAATGGTTTCAGTTGTGGAATAATCAGAATCTGAGAGAGTGCACAGTTTAACCAATGGAAAAATTGAAGAAAGTGCATTTTTTCTTACTGAATATTTCTTTATTTAATTAATTTCCTTATTTAATTTTTCTGAATTTATGTGTAAGATAAGTTTTTGGCTCTAGGTACATGGGTGAACGCAAGAGTTGTCGACATAGATTGCTCACTGGTCCAGCTGTTCTTCCTTCATGACAAGCATTCAGAATGGCTGTACCGAGGGTCAACGAGGCTGTACCCAATGTACATTGGTCTCCACAGGAAAGGAGCAAGATCAAGAGGAAGTGCTTTTGCAAGGGTCAGCTATTTTTCCTTTTTTTTTTTCTTTTGATGCCAAGGATTATATATTATTACGTTTTTTAAAGATATCGTAATTTTATTTTTAGATTTATCTTTTAATTTATGTCTTTTATTTATTATCTAAGGTTTTGTTATTCTACTAACAAAAATAATTCTGGCAAAAAGTGAATTTAATAACAAATAAACAAAAAAAAAACTTATATTAATTATACTTGTCTATTTATTTTTTTATTTTCCTTTTCTTCTTCAATGGTCTTCTTTATTTAATAAAAATTAACACTTCTTCCTGGTGCAACTTCTCTTCCATTCCGCTTCAAGTCCAAACAACAAATAACTTAAAAAAAATTTTATTACATCACTTTACTCAGATACAGGTATCACAGGCTGATTCCAAAACTAGAGTGACTGTGTGTTCTCTTCATAACATTAACAATTAATTAATAGCCATTTTGTTTTTCCATCATCTCTCAATTGTTTTTATTTTCGCCATTTTGGTATATGATTTGAATAACACCCTTTTTATTTAAAATTCTTGATATATAAAGTTTATAATATTAAATATCACAACAATATATGTATGCAGTATTTTCTTGGCTGGCAACTTCCATTACTTATAATAATTAATTACAGCTAAAGAAATCGTGGATCACATTCCGTAACTAATTATTGTTAATAGATAAATAATTTATACATTTATTTATTTCTATGTGTCAATTATTTGAAACATATAATGTCTGTCAAAACCAAATAATTCTTTTAAAGAATAATTTAAAAAAACTCTGTTCATTCTGTTATTCTGCTAATGTATTATTTTGTTAATTTTTTTTTTAGCGTAACGGCCCGTTTGTTCAATACGATGTGGTTGTTTCTGATGAAGGTAAGTATTTAACTGTAATGCTACAATTTTTTTAAAATATTATATTATTACTTTCTAAATAGATAAAATATAGTCATTTTTAGTAAATAAAAGCGATGTTTATGATGAATAAATAAAACATAGGTTTTCCAAGAATTATATTCTATTTTGATATGAAGATTTCAAAAATGATTTTAAATATATCTTGTAGCCATTCACTAAAGTGTGACACATTAATTTTTTTTTTTCAAATACCAATTTGAATCCTGCTCTGCTAGGTTATTGAAATACCTGCCCAATTATTTTTTACAAAACTGGGTTTTAATTGTTTTTTTAATAGGTTTTAGTGATTGTATCATTTTTATTTTTGAATTTGTTGCAGAGCTCGCTCATCTTTTAACAATATAGCCATTAAGTTTTATTTTCATAAAATCCTCTTAGAGAGGTAAAATGTTTGACAAAATACATGATTTTTTTATATTTATAAACTTCTTAAAAAAAATAAAATTAAAAATATGTGTAATAAATAACTAATAAATCCATGGCATTGCACATCCGAAAAGATATGGCCAAGTGAGGTTGCAGCTATATTTGGTAGGAAGCGCTGAGTATCCGACAGAGTTCATACTGAGCATAAGAAATCATTATCTCTTCAGCAGTATTTTCAAATAGCTATTCATTTCTTCATTTGAAGCTAAGAGAACTTTTTTTAAAACTATCATGAGCAAAATTTTATTTTTTAAATTATATATAAAGAACTTAAAAAATTAAGAAACACCATCAAAAGATACTTACTTGGAACTCTGTGCGGGTTACTTTTTAAATACTTATCATCTGATTGAAAAAAAAAATATTAGGAATTTTAGATAAAATTAGTACATTTGATTTGTTAAACTGTCTTAGTTACTTCACTTATATCATTTTTCAGCTTACAAATAAAAATTTAATAGCTAAACTATTGACAAAATCATTAAAATAGGCATTATCAACATTAAGTATAATTTTTCTATGTTATCTTGTAATACTTTTTTTTAATATCTTTGAAATTCTTTTTTGTCACTGTTTCTAATGTGACCTTAACCAAGGGGGAAAAATTATTATTTTGAATTGCAAATACCCTTTGAGCAGTGACTTGAGAAATCTTAAAAGTTAGAAAAACGGGACTGAATTTTTTAACGTTAAATCATCTAACCAACAATCACCATATTTTGAGATGTTTTGAAGTAATTGAATCTTTAATGGGGCAAAATTGTTGATTACTTTCACTATCGACCAAATAGCCTTCGTCTATTGATGACTATATCTCCTTATCTTTTCATTCTGATAGACAATTAAAAAAAGTCATTAAAATCCAGTAATAAAGTCCCTTTTTATGTGATGGTATCACTTTTGACAATAACCTTTTGTACAAATTTATTCATGATTTGTTGGATTGCAGAAGACGGAGAGAATGTTCGGCCAGTACGAGCAGTTGCCAGGAAGAGTAGCACTCGCTTGCCTGAATCGTACGATATGGATCAACGTCGTCTGTATGACAGAAGAGCCTGTTCAAGGCTCCCACCACAGCAAGATGATGGTACTATTGAGGTAGGATATTTTTTTAGATAAAAAGTGAGTATTGTAGAATATTTTATCAAAAATTTGAAGACAATTTTTAAGTTAAATTAAATTTTATATGAATTTGATTGTTAAACTTAGTTAAATTATATCCATAGTGCAACACCTATGAAGAGGTAAGGTCATCTGTGGTTGTCCAGATAGTTGGTATGTGGCTCTGAGTGGTTTGTTCTAACCTGATTTGCTACTTATTCATTGTTCAAGTAGCCATTCATTTATCCACATGCAGCTGAGGAAACCCCATCCAGATCCATCCCTCAAGAAATGCTCATGGTAGCCGGAAATCAAACCCAGGTCTCCAGAGTTAGAACTCAGTATGCTTACCACTTGGCTATGGGGACGGTTTTTATCATCTATGGGTATCTGAAATATTTTTGATCTGTCCAATATATTTATGGTTTCTGCATAGTCCAAGTTTTTTAATTTATAACCATTCTCTAACAATCTCCTCTTAGAAGTGTTACATTCCCTTTAGATAATTTGTTCCTTATAAAAATGAAAAAAAAAAAAACATTAAAATTTTTTAGAACGCTATGCTAAAGCGTGCATTTATACAGAAATCTCTATTAAAATAATTAATTTAAATCTTAATATTCATTTTTTTCAGCAAAGAATACCATCAAAATTAGTAAAACCACGACTATTTCGTCCACACAAGTGCGATTCTAGTTGTACTGACTGGTTAACAGTTGACGAGGAAGATACCAAGAAGTTGAACCCATTAGTTGTACCTGTCTTGTATGCTTTTTCCAGGTAAACTGTTATTAAGAAATATACTGAGTAACTATTGGTTAAAGAGAAAAAAACGTGATAGGGTTGGGATTCAAAACCGTTACCTCCTCATTACCATTCAGTAAGCAGAGATAATGTGTAGGTTTCTAAACAGTAATAAGATTTCAGCTAGCCACCCTGGCCCTGTTACTATTTTTTCTGTTTAACCATTATTTATTAAAATTTATGCAAGTGGGGCTACATACCAAAAACTAATAATTATTAGAATTAATAAGTAGTTAGAGTACCTGAACAGGTTCAAATCCAAGATTTTGTCAACTAATAGGCTCATATAAGAAGATTATAAACATAAAACTACAATTCAATCTGAACTGGTTGAATTAAAAATGATACTTTTATCTATCAATTAGAAATATAAGTATTTCTATGTAGTGATGCGTATTATATTTATTTGATAATGTTATAAGATCATGTACTTAATATTAATATTTGTTGTAGAGAAAGAGAGCCTCCATCAAATGGGATCAGCTATATTGCACCTTGTGGCCGGCGCTTAAGAAATATCATCGAGGTGATGGACTATCTGTCAGAGACCAAACTAAAACTGAGCTTGGACCTGTTCGATTTTGATCCCTGGGTCAATATATTCAATGAATACGTCGTCTCACCAGATATGGTTGTCATGGAGGTAAATCGCTTCTTTATTTTTATATATCTCTTTGGTTGATGCTTTGAGAGTGGTTGAGAGGAATAATGTATTCTATTTTCTGTCTTATCTTTGATAGTGATTGTACAAATTATTCAATCTGTTATCCTGAGAGTAGATTTTTCATGTTACTGATTTGGTGCTTAAGTCCCCGATGGGTTCTATGGATCCTTTATTAATAATAGCGACAATATTTAGCTCCTATCACAGACTTTTATTGATCTGCCAAGTACTTGCCTTATACCCAAGTCAGTTTATTTTTTTTATATTTTACAGTTCTATATGAGTAGCAGTCTTTTATTCTCTGCAGAAAGGAGCCATGTCTCACTCCCGACAACTTTTAAGTTCTTTGAGAAAGGTTGAAAGGGAAGTATTCTTTGAACAGCATGCAGACTTTTCCTACTGTCTGTCCATGTTTTATCTCCTCTCTAACTTGTTGCATGGCCACAGTCTCAATCATTAGTTTCCATCAGTTATCCCCCTGGTTCATTTCTGCCACCAGTCAATGCTGTATAATCAGTTGCTTATAGACTTGTAGACATTTTGTCCTGATCCTACATGCTGGCATGTAACTATGTATTTGGTATTTGTCTTATTAACTGCAAGACCAAGCCTGCTTTCAGAGTATTCAAAATCTAAAGTTGGTAAAGGCGCCCTTTACTGTCTCTCGTTCCCCCCAGAACTACTTATACTTTTCACCTTTACAAGAATAGACTGAGTCACGTATTCCATTGCCAGCAGCATTGTGATCCTTGTCCCACGAAGTATGACTATAGTCAAGCTGACTGTGAACTATATTGATCACAGCTATTCTACCAATTGCATACGGTTCCTGTTCTCCGCACTACATAGGAAGTGGATTGACAGGTAGCTTTCCTAACCAAGGTCATTGTCAATGGAGCTGACACAGCCATCCCTAAGTTCAGCCCGCAGTCGCCTACACTACAAAAACCGCCAGACCATATTCTTCGACTTATTGCATTATGCAATAATTGAAAGAATAACTGGTACAGAGCAAGTAATTGTCAAGCCAAGAAAATAGTAAACTCTCTCACAACACAAATTCGTGGCTTGAAGGGGAATTGGAAGATGTCGACTTGGCACGACTGGCTTTGTGGCTTACATGGCTTCCATCTTCATAACAGTGACACCCTTCACTCAGCGGAAGAACAGGTGAAAATGCTGACTGACCACTATACCGCAGACATCACCGGTAGGACAGGTAACTACCATAAACCTCAGCAGCTGGACACATGACAGTACTACATGTTGGCCTCCCCGAAGCAACTCAAGGCGATTCTTCACCGGTGTCAGGAAAACTAAGCACCAGGGCAGCAACGGGGTACAAATTGTTTTGGCAAAGCCACTACTGAGAAGAGGGATTGCCCAACTTGTTAACCTGAACAATTCATGTATCAGGTTGTGATACTTCCCGACAACGTGGAAACAAGGTATGTTGTTCCCACTGCGGAAGCCCACAACGAGAGGCGATCACCCAGCCCACTATCGCCCGATCATTCTCTTCCCTCACATGGGGAAGATTCTCGAAAAGATAATACTGAACTACCTGCAGGAGTTCTGTTCAGAAAATTCTATCATTCCATACAAGCAAGCAGGCTTTCAGACTCATCTGAGCACAGAACATCAGCTTGTGAAGGTACAGATGCCAGCCACCTTAGGGGGTGGGGATAGGAACGCAGCAACTGCTATGATCTCGAACTGCACGCCGGCTTTTGACTCAGTGTCCCACGGAATGTTGTACAGACAGCTTTGTGACTGGGAATGCCCAGAGCAGTTATATATCATGTTGATTTCCTTCCTGAAGGACAGAACGGTGAGGGTACTTGTGGGTGATTGCCTTTAGAACCCATTCCCTCTAACTTGTGGAGTTCCTCAAGAAGTGGTTTTGTCTCTGGTGCTTTTTAGCATGTACACATCTGACATTGTTAGGGCAAACTACAAGAAAGCTCCGGTATATGCTTTTGCCGACGACATTGCGGTTTACAGCATCAGCATGAGTGCACAAAGAGTTTGTAACGTAATCACTGACAGGCTGGGTAGATTAAACATCAGTGTGAACACCGGGAAGACTGACTGTGTAATCTTCTCCCTCCAAAAGGGGGAAAAAAGCCTTGCCAAAATCCTATACTATAGGGGGGCAAGAGAACTCACCGGCTTTCTCAATGTGCTATCTGGGTATAAAAATGGATATGCATCTCCGTTTTAGTAACAAAATAGAAAAAGTAAAAAAAAAAAATAAATAAATAAGTCATTCCGGATATCCTGTGATCTGGGATAACTTGTTGAAGGAGGTTCCAGTAGTCTGAATCCGGAAGTCACAAACAGTCTTCTGAAGGCCTATATTGAAGAGGAGACATGGGAATGGATCTCCCTGTCGGACACCTTTCCCAGTATTAAAATCTCTTGATAAGAGTTGCTGGCACATAGTTATAAGTTTCTAGTCTTGAGTGCCCTAAAGTTTTACCAAAGCTGAGTAAGCAGTCCCTGTCTATCTAAGCACGCATACTTGTTCTAGAAATCCACTAAGATATATTGAGTTTAGATCATTTGTTCTGTTTTTTCTTATCACAGAAGTGTGAAAATATGGTCCATTGTAAACTTTCCGCACAAATAAACAATGTAAAAAAATAAGGAATAAGGAAGGTGGCAACCAAACTCTGAAAGCAAGCATAAAACATAATAATAGAAATAAATGAATATTTCCCAAGCTATTGTCTGTCTGAATGGTGAAAAGGTGTTGAAAAAGGGTTTTAAAGCCTCATAGGGGTGAAGCATGGCAGATGTTAGGAGGCAGAGAACTCCAAAGAGTGGTGGAACGAGCAAGAAAGGAATGGTTGAATGCTACAGTTTTGTGGGAAGGAGTATAAAGATCAGAGAGATGGCCTCTCTTGTTTCAGGAGTAGACCAAGGATTTGAACTGTGGGATATTGTATATTATAATAATAATCCGTCTTATATAAATTTTTACTTTTTTATTCATGAGGAGTCAAAGGATATAAACGTTTTACATAATTATATAAATTTTATTTTTTATTATGTATTATGATCTCAAGGCTTTAGATGGTTCTAGTGCATAATTTTGCCTATTTCAAATATTTCATTGTTCAAGTTAGTTCAGTTAATAAACATTCAAGTATGTATCAAAAAATAAAGTATAATTAATCTTTGATAAAATAGAAAAAAGTCATAAGGTCACTGTCATAATCTACTGGTAGCATACATATACAGAGGGGTCCAAAAAAATGTATCCACTGTTTAAAAGTCCATAACTTGCAAACTAATTGACGGAGTTGTCTCATTTTTGGTAGTGTAATAGTTTGTAGTTCTGGCAATCGCCATACAAGCGTTGTATTGCGTTGTTTTGTTTTTTCAGATGACAGTCACCAGATAGTTCGTGTTTTATTGTTAGTTGTACCTTGTTACTCGAGTAAACATGGCTGGCGTAAGGCTGGTGGTATTTCAAGTACGAAAACATTAATGAGGTTCAACGGCAATGGCGAAATGTGTATCAAACAGAGCCACCGACACGTTTAACGATTCGTCGCATTCAAGACAAATTTGAAGCCGAAGGCTGTGTTAAAGATGTACACAAACAGCGATCTGGACGACCTGTAACAGTAACAAGTCCATTTAACTCCCATCTTGTGTTACAACAATTCACTCGCTCACCACAGAAGTCTGTGAGACTGTGTGCCCGTGAAACTGGAGTGAGTCGCTCAAGTGTTCGGCGAATTTTGAAGAGAGAAAAATGGAAGTGCTACATCCCAAGATTGCTACACGCAATGAACGAGGACGACCCAGATCGTAGAATGGAGTACAGCGAGTGGTTTAATAACATGGTGCGCCACGATGAAGAGTTTGCAGAGATGATTGTGTGGTCTGATGAGGCACAGTTCAAACTCAAGGGTACAGTAAATCGCCACAATTGCATCTACTGGGCCGCCAAAAATCCAAACGTCGAACCTCAACGCCAAACCTTCAGAAGCTTCAAACATCCATTTTACCTGCCATCCAAGACTTGTATGGAGACGGAAGATTTTACTTTCAACAAGATGGTGCCCCAGCCCACTACCACAATCGTGTTAGGGCTTATCTCGACGAAAATCTACCAGGAAGATGGATAGGCCGTAGAGGTGCTGTAGAGTATCCACCACGTTCCCCAGACTTAACTCCTCTGGACTTTTACCTGTGGGAAACACTAAAGGACGTCGTTTATCGACAAAAGCCACGCACATTGGAACTTTGAGAATTTATCGTACATTCATGTGCAAATATCCAACTGAACACGTTGCAGTCAGTAGTTCGTGCTGCAGTTCGGCGGCATCGTTTGTGTGTGAATGTTAATGGTGACCATTTCGAACACCTACAGTGATATCTTTAAGTTGGACTTTAAGCTGTAAAGGTTATAATTGTATTATAAATATGTTTTATTAAGACTTTTATTAAGATGTTATGTTTTTTTTCTAGGATTTATCTTATGGGCAGGAGAACATACCTATTCCTTGCGTGAATGCCATCAATAAAAGTATACCCTCTTACATGGACTACATGACAAAGAGGCGAGGCAGTGAAGGAGTCTTTTTAAATTTGGAACCAGACTTCTTAGTCTGCTGCGATTGTACAGACAACTGCCGGGTAAGATTGACACACTGTTTGTTGATTGCAATATGTTTAATGCTTGTAAGTATTAAAGTGGGCGGTCTACTTGATAACCAAAATAAAGGTTGAGAAGTAACAACCTAGCATTGACCCAACTAGTTCTGCAGTGCCATCTAGCAACCTCTGTGTAATCGTGGCAACCTCGGGCATTGGGGTCGAGTTCCTGTAAAGCCTTTGTCAGTCTGACAGTATTCTAGTGGAACGACAGTACTTCACTGAATAAATCTACTTAACATCATCAATGAAGCACAAAAAACGTAGATAGACAAAATGAGCAAGATTAATGTATTTTTAGGTATAATGTAATGTTCTTTATTAGGATTATTTTAAAAGACATGAAAATAAACTATAATAAAAAAGTTTAAATTCAAACAAGTGCGGGAAATATGGACATGACCAGTCGACCGTAAGGGGAGTGTGCCAGTGAGTTGATCAGCATCAGTTAGTTAAAATTGCTTGAGAAGAGAGGTAGATGCTTAGAATGTTGGTATAGTGTGTTTATATTTTTGCGGATAGTCAAAGATATTTGTCATGACATTTCCTTAAAGTTATGTGTCAATTGTAGAGGATGTAGACAGCATTTTATTTTGTTACGTCAGGATCAACAAAAGACTACTCGGGCTAGAGTAAGACAAATCGAATGACAGAAAATTTCTGAAGAACTCAAAAATTATATGACATATTTATTATTTTATTTTAAAAATAATAAATTATAAATTTAATTGATTTTTATTTTATTAGTAATTAAAGAAAATATTCAAAATGGCTCCCAACTTGGGGGCTTTACATTTTTTTTAAAAATGCTGTAAGAAAATATTAAATATAGAAAGCTTATGATTTGATGTATTGTCTACACATAACCTCTACCAAATTGGAGTTTGTGAAAAAATCCTAAACTTCATGAAAAACTTTTTGACTACAAATCAAAGTAAACAGAAATCATTAATTTGAAATAGAAAGAGGAGTACTTCAAGGTTCTGTCATTAGTGTAACACTTTTTATTGTAGCAATAAATGATAGTCAAAAAGAAATATTCCTGTCAGCTTTCTTTATGCTTATAACTTGAAACTCTCTGTTTTGAAGGAACAGATTTAAAGCTTACTTGGAATATGAGGTAGAAGGCTTTAATAATGCTTGAAACATGGAGAAATAAAATGTTTAGTTTTTCGGCTGTGTAAATCCCAAGCAAATCGCCAGGAAGCCATGTTATATTTGACCTTATGTCAAAACAGACTGCAGAAAGCGAAAACTTACTAAAATGCCCATGAGAACTGGAGAGTTGACAAAAAATGATCAATAAATACTAAATACCTACTGAGTTATAACCTGCTCTAAGATCGACATACTTCAGCAAGTTGAAAGTCTTCTATTGACCCTTAAACCGTTAAAATTATCTAGAATACCGCTCTGAGGTTGACTATCAGAGTTTCAGAACCTCCCCTGCGATTAGTGTCTTAAGTGAAGTAAGCAAACTACCACTCCTTCACCGCTGAAAATTATTATGCTCACATAACATAGTAAAAATAGTGTCAATGATTGAACAGTACACGAATCATATCGTTTTCACTACAAACCAATCATGTAAGGGAAAAATCAGATTTTAATCCGGTTATGAAAAAAAACTAAGGGTACTCTAAAATCTTATGAGCTATGATAAAAATTTAATTTAATTTTTTAAATTTTGAATTGTAATTTATTTCAGGACAAGTCAAAGTGTGCTTGCTGGCAGTTGACACGTGCCGAGGGACATGTATTCCCTGCTGGTATAAACGTTGAGCCTGACTCCATCGGCTACCAATATAAAAGGCTGCCTAACATCATTAACACTGCTATCTATGAATGTAATAGTAGGTAGGGTAAACAGACTATTTATATTTGTTTGTATCATCTTTTTGTAAGGGAATGTGTTCATCTAAGAACCAAATAGACTAAGAATTTTGCTAATTTTTATTATTATTATATTAACTACCAGTCTGTGATCAGCCACCGCTCCTTCTATATCTATATCTCTTTAGGGTGTCCTCGTGCCTTGCCAGACCCGACTCTTCTCTCCAACTACTTTTCTCTCTCCCATGCATATCTGATCATTTCCCCACTCCCAATCCTAGCTCCTGTTTACGACAGTAAAATTCCTGACATTTGGACATAATTTTATGTATAATACCATTTCCAGGGGACAATTCTTACAATATAATAATGTTCTTATTTTAGATCATGAATTTATTTTATTTATTATTCAGGGTTTTCATGTTCAAATTTAAATCTATTTTATCTAATTGATTTGCTGACTTAACTAATACTTAATTTGAATCTATTAAAAGTAGTTAAATATACATAACAGACAAGTTTCTAGTTGTGATTCCTAGATATTATAAATAAGCTATTTGAACTATTTAGGCCATACTTGTAATGCTTAAAACACTTGATTCTTTAAAGTATCTTTCTTCTCTGTATCCCCACGAATAAAGGAATGAATACTACCGTAGAACAAATAAATTATCTCAGTTGTACTTGTTATGTCTGTAGGGGAGATTCCAGTACTTTCACACTGCTGAAGTCCAAACTTTCCAACTGATTGTTAATTATTTATTTTGTTACTACATAAAATCCATGCAATCCTGGTTTCAAATTAAAATATCATTTATGCTATTGCAGTATGTTTGGGAGACAAGTCAAATTTATGAGCCATGCCTATTTTTATTTTTTTTTTTAAATCGTATCATGATACTTAATCGTTTTAAATATGATCAGGTGTAAGTGCTGCGTGAAGACATGCATGAACCGAGTTGTACAGCATCCTCTCAAGTTGAAGCTTCAGCTGTTCATGACAAAGGGCAAAGGATGGGGTACAAGGTGCCTTAACGACATTCCTGCTGGTACGTTTGTCTGTATCTATGTTGGCAACATATACACGGAGGCAGTAGCCAATGAGGTAATTCATTTTAAATCTCTCAAAGAAAAATTACAAATAAATATTATTGATTATTTTCACATTAAGAATTTTTAAGTATATCTAACACTTAATAGTGTTATTAAGTATATCTTTTAAAAAGTTTTGCTGATCAGACTCTTATTTGACCATCCAGTAACTCTGTGTGATGGTGGCTTTGTGTTTTGCAGAACCTTATTAGAACATCTGTATCACCTTGTTCTGGTTCATAGCTTTTAAAAAAAAAGACAAAATAAAGTAATTTATAAACCAGAAAAATAAAACTACATTTATTAACAAAATAAAAATAAACTTATAACATTTTTTGAAATGGATGACAACTGTTTCTTGCAGGGCTTACACACTTTTCTCCTCTGTGATTTTTGTCACAGTGTCATTTTGATGTCAAGGGGTTAACAGAAAGATTTGCATTCTAAGATTTCTGGTGACCTATCACTTGCAACAGTTTTTGTTTAGAATGACTTTGCAGGTTAAATTATATGTATATATATATTTCTTTAGGATGGAAAAATGTACGGAGACGAATACTTTGCCGAATTGGATTACATTGAAGTAGTTGAACAAAGTAAAGAAGGCTATGAGGAGTACATAGACCCTGAGGGATATCTGAACAATGATAAAGGTATGCTATTAATAATTATGGTTTTTTTTAAGTATTTTATTGCAGGTAGGTAACCTTTGTTCTTTTGAAACAAATTTGGAAAAATATAAATTTAAATGATCACATTAATTTGGAAATGGTTTAAATATACTATGCACGCTTCTTAGCCAGTGCTAGTAATATATTGGTGATGTTAGAATGAGCTTTTTATAGTTCATTATTGGTAACGATTGCTGCCTCCTAATCTCAATATACTCCAAATCCTATCAGTATTTTATTATTTATTTATTTTATTTTTTTCAATTGGACTATTTTCTGCAGGTTCTGAAAAGCGTTCTAATGCCAATGTCCACAATTCTGAAGATGAGTTTGCGCCAAATATTTGGGTATCCCCTAATGAAGGCAAGAAAGGCCCTGGGTAAGCTCATATTTATTGAACTAATGTATAAACATGTTGGTGTGAAAATTAAAAATATTACAAAGTAATAGTTATATGAAATAAATTAATATTGAAGAAATAAAAATATTTCTGACTAATTAAATTTAAAAAATTTTTACAGAATGAATTTGAGGAAACGATCGACAAAAAATGTTCATTCTGACTACAGTAAGTTATTTTTTTATTTCATTTATAATTTTATATGACAATAACTTAACTTGTAATTCCAAAACAATTAGAGATATATTGTAGTTGGTAGAACTGAGGAACTACCAGGGGCAACGCAAGGCAGTTACCGCCATCCTTTGTGATGTAACTATTACCTGTTTGTTTGTTAACCCAAGTCTTTCATAAGACTTATCTGCTTTTTTTATTACACTTATTTGCCATAGCTTTAAAGATCAAAATGGAATTATGTGATGTTTTGATTAAGGCCATAGTTAAGGATAAACATGTAGTGAGTAAGTTCTCGAATAGAATTTGATCTGAATCTATTTTTTAGGTGACAGTGAGGAAGAGGACGATTATGGTCTGGGCGATTCTGACGATTCAGGCAGTGGTGGTGACTAGAAAACTTAATAATTAACTGATTGCATCATATATTTCCTATATTTTAATTATAATTCTTATTAATAGGTCCCCAAGGTCCTGTCAATGTTGATGTATCAGATAATGATAGTAATTCGTCAATGGGTAAACCGAGCGTACGCAGCTTTTTTGGAAAAGATGAATCTGTGTACATAATGGATGCTAAAGCTGCAGGCAACATCGGCAGATACCTTAATGTAAGTTTTAACTTTTTTAACTAATAATTTGTATTACCAAAAAAAGGTAGTGAGAAGGCCGGACATGTAGATTTACAATCAGGCACTCTTTCCAACCTGAGCCATCAGGTCGCCAAAGTCAATATCTAATATAATAATCTATTAATATCTTTTATCGGTCATGTAGAACCTCTGAAAATGGCCAGAGTATCATTCTTTCAAAGGACACTACACTGCCCCACAAAAAAAGTGGCACACTTATAAAAATTCAAATATTTGCTTCCTAATAATAGAATTTTTTCAGCTTTCAATTATTTTTATCTAATATTAAACATTTTCAGTGATAAGGGGCTATAAATATGAAGAAAATAATAAATATTCAAAAAATTTGTTTTAAAAAAATTATGCAGGAATATCTATTTTGATTTCTTGTGTCATTGTCTCTACAAATTTAGCAAAGGTTTTTTATTTTAATTTAAAAAATGGGTTTGACTGTTGAGCTAGTAGCTCGTGTTGTTGCTTTAGTAGAAGTCAGTTGAAGCCTGTGCATTGGGCTACCTGAAACTACCGTTCAGAGAGCAATTACACGTTACCGTGAGATAGGTTTGTGCAATCCCAGACCCGGATCAGGTCAGCCAAGAGATGATCAGATTATTCACATGCTTCTGCTATTGAGACTGCTCAACTTCAAGTTTTGTAGGAGGGGCATTGGTGGGAAAATTGTCAGTGGACATTTGTCCACTTTTTTTTCCATTTTGGAAATAACCAATTTGAGAAGTTAAAGACACAGTAAGAAAAGACAAAACCCTAATTCAATTTTTTTTTTAATTTCATAGATGTTAAAAAAAAAGAGTTCTACAATTGTTTTATGAATTAGTTTTATTTAATGCAATAATTTATTTTGTTTTCTTGTTTGAGGTCAAATTTAATTTTTGAAATCAATTCAATATTAATCAGACTGACTATCAATATTTGTTTTTAAAACAGTCTCGGTGCCTAGCAACCCACCATCCATTAGGTAGGTTTATGAAACAGTGCAATAACCTTCTCACCAATTTAACTTTTTTATTACTTTAAATTAAATGGAATTTCATTTTTTTGTTTCTTTTGTGATTAACCTTATTTTAAATGGTGCACTCTTTGAATTTTTAAGTAGCTTTAGTTAGTTTAGTCATAGCTACAGTTTCTGTTATATACTTACTTTTTTCCCCTTCCAGTTTGCTTTGGAAACTAAAGGGTTATGGTTTTTTAGTGTTCAATAGTAATGATGTGGTTTACACTTGTATGATTCTTCCTTAAAATTTGTATTTAACAATGTCAGAGGAAGCAGAAATGACAGCTGATATGCTGAAAGAAAAACTAATAAACTGGTTCTCAGAAAAGGACAACAAACAAACTCTTAGATCATTCCTCAGGAGTCTAATTTTAAATAAATTACTTAAAGAAGACATGCAGATCAATTTTAATAAGAAAAATGACATTTTTGACAATGTAGACATAGCAATAGTATATTTTGTTTGTGACTTTTTAGCTCAAAATCATTTTCATTACAGCTTAAGTGTTTTTTCTTCTGAAATATCATCAACAAATATGCATGAGTATGTTTGTGATTACTTTAATAAGATATCATATAAATGGAACCCAAAGAAGCCACCAGCGCTAGAATATTATACTGTCCATAACATCCTCTCCTCATTAAATATTAATCCTACTGGAGTGGCAGGAAGTGAAATTATCAATAGGTATTATTTGCTTTGCGAGGGGTCTTTGCTAAAAGTGGTAGCCTCTGCAATGAAGAGTCTCAATGGTGGTCATGCTGAGAAAGGTAACTGTGGTGATTCTGTTCCATTGAAACAGAACGGTTCTCGGCATCACGGCAGCAGAAGTAAACAATCAAGTAATCATGTACGGAACAAACAGGTGCCTTCTTTTGATCAAATTGAAAAGTATTTGCACAAAAAAGATGTATGGATTCAGCGGAGGATTAGATCACAGAAACAGGAACTTTCTCGTTGCCAAAAAATAATGTTGTCATGTCATGATGCTCTTAACGTCAAATTAAACGAAATCCATGATCTAATGGCTTATTTAAACAAGGAAAAAGATAATTTAGTCACACAGCTTGAAGGTATTAAAAATTCCGGCTCAAATGAGCTGATGCCTGCTGATAAAACAGAAGATAATGGCGTGGATCATGTTGATAAGGCTGTCTGGGCCCTAGATATTATAACAACACAAAATGCTTTAAGCCAAACAAATATTATCTCTTTGACTGATAAATTTACAGAAACGTCAGTGACTAAAATGGTGATGATACAGGCGAGCACTCAGACAGATTCAGAGACTGATACTGCTTTTTACCACAACCAACTGGAACTAGAGAATGCGGAGTTAGTTCAATTTATTGAGCAACAGCAAGAGAGAATTAACAGTTTGACAATGAAAACAATGGAACTGACAGGCAAAATAACATCTGCAAGGCTGAGTCTTCCCGATGAAAGAGCAGTCAATGACAGAGGAACCTCTTACGAAGAAACGGAAAGAGCAGAGCAGGTGATGGATGTCCTCCAAGAGGTAGTCGACAGGTCTGATCAGGCTATTCACAACTTGAACTCTACGCTAGAGTCGATTAAGCGGAGGACATTGCAAGCCGAGGAAAATTACTGCCATTTTGTTGACAAACTCCTCTATAAGTAATTAGATAACGCACAAGATCTGTTTGCTTTGTTGTCCATCAGAGCACTATTGTACATATATATATAATTTATTAATAAATTTCTCAACTATTTATTAATTTCAATCAACTGACTTCATTTCGTATCACATTTATTTTGTGTTTAGCTTCATATATATGTTTACTTTTTTATATTTTTATGTAATACAAATTTTATATATCAAATAAACATATTTTTTAAATAAAATAAGTTGGTAATACTGTTTTGTTTTATTATAAACATGCTAGGTGTTGATTTAAACCAAGTGTATGTATTAATTGTAGGACTAAGGACTTTGGTTTGGATAATATAGTGTACAAATAGCTTTTTTCAGTTTCCTTTTCTACAAGTTTCACCCTTATAGACTGGAGATAACATAGCATGTTAGGAGAGTTTAACAAAACTTATCCACTTTCTTCTCAGAAGGTCGAACCTTATGTATTATAGTTTATCACAAACATAATTTCTGAATACTTGAAAATTTCCTTGTGGCAAGTTTTTGTGGGGAGAAACTTTCTTGGCCTTTGATCAACAGTAGTATTGTTCAGGATCTTGTTGGTCTTATCAAAAACAAAAACTGTTTGTTTCATTCGTGTGTCTGTCTTTCTGAATCCCCTGTTTAACCCAGAGATAGTTTGCACAGCAGTTACATTTTATGCTAAAAATAAAATCAATCCCATGAAAATTAATGATATGATTGATATTAAGGTCATTAAGCAATTAGTAATTAAAAAAGGCATTATTTTCTTATATTCAGTAGGTCATTAAATAAAAGCTGTTGAGCCCTGAGCGTTGGGATTTAGTTATTTACTATTGTATAAAGACATTCAAATATTAATAGACATCAGTTGTGACTTGGTCTCAAACTCTGGTCCTCCAGATCCCTGTCTCAACAAGAGTGTAGAGACCAGAGATTAGGAGGTTCCAGGCTTTGAGCCCCCGCCCTGATACTAGTATTTTTAGTCATTAAAATAGTTTGGAAGCTGTAACAAAATCCTTAAATGTATACTGCATCACACTTGATTTAAATTTTTTAGATGGGCATTTTAAGTGATTAAGGAAGTGATGTGAATTTTATAAAACTCATAGTAGAATCATTGTTTATTTTTATTGAAAATTCTTTCCTTTGCTGATGCTACTTGCAAACTTATTAACCTGATTTTTTCCCATTTCACTTAAGTTAAAATATCTGAACACTTTACATACAAATTAATTTTCTGACAGTTCATAGCCTGCTAGAACTGGCTCAACCTTATTTGGAACTGTGTTATATTGTTAAATTTAATATAAACATTAACCATGGGAAATATCCTCAAATTTAATTTATTATCCCTAGGACTAATTTTATACTATTGAAAAAAAATATTGAAACATTTGTTTTTATATATATGGTCTATGTACTCCCATTTAGAGCTGCCTTAAGGAGCCATACACTTCTGTTTGTGGAAATAAAATAGTTCACTGCTCATCAAGCAATTACAATAATACTGTTTTTGGTTGTCGCTTTTTGAACAAGAGAACAAAATTAAATTTGAAGAAAGATCAGTAAAATTTCCCATTAAATTGTCAAATATCAAAACGCCAGGAAAACTTTATTACTGCACTGTATTTTATTGTAAATACCCAATTTAAATTTTTCAGCATTCCTGTGACCCAAATATCTTCGTGAAGAATGTGTTTGTTGACACCCACGATCTGCGATTTCCCTGGGTTGCCTTCTTCGCCCTCAAGTTTATCAGAGCAGGGACAGAGCTCACCTGGGATTACAGATATGAAGTAGGAAGTGTCCCAGGAAAGAAAATGAAGTGTTACTGTGGTTCAGAGAATTGCAGAGGAAGACTTCTATAAACTGTCTTTTACTATTTTTTTTTTTTTTTTAATCTAAATGTGTTAAATAAGTTTTTATATTTGTTAGCTGATTATATCTAAGTCACGTTTTTTAAATAATCCTGTTTATGGTTTATGTACATATTTAATCTATTGTGTCATACATTTTTTGTTTCCGTGTTTTATGTATATAGGCTCTTCTGATAAGCCCATGCAACCTAACATATTGTATTGATGGTCACTATTTGAATCTGATTAATAATAGTAGATATAGAAAATATGTGTGTATATATATATATATATGTTGTAATCAATTATAAAGTTTTCTCAAAACAACTTTCATATAAATCAGGCATTTGCAGTTTACAGTTCAAATCACATTACATACATTTTTTTTGTTACTAATGTGCCATTTTATATATTTCCTGATGCTATCGCCCAGGTTCAGCAAACTAGAACTCATTGAGAGTATTCCATTTAGAACCAGCAATCTGTCAATATCTAATCTCATAGGGGGGGGGGGGGGTCTCTCTATTCTATGAATACATCGCTAAACCTTATTCTTTCAACACTACATATACATTTAACATATATTGATTATATATTAATAACTATTAAAGCGGTATGTAATCCCACTGTTCTAATAATTATTAAGATGGGCAGATGGAAAAAGATAATGAATGGTCAATTAGTCTCCAGAATAATCTTATATTTTATCATATAGGGCGGACTGATGTTTCACCGTCATACATGGTATTTTCAAAGTCTAAAAAAGATTAATTTATAAATTTCCATTCTATATTGTTTAAATTATGAAGTTATTCATTTTTTCTTAAGAATGCTGTTTTACATATACTCATTTAGTCATAGCTACAGTTTCTGTTATATACTTACTTTTTTCCCCTTCCAGTTTGCTTTGGAAACTAAAGGGTTATGGTTTTTTAGTGTTCAATAGTAATGATGTGGTTTACACTTGTATGATTCTTCCTTAAAATTTGTATTTAATAATGTCAGAAGAAGCAGAAATGACAGCTGATATGCTGAAAGAAAACTAATAAACTGGTTCTCAGAAAAGGACAACAAACAAACTCTTAGATCATTCCTCAGAAGTCTAATTTTAAATAAATTAGTTAAAGAAGACATGCAGATCAATTTTAATAAGAAAAATGACATTTTTGACAATGTAGACATAGCAATAGTATATTTTGTTTGTGACTTTTTAGCTCAAAATGGTTTAATTAATTGTAAAGTTATTTACATATTATAAAAGAGGGGGACAATAGGTCCAGCAAATCAGTCAAAAAAAAAAGTAATTTATATTGAGCTGCTAGGCATTATTATAACAAATTAGTGGCCATCATGTAATCGGATCAGTAATTTTTTTTGAAAATATTGTGATGGCAAAAAACCATCATAAATTATTATTGCGTAAAAAGATTTTTCTGAATAATATTACCATGAATTTGGAGTCCCATCTGTTCTTGTGGGAGACTAATGGGTAACTAACTGATTGTAACCCTTAGCCAATGCTAAGGATTATATGTTATAACATATAATAATGTAACATCAGTGGTCTAGAGTATGTAGCAATTAATTAAGTTAAAGGGTAGATGCAAAGGATAACTAATTATAAATTAAGTAAAAAAACAAAAAGGTCAATATACAAAACTAAAACACTTTATTTTCAACAATAATTTAATAAAATTAACAATAACCTTAGTGAGAGTAATACAAATAATAAAACTTTTTAAACTATAACAACAGTTTTAGAATGGAATAAGTGGTAAACATATATGACCTCAGTGGGTCAATTATATATAAAATATACATTTTAAATGCAATATAAATAAAGCTAAATGAACCATAATATAATTTTAAAAGATTTTGTACTTTGATAAAGTAATCACGGCTCACATGGGTTCCACACATTTCAGTCTTATTCTTAATCAACTCTTGCTGTAAAAAAAGAAAAGAAAGAAGACATATTTGTAGCAACTTCCGCCTTACTATAGATTTGTAATTTACCTTTGTAGTATGATAAACATGCTAACTATACTGGTTGTGGCAGCTAAATTTTGGCTAAAGAAAAAAGATAATGAAAGGGCCAGATCAATATACAATTTATTTAGCTGGTCTCAGGCAAAATTTGAAAAGAGCAAGCTAACTCTTGTAAAATTTAAATAGACTACATCGTAATATAGTTCGAAAAATGTACTTCTGATGATGTTTCAAAGGTTGCCTTGGTCATAGCTGTTTGTGATATGGGATAGGTCATTTAGAAAAGATCACAGGTTTGACCAGCCCTGTCACTATATATATTTTTTTCTTTGACAATCATTTAATGAATGAAATGAAAAATAAACTTTATTCCAGGCCATTAGTTTCCTAAGAATAAAAACAATGACACTTATATAGTCCCACAGTCTAGTCCATGGGTTCACATTATAATAACAGACAATTATGAATTAGGTAAAACAAAACATGAAAAAAAAATGTTTAATGCTATTGGCATAACTGTCAATGCTGTCAATGATTTGTGGTGGGTTGAGAGGAAAAAAAAAATTGAGGTGAACTGGAGGGTAAAAGAATGATGGATGGATGAAAGAATTAGTGTTTGAGGAGGTTATAAAGGGTGTCCCAGAATTAACGCAAGATTTGAATTTGCCGCCATTTGTGCAGTAAAGTGCTGGCAACCATAAAAACAATTTGACAGCTGAGAGTTTAGGGTTAGTAAAAATGGAACGTTACACGATAGAACGAGTCTTTATTGTTGAACATTATCTCAAAAATAATGAAAGTTTGGCGGCCGCAGTTCGAAAATTTTATACAAAATATGGTCGGAATAGTGTTTTGACTTCATCAACTGTGAAGAGATTAATTCAAAAATTTAGGGAGTCTGGATCAGTTGGAGACACTAAACACACTGGTCGTCCAAAAACAAGCCGTTCAAATGTCAATATCGAAGCAGTGCGTGAGAATGTCAAATGAGGCTGGTCAAGCAGTGACTTTTGTGCTCGATATCGCGACATGATAACACAGGTCTTCGTGCCGAAATTGGATGATATTGATGTGGCCAATATGCGGTTTCAACAATATGGTGTCACATGCCATACAGCCCATGAAACAATTCAAATATTGCATGAGACATTTCCAGGTCGTGTATTCTCTCATTTCGGTGATCAGAATTGGCCCCCTAGATCGTGTGTTTTAACACCTTTAGATTTCTTCTTAAGGGGTTATTTGAAGTCAAAGGTGTATGTCAACAAGTCCACATCCACCCGTGCATTAAAAGAGGAAATTCAACCGCATTTATGCCAAATGGTCTTGGAAAATTTGTCCCAGCCAAGTCCTGGAGGCCATTAGCCCGATGTGTTATTCCAAAATAACCCTATCCTATTTACTTTATAATTCAATAAAAAAATACTAAAAACTGTTTTCTATTTAAATCAAATCTTGCGTTAATTCTGGGACACCCTTTATATAAGAATATTTTTATGATCAATTAAATTTATTTATTAGAAATACGTTGTTTTTAGTATTGTGTACAGAAGTTAATTAGTTGTTTTAAAATAGACCTGATTATAGAAGGTGCAGAAATTTCTAGTTTATGACCACAGGTTTATAGGCAGAGGGATCAATGGATAAATTAATCTTTTATGAGTTTGGGAGGAAAGGAAATGGAAATGACGGGATCCGTTGAACAGTTTTAGGGTTTGTATGAAATGTTAAACAATTTTGGAAACATGTTCATTCATTCCATTGGATTGATCCAGGATAAGGCTTACGTTTTTGACAGATGAAGAGTATTCGATAGAACTGGACTCAATTTAAAAACTAGGTAGGCCCGAGAGAAAGAGGATATGAGGTTTGGAATGTATAATAATTGATTTGGATGGTACAGTGTTTTAATTCAATTTGGCTTAAGAACTAATTTGGTTCAGGTCTTCTTGGATTGTAAGAGAAACAGTTAGGAAATCTGGAGGGATGGAAAGAGAAATATACTTGGGTGTCAACAGCACAGGCATATAATGAAAAGGATTGAATTTGGGTTGATCTTGATCTACCTGGAGATTGAAGGTCACTGGTAATTTTGGTTAGAACATATTGAGTGGAATTGGGGATTGAGACTGTTTTTTAAGAAAAGTGGAAATACTTTTTTCTATTAGTAAAATCGTCTATGGCACTTGATATTCCCTTTTAAAGAAATGAACCAAATTAAAATAAATGAAAACTATTATAATCACATGGAAAGACATTAAACACCCGATTTCTATTGTTGGCTCTTAAAACTTTATTTTCTGGAATATCTATTCAAGTTACTGTCTTTAATGTGTAGGCACCATTATCTACTTTGGTAGGGGTATCAGAACTACATGTCTTATTAAATAGCTACTGAGCTAGGATTTGAAAAATCTTAAAAGTTAATGAAACGGACCTGACTTGCCACATTTAATTTTTTTCCATACGTCCCTATATATCTTTAAATGTTCAGATTGGGCTCACCAATTATCAAACAACCCACCAAATGTATGTAAGTACATGAGATTTGTTCTTTGATATTAGCCCTCTATCAGTTAACCCAGCATTACTGTATCAACTTCCCGAGATCGTACTTCGTCGTGGTTCTTTAGATATTTTTACCTTTTGGTGGCAGAACTTAAACAAAGGCTGAGGCATACTTCCAGCCAATTTGATAGAAAAAATGTCCTTACCTATGCTGATTACCTCGGCCAAAAGAGTACAGCCATCCGAGGTGTGAGGAGACCAGTGAGAATGGTGGACAGTAGATTGACAGCATGGTTGTCCAGAACTCTCCAGCCACAGATATATTCAACTCCTGGTCCAGGTGCTTCCACGACCATACCGGTGCTTTTATTTACTCCTGATTTAATCATATAAGAATATGCAATAAGATTCATGTTTTTCCTAATAATTGTATTAATTGTACAAATTAATTCTATGGCCGCATCAGAAATGTCTAGGCTATATCACCAGATCCAACAAGGGTAATTATTCCTCTGCAATGGTTTAACCTCTGTTGAGAAATTATTACAAATTGATCATGAAAATATTTGTATTTTTTAAATGAATAAAATTAATCAATCTAAATAAAGGACATAAAAGGTAATGAAACAATACAAAAAGAGTTTCTTAAAGACTGATTAAATGATAGACAAAAAAAGATTCAGTATTTATAAACAATAACACTTAGTTTTATTTGTTAAATCATCTCGGTCACTGAATATCACTTTTAAAAAAATGCAAATGAATACAAAATTAATATAAATAGTTCCTACTGAAACCAGATTGGAATGATTAAATACAGGATTTCTATTGTTGGCTCTTAAAACTTTTTTTTTATCTGTGACTTTATATTAACCATTAGAATTTTAAATAGCTTATTAGCAGATACTTAAAAACCTTAACATTTAATGAAACTTTCCTCTTTTTCCAACTTTTTTCATCACTCCTTGTTTTTGTATTTTAACCAAAAACTAATCTGCACATTTCCAGTTGTGGAATATACCCTTAAAATCTGATTGATTCAATCATTTTAACAATTACTATCATAGAACATACAGAGATAAAAGAAAAACATTTGTGCACAAAAGTAGAGCTTTTCCTTTCAGGCTTGGCACATATAGTAGTATATAGTAAAATAAATTACCTGAATACTGTAAAGTTGCTCCAAGGAGGGAATCTATGATACTGCCCAAGAGACCGGCGAAAGCAGCGATGGGAATAATCCTCCACTGGGGCAATGACGTAGTCGGCATCGAGCATAAACTCAGCACCATATAATGTCCTACTCCGACGACTGCTCCCCCCAAGAAGCTCAACAGCAATCCTATCCAAGATATTGCTCCGTTCACTCCTGCATAAATTTACAAGAAAATGACCCGTTAAAGATTAAAATAGTTGTTGCAAGTTTTTTAATCGGTTACACAATTAAGGAAATATTTGTTATGCTTTTGTTCTATTTTAAAATATTGGCACACCTGATATTTCACAGAGGATTGCCTAGTTAAAATGGCAACTTAACAAAAATCAGGACCTTCATTTGAATACTGGCCATGTCACTATGTTTTCTGTTTAGGCAATAGTTACTGAAACAAAAAAATTATCTACCGCAACTAACAATAATTAATAGTCTATAATTATTGTTAATTTGCAACTTAATCATATCACTGGTTGATATCACGTTGACGTGCCACAAAATATACTAGATACAAATTATTTATTTCATTAGACAGGGTAATTCACTGATAAATAAGATTACTTTTATTTTTAGTATCATCAGTGCTCAACTGCAAAATACAATATCGTATGATTCTTTTTAAAAAACCAGTTAACTCAAAGTTACAAACACGATTTTAGTGACTTTATGTAATTTCAATTCAAAAATAATGATAAATTATTAATTATGGTAGTGAGATCATTAATTTGATATCATACTCAATATGATAGGAAAATATTATTTTTTTAAATTACCAAATAATTAATTAATTATGATACATTGTAATTTACAATAGAGATTGTTGTGCCAACTTCTTCACCACAAATAAATAGAAGTTCCCCTCTTCTCAGCCCAGAAAATACCCACCTACATTTCCATATTTTAATAATAAAAAACGTGCATGAAACAGCTGAATAATTGCCAAGGCAAATACACACGCATGAAAACATAAGGGTTCCTGATTTTGAAAAAAAAAATTGAAAACAAAAACCTAAAAAGGAGCCAATTAAAATAATATTGTGCCGATTTCTAAAAAAAAGCACTTATGCCACAATAATAATTTTAGTATTAAAATTAAAAAAGACCATATATCATCAATTAAAATTAATTACCCACCGGTAAATAGTCAGTTATTAAACACCATTTCGTGCAAACAAGAGAGCTATAATGGTATAAGGTGAATTAATTTACATAAAATATTTAATGCGTGTACAAGAGAAAAAAAAGATAACTATCACTATTTTTTAGTTGGGCATTTGTAATTCAAATAATCCTATTAGTCTACATTTTGAAGATAAATGAAAAATATCACTTTTACAAACAAGTTGCAAGGACAAATGACAAGGGGTCAATTCATCATTGATAAATTTTTATCATTAAAGAAAAAGGCCATCAGTTTGACTGCTTGTTATAATATAACTAATGAAACATTTTTTTGCATATCAAATTTATTTTTGATTTCATGGTTCTGAAATACGAGTTTAGTTCGCTTTCCTAAATGTCCATAAGGATTTTTCAATGTGTTTTCTTTTAAAATCCTTGTTTAAAAATGGCAAGGATCAAAGTTCAAAATTTGTTAAAAACTCTGCAGGCACATAATAGTCAGTGAACACATTGTATAATGAACACCAAATAGTAATGCATTTCATAATTGGAAACTTGCTCGTGTTAACATTTTTTGTTTAAAATGAGTAACTTGCACTTTTAAGACAACCTATACAATATATAAAAATTTATAGAAAAACAATTGTCAAGACAATTTCACTCTCCTAAACCTTCAATTACCAATAAATCTGTTATTAAAAATAAATTACCTTTTGGAACTTGTTTTCCAGTAGTGATTAAAAACGGGTCTTTCTTAGATAGGACAGTTCCCAGCTCTGATGCCCAGGTATCAGCATTGCCACAGGCGAAGGCACCTTTTCAACCAAACAAATCTATCACAGAGAATAAAACTAAACATAATGTAACTATTTGATTCAAGGATTGATCCATTATGATCAGCCTTGTCATTTCATTTGGATTAGTTTTCTTTATACATAAAAATAATGAAGGAGATAGAAAGTGAAGAAAAAATATTAAGAGATACTCCCATGACTCATCTGAGTTTCTTAAAAAATTGTAGGTTTCATTTTTAATCAAAAATATTTTTGTTTATTTAAAAAATAAAAACACTTTAGTTTTTGGAATATATTTGAAATTCTTGAGGGTTATTGTCTTCTGAATTGAGGAATCCTAAAAGATAGCAAATATGCTCAATTTATTTTCTGTAAATCCCACTCTTGTATTTTAACCAAAAACAAATCAGAATGCAGAATATCCTTTGATTTTCAGATAAATTAAACATCAGCTATGATAGAACATACAGAGGTTTAACAACATCACATAAATAAAGACGGGCAGATGCATAACAGCCTAGATGAATGACTACCTAATACCCCTGCAGAAAGCCATGATGACCTGAAATCAACACTGAAGTCTATTGGTCGCTCTCCAGAACCGCTGTCCAGCAAGTAGAAGAGTGCAAGCTGGGCTGCCATCCCGCAGTTGCACAGCCCTTGGATCCAGTTTCTCTGGCCACCTAAGCACCATACAAGCTTAGCCACAACAAAACAGTTCACCCATATTACACATTAAATTTTATTCATCTTAAATTATAACACAGAAAATAGTTAATTATATAAATTAGAGTGGCTTAATTTGTGGAGAATTTGCCTAGTTTTATGAAAGAAACTAGATATTTTTCATCAAATTTATTTATGGAAAACCTTTTGGCATACTACGTAGGTTTGCATCAGGTCATGATAACAAGAAAAGAAAAAGATATCTTAAAAATAGAGTAATTATTGTAAATGACTAACTGACCCATGGATCAGCAGCCTCACCATTTCTTCTTTTTTTTCAAAATATTTTTTTAGCATTTTTACGAACTAGATTTCTAATTAATTGATTATGGTGTCAATTGTATATTCAAATGAAATAAAGGAGGAAAAAAAGAAGAAATAATATAGAAAGCTACTTGCAAAACAGTTAGGATTTTCTTAAAAACTTATTATATTATTGTCAAAAAAACTACTTGATATTTTAAATACTCCATTTAATATATTAAACCATCTCGTAAACAACATTTTTTTAATTAACTAAAACATCTGCATAAAAAAGTCCACCTAGACTGAAATGACTACAATTGCTAATTTTTTGTTCAGTTTCTTAATATTTCTTTAAAAAAAAAATATTACATCAGCCATTAATTTTCACTGTAATATCATTAAGAACAAAATATGAAAATTATGTAATATTACCTTCTTTAAAGTTATATTCCAACTTCTTTTTTGACCTCTGTTTATATTTGGTGGCCTTGGATGAAGTTACAAAGAAAACGATCAGGTCTGCTAGAAAGGCGTAGCTGGCAAGAGTTAAAATGAAGGCCATAATGAGTCCTGGAACAGTAAAATGCAAAGTTCCTCGTTGTAATGAATATGTTGATACAAGAGAGTCAGTCGCGGCGAGCTGTTTAAGAACTTACCTACCAAAGCCCCGCTTTTGTTAATGGTTTTCCTTTTCAAGCCCCATGCTGCAAACGCAAGGGGTATGAGAGTGGCAGCCAGCCATCTTGTCGGAGGTATGACTTCTAAAAAAAATGACAGAAGAATAGATAAAAACCCTCACACATAATAAATTAATAATTAATAGTAATTATCTGTAATCCCACTTTTTTATAATTATTAAACAAAGAAAAATAGAGAATCTGTCACCATCTTTAGCACTAGAACTCTTTAAAGAGAACTCTAAAGATTAATCTTTAGCTCCGAAGAAGGCCCCTACCCAAGATCAATTCCCAGCCATGTCATTACCTTTTCTCTTTGGCTAATAAATATTAAATCAAAACATATAATATTGAACAAACCACCATTTGCATATTTCAGTCGTGAAATGGCAATGTTTCCAGCCCACATGATCATAGAGACTGGGACAGAGATCAGGAGAAGCAGAATAGGTGTCACTGATTGCATCTTAGAACTTGTGTTCAACTCCATCCTACAATTTGAAAGCACTTTCTGTTCAAGAGCAGATCCTCCCAACAGATCAAATTACAACCTGTTTAATCAGGTCAAATGTCAAAAACTGTACTGAACTTTGATCTCAAACGAAACAGTAGAAAACGAACGGAAAAAATGGTTCACATCTAGAAAGAGAAGTGTTCAATTAAACCGATTCAATATAATAGGATTTTATTCAATAGCAACCGTGGCAGGGGAAATTCACTTGGATAACTGATATCACCCAACAGTAGGGATGTGTTGTTCGTTCACGAACTAGTTCAAAGGAACTATTCCGGTAAACGGACTGATACCAAACTTTGTTTTTAGCGAACTACAGTTCTTTCTATTTCCTTTCCGGACATCGTTCCAAAGTTTATCCTGACCTGTTAACTATACAGTTCCAGTTCATTTAAAAATTTTCCTACCAAAACTAATATCCAAAGAATATCACCCTTATAGTTTAGTAGACGACCCCGAATTTTAAAAGTTTGTGCCCCTTCTTTACCCAAGCTCCCCAGCCAAAAGACCATATCCAAAACTATATTCAGATTTGGTACTAAATGTAAAATCTAAATTGGATAGTTCGACTGCTGTTGCACTGACAACAGATGGTTGGACGCCAGTAAACAATTAAAAATTTTATACCAATAACAGCACATTATTTAAATTCTAATTCTACTCTGTGTAGTAATCTAGTTGACTAAGTGTTGTAAGTTATAACATTAAAAAAATGTAAATGAACTGTGTAGTTCACTGAACTAGTTCAATACAAAGAACTGGTTCCTTAAAAAGAACGGCTCTTCCCATCTCAACCCGACAGAAAAAGTAATATTTTTTTTAGATCACATTTTAAGTGATTAGTGCTACCTAGTGTCTGTTTTACTTACTTTACTGTACTTCAGAGAAGCGCCAATTTTAAATCTGAGTCTCTATTTCTTCATTCTGAAATGCTTTATTGTAAAACTTAAAACTAGGCATGGAAATCAATAATTTGATTGGAATAAGAGGAAAAATGTGGGGTTACATTTACATAGCACACTTTAGGTCTGGTACGTTCCAGGAGGAGCCGCTCCGAAGAGTCGGATCCTAGATCGGAACAGAGCGAAAAAAGTATTGGCAGTTCCGACTGACAGCAGTGCCATTTACCGAATAGTATGAAAATCGGCAAAACGGCCTCTACCATCCACAAGAAGGATACGCAGAGTGGTACCTCCTGGGAAACAATCAATCTAAGAACTTTTACACACGGAGCTACTCAAAAGAAACTAAGCGGTTGAAATTACTAATCGGTTACTAACTTATTGGTAACTCCGGGCCTACTCATTGGTAACTATGAGGCCTACTCAAGAGTGATCCAAACCAGCAGTCCATTCTTTCACAGCCTAGAAAAGTGAGCCTCATCACCTAGTGTTGAATATGAGACAATGAACTTTTTACCACAAACAAAATGTATTATATTTATGCACTCCTTCGAATGCATCAGTGCATCGCAGTACGAGAAGAAATCTGTTTTTCAATTATTTTATTATATTATTTGTTAGTATTACTTTTTGAGGTTTTGAATTAAAAAAAAAAAAAGTCCATTCTTTAACATCCTGGAAGCAGGAGGACATTCATCGTCATCATTTTGCACCAGTCACAAGAAGATAAAGCAGAATGGCATCTATTGCAAAAACAATAAACCTAAACAAAAATAATTTTTTTGGCTGTTATTGAAATGATTAGGTTTATTCAACCATTGTTATAATATAACAGCCTTTATCTGTCATACAGGACTGACACACATTTCTCATGATAGGATTTTTTTAATTTATTTATGGATATTGTTATCCTGTATTATGTACAATTTTTAAACTGAAGGTGAGCCCCATCACCGTGTAATGTATTTATGTATTTTCCTTTTTACTTCAATCTTATATATGTAACCCAACCTCCTTCAAATGCATCTGTGCATAGCAGAATGAGGAGAACATTTGTCGATTATTTTGTTCATATTGTTTATATTTTTACACATTGTATTAAAATTTAAAGGGGTTTAGAAAAAAAAAAAAAATTATGTACAGTGCAATGATACCAACTGGTTTTACTTACATTGTCAAAATTCCCAAACTGTGAACATTCCATTCCGGAATTTGACCATATATGCTACCAGGTACTGGGTTCTTACACCATTTAATATTTTCGCAAACTCCTATTGCTATCCACACAACTGATTAAGACTTACCCCCTTACTATTCAGGAGCCAATGAGGGATTTGTCCACATAAAAATTATTTTAAAGCTGTTATGAGTAGTTACGATCCACTGTAAGGTATAAAAATGTATTCAAAAGGTATTTAAAAAAGTTCATTAATGAAACTCAAATAAGATAGAATCCGTACAAGTGCTAGTTTGGCGTATTTTGAGATTGATAACTTAAGGGATATTATTTTTTCTAAAATGGTTCAAAAGATAGTATGGAATCTAGTACGGTTTTCTGAGTAAAAACCATCCCTTAGGTTATCGGTCATTTTCAGCTTAAATTATTTTTCTGAAATTTTTACGTAACATTCAGATAAACTAGTTCCATTATATAGTCCATAATTTGAGGGCCCTAAAATATTTTAAAAAATAAATAAACGAAAAATTATTGGAAACACTTTTTAGTTTTTGCTTGTACCGTTTCCCTGTGTATATATTTGTTTTCTCCCTTTGTACGTACATTAAAAACCTATTAAAGGATGTCCATTTTAATTTATTTAAAACTTGGTTTAAATTAATATACGTAATATTAGCATTAATTAATTATTTTTAGAAACGATTCATTAAATTGAAATAGCTGTTTCTGTTTATTTAATGATCAATATTAACTTAAATATATATAATTGGATTTGTGTGTATTCCAGCATAAATGTGGAATGCCTGGAGAAATTCCCACCCAACTTGGTTCACAAAGGAAGTATCCTGCTGGTAAGTGCATTACATATAAGCATTGGATACTTATCAATCGCAAAGATATCAGTTCATTATTTTACTCATACAATTAATAAGTTTCAGCACCATAACATTAATTCTTAAATAAATTATGAATTTCTCAATTTATTATATTTCTTGTTCAGCATAAAAGGTATATTTTAAATTACTTGAAGGTGACAAGTAGTCATACCTCACTGGTCAATGTGGATTCAAAAAGTTGTTTAGGGAAGGTAATGAGGAAGTCAAATTCTTAAAATCCCAGTTCGGCGCTGCCATTTGACATGGAGGTTCAAAGCAATCAATTGTTTTTCCAAATTTTCGTTGGAGTTTGTGTATTTTTCATCTCCTTTTGTAAGTGGTAATACCTAGGAAATATTTTAGGAGTGGATTATTATAAACTTATTTTGATGCAGTTCATCATCTACCAGCATATGGTACTGGTATAACAAATGAAATTTTCTCTTATATTTCAGTATTCCTTTTCCTTCGGAGGAGGCAAATCAGCAGGAAAGCAGTCTTGTTGACTGGTGTTTGCGATTCTGGAAAAACTTTGGTTTTTGCCAGATTAGCTCACAATAAATTCATTCATACTTATACTTCAATTAAGGAGAATTTGGCGTATTACAGGAATGAAAAGGTTTAAAAAATATAATATGATTTCGATTATGAGAAATTATTTAAGGGGGAATGATTTATATTGCCTTTTTTTCAGGGCACATTGCAACTGATTGATGTGCCTGGTCACGAAAGAGTGAGGAACAGGTACTTGGATGAATACAAGACATCTGCAAGAGCTTTAGTATTTATTGTGGACTCCAGTAGTATCCAGAAAGAAGTAAAAGATGTGGCCGAGTAAGTACTGCCACAGGCACCCTCTTCATTTTGTTGAAATCTAAAAGGAAATTATTCTATATTACTAAAAACCATCAGTTTGTACTTCCATCCACTTGGAATGCCAAGGGCAGCAATGTAGTATATTTATAAGTAGACCGTAGTAACCGATTATACTGTGGTAAAACATAAGTGTGTGACTTAGGCTCATTACCTTTCCACCACATTGGGCCCCATGAAGTTATTGTTTGAATGTTAACAGTTCAGTACCATATTGTTCTAATTTAAGATTATAAAATTTTCTGTGAGTGGATGTTATTTGTTAATATATCAGCTTAATATAAGTATAAGTTGTCAAAAGAAAGATGTTATGTTTTCATTAAATTAATTTATGAACGATGCTTCAACGTACTAAATTTGTCTGCATGAAATCCTGATAACATGAAAAGAAATAATTATGTAAAAAATAGTTAACAAGAATTATAATAGGGATTTAGAGATACATACTAGCTTTTTTCTTTTTTTTTTGTGAAAACATCTTTTGGAAGCTGTTAAGGGTGCATATTATTGCAAAAGAAATATATAGACATATTTAAATCTATTTAGTATAACGATATCCATTTGCAACAAACATGTAGGTCTCTTACAGATACAAAACATCTTCATGATTGTGCAGAGCACATGCTGAGGATTTACTCCACTCTGATCACCGCTAAGAAATCCCTTTTACATCTACCATACCCTTACACTGATAACTCCTCAGCTTGCATGTAGTGGAGTAGGCTCTCTAGAGTCAGTCACTGCCCCAGAGCTATGTTCCTCATTATATAACATTGTATATTGTTTGGCATTGATCGATTTCGACTCTGGAATGCTTTAACATACAATGGCTTGATCGCTTCTAATTGTTCTTCATCAGTGTCTCATGTACAGTTCACAGTGTAGTCTTGCATAAAATTATTCAGGACAGACCAATCAATCGCGATATTGTAATGCATAAATGATAGTAATATGCAATGATTCTTTCGCTGCCCTTTTTGTTTATCTGCATACATAAAAATTCAGTCGAGATTTTCAATAAATAGGTCGAGTTCCTTGGTCAGGTATTTAATTTTAGCAAATGGTTTTGTTTGGTATGCAGTGTTCTTTCAGTACTTGAAAATGGAAGTGTGAACTGCTCAAAGGGCTTGTGCGTAATAAACTCATTTTTAACTGAGTGTATGACACTGAAAATTGATTTTTTCTTCCTTAGATTGGGTTAAATAAATAAATTATTTTGGTGATTTTCAGGTACTTATATAGTTTATTGACTGATAGAGTAGTTATCAGGAACTGCAGAAACATACTGATCCTGTGCAACAAGCAAGATGTCCCGATGGCCAAGGATGCTGATGTCATTAAATCTCTCCTTGAAAAAGAAATGTAAGTTGGACAATCTCTTAGAGTAGAATTAAGTATCTACATCTTAGCCCATTTATGTCATTTCTGGTTGTGTAAGTTTGTTACTGTTATTTCTACTGTGGCTTAAAAACTTACTTTTTGTTTTGGCTAGAGGACACTGGTAGCAAGCTGAATTACTTCAAAAGTAATGATTCAAAGCAATATTCAGTTCACCCATACCTTTATGTTGAATACGACATTAACCTGAAATTTCTTTTGAGAGAATCTTAGGCAACCAATTTGAAGGGATTTTGTTTATATTAAAAACTTCTGAGCAAGTAGCAATTATTGTGACATTTTCTGTTAAATGCAGATAAAATATCAATAATAGCGACCTCACTTTGCTGGGCATTAATCAGAAAAATAGTTCAACTAGTTAGTAATCAACTGTCGAAGAGTCAAACTTTACTTTTCATTATTATGATTAGTTTTATTTTTAAGATAATAATGATATCTTGTTAGGATTATTAGCCAAGGGAGGGACTTGACCTCTTCATCTGGGGGTGCTTTTCCATCTTACTAACCGATATCAAACAATAGAAAGGTCAATATCCAGTCTGCTTAGCTGGCAGCAACCTCAGTAAACATCACCAGTGTCACATTTTTTCAAAGGAGATTTTAAATTTTCCAATAGTAAGTTTGCTTTATACAGCATTTATATGTGCGCATTATTTAATTATCATATATACTTTGTATTAATAATCAATAATGTTGGCCTTTAATCTCATTGTTTTAATAATCAATACTGGAAAAATAATAATAATTAACCCTAGAAAAAAATGGTGACAGGGCCAGAACTTGAATCATTAATATATAATCGGTATATGATAAATATTTGGTACATATAATGTAGTAAAAAGCAAACGAGCTGAGAAAATCTAAATGTGCATATTAATAATTGTTATCTCCTATAAATAAAATCATGTAGTCGAAGTTTGTGAGGTCGGAGTAAATTGGCATGGCTTTTTTAATATAAGAAAACTCAGTAGGAGAGAACCCCTGACCGAACATAGTCAATCACACTTGGCTCCAACTTTTTATAAGAACTTTAAAATTAATTTAAAGTAATATTCCGTTTAATTATAATTTGATTTCATTTATTTATTATTTTCCAAGTTGATTGACAGCAATTGATTAACTCAAAAAATTAAGAAATCTTAAAAAATTATTCTAGCTATTTCTGAGTCTGAGACGAATACTGAACATATTCATTTATTTTTTCTAAAAAAGAAGAAGAGATGCAGGCCCAAGGTCTGCAAATATGAAGTAATATAACTGTCGAGAAGATAAGATTTCTGTGTTGGTTTACCTCAAATTAGATAATAAAAAAAAATTAACAATAATTATCAGACCACCATCAATGATAACTAACCTAGGAATAAAAATATTAAAAGTTAACATGTCATGGAGAGATCAAGATATAAAAGACATTTTAAAGATATTTCTTATTAACTTGCTTGTTGTAATAGTCTTTTACTGTTTTCTAAGCCTCACTAATTTAAAATTAAAAGATTATTGATTCTTTGCGTGAGCCAAAGTATTGGAGATAGTTTCATTTTGTGTGTGATATAATTTTGCTGATTTTGGTAAGTGATGTTAATGAAATTTTTCTGCATGATGAGTTAAGTCAAGAATCTTTTCTTTTAATTATTTGGATGATTTTTCATTATTTACTGACTTCTTACATTTTTTTTACATAAAAAATAATATTAACATTTTTATGACATTATTAAAACTATCAAACAGCTTGTCTTTCCACTACTGATTTTTTTATTTCAAAGAAAGGGAATATTATTTAACAGTAAGGGATAAGAGTACGTAACAGCAATACGTATTTAAAAATGCACAGTTTGGCCTCAACATTTCTTGCTTGCCAACCTATATTTAAAAAAGGTTTCAGTGCTTAGTCAGGAAAAAATACAAAGAATTATTATTCAGCTGAAAAAGTGTGTTTAAATTTGACTAGAAATAGTGGACATTGCCTGATGTGCTACATCATTTCTCAGAATACCATTTTAAAAATAATGTTAACAACTTTTTATAAAATACCGAGTGGTGTTGTTATTAGGTCATGAAACAGAGCTATTTTGCTGTCTTACTTATAATTAATACTGTTTCATTGAGGCATTTTTTCCAACAGAAATACTGTTCGAGAGACAAAGGCAAGCCAGCTTGAGAGCATTGATGAATCTTCTGCAGAGAGTAAGGTGACGTTGGGATCGCCTAGCCAAGAGTTCACCTTCAGTGAGGTATTGCCCAATGTAGATTTTGCTGAATCATTCGCTGTGGACAAGGAAGGCTCAGGTCCGAACCTTGATCAACTTCAAAAGTGGTTACGTGCTGTTTCCGGTTAAAGTTAAAAAAACAAATTTGATTACTCCTTGGGAGAAAATAAGAAGAAATGCCCATATATATATATATATATATATTTTTTTTTAGTTAATTTTGTCTTTGGCTTAGGGGCCATTAGAAATAAAGAATAAAGACAGTTGGCCATCAATTACTTATTCCTTCAATGAAGGGTTCAAAATCTCTAGAGGAAAAAATGGCATTGCATATGTCTTCCGTGGACTTCTCATTTCATTTTCAGTGATTTTTACAAGTAAAAGGCCTTGGTAGAGTTCCCCTAGTTCATAATGATTATGTTCATATCTCCATGTAGGAGGCAGCTCAGTTAATGTTATGAACCCATATATGGAGCTATGACGCCTTGAAGGTTATGCTCTTATATGTGGAGCTATGACACATTGTGGCTCCTCACTAAGAACTAACTATATCCCTTATTTGATTTATTAAAATAAAAAACTGATGGCAAAAGAATTGTAATTCTGCTTTGAACTAAGTAACTAATATTTTGATATTTTAAAAAGATTACTTAAGTTTGTATCAATTTTTTTTTTTTGTTCTTTCAACAATAAAACTTATGTTTCAAACTCCTTTTGGGAGTGAGGCTTTGAAAAATATTTATTAAAAAAAAAAAATTGTAAATAATAATGTTTTCATGTTACTAGTGGTTTTATTATACTTTATGAAATACAAAGTGTTTTTTAAATTTTCTTTCATATTTTATTGTATCAAACTACTATTGTCATTATCTTACTTTGATACATTAGTATGGAGGGGGTGGGTTTCTTACATCATACCTCCTGGACAAAGCTAATCATAGAGTGAAGAGACAGATGTAATCGACAATGTTAAAAGTTTTATAATTTTAGAGATATATTTGTGGTAACTATATTGTTCATGTGAGTAACTAAACAACAAACTAAAAATATATACGACCTGCAAATCATGATGGAGGTGATTTTGGGCCTTATCTTGTACCAATAATTAACGAGAAAGAAAAGATTCTCAAGATATCAACAATCTTAACTTAAGGTATTACAGTGGCCATTTCAGCAAGGATGTTAAGAAATGCTGAACCTATCAAGCCACTATCAGTTGTTTAATGCAACAAATCAAGCCACTATCAAAACAAACCATTTCAGTTATTTATCAGCTTAGCTTAGGTTTTTTTACCTAAAATTTGTACAAGACCGGTGCAGATTTCACTCTATAAGCCAGGGAAAGTCTCAAGAAGTTGTGTTGCTAATGTAAATTTAAAATTAAATTCCTGATGAAAAGACAAGGTCAAAGTTGTCTCCGTTGGATTTACCTCTCAACCTTTATTTACGTAACCAGATTCGCTAATTCTTTAATCAAACAGCTTTAATTTCTCTCACAAAACTAAGTGTACCAGACTCATTCCCATTAGAAAAAAATAACTAGATGTGAAGCCAAGTAGTGATCCAGGACCTCCGTAATTAGTAGAGAGAAAGCACGAGTTCTAATATAAAATTATGAGGTGACAAACAAATATTTAAAAGTTACTTATAACTAAGTTTAGTTTAGTCCATGCTTGCATTTATATCTTTTATTATACATTCTCATATATTTACAATAACAGCATTAAATGAAATCAACACAAAATAAATTAATTTTATTAAAGAATTACAATTTGTTTTGATATTAACAGAGTGGTAACATATATTAAACAAGATTTTGAAAGCTATAGAAACCACATCAATTATGTCATAACAACCATAAATATAATACAATTAAAAAGACTAGATTGCAAAGCTTTACCTCTAAATGAAACAGACTGATCAACAAGCGTCCATCCACATTTTTATTAAATGAGATTTATTATATTTCGTTTAAATCTTATACTTACATTTATATCAAAATTCATAAAAGGAAAAATCAAAATAATATAAAAAAAAATAACCTCTAGTAATACATTTCTGTGGTGTTATGGCTAATGTTGATATGTCCGAAAAATTCAATTTTCTGGTTTGAGTTGATATGTCATACTTATAAGTGGTTCTTTAATTTGGCAAAAGTTTGTAGGTATAATATAAAATGTATGAATATGATATTCTATATATCAAGTTTTGCCAAATTAAAGAACCACTTTTAGGTATGACATATACACTCAAAATAGAAAATTGAATTTTTCAGACATATCAACATCTCCCAAAACAACACAGATTTCATAGAATATATATATTCTTGTATCAATTATTGCACATGATTATCAGGCAAATGGTTATTAAAAAAAAAAAAAGAGCAGATCTTCAGTCTGATGAAAAGATACAATACACAATTGAAATAAATGCGTAATTAATTTTTTTATAATAAATTTTATATATCATTTGGATAAATTAATAATTAATTGTATACCATATTAATGATGGAATTGTATGGTTCGTCTGTTTGATAGTGGTGGAGGCAGTGCCTATGTGCTTTTTTACTTCACCACGGCTCCATATGTGATCTGTGGAGCCATGGTCAAGGAAGAGAGATGCCCTTGATAATATAGTCATACCCATTGGCTCCACTGGAATTAATGAGACAAACTGTAATGTTTTTTACTATTAAACAGACAGTATTTTGTATATTGGTAAAGTTCTTATATAGATATAAGATTGGGAGCTCCACGGGTGGCTGGCATAAAAAAAATGAATTGTAAACGAAATACATTCCTCTGAATAGAAAGGTTTGCTTACTAGTATTTAATACTGATAACTTACATGTTTGTTTATATTGAACCTGTAGCATTTATGTGATTACAGGTATCCTTTTGTGAATCCAAACAGTGGTCTATATGCAGAAATTATTGAAAGATCCTGGTTTAGTTTTGTTTTTTTTAATGCTGAAGGTCATGTTAGAACTATTGGTTATGGCTATAGATGTTAAAATTGTTTAATATGTTTTCAGGAGGCAAAGGCTACTTGTTTTCCTTCAAATGATGTTACTATTGACCAAACTTGTACCAAAGATATGATTTATGCGCTGTTCATAAAATAGTGATGAAAAAAAAGGCTAGTTAGTATGATAGTAAATAATAAAACAAACTTGTGATCACTATGCTTCTTTTCCAAAAAAACAAAATGGTAATTTTACTGTTTGTTCATTATGTTTAGTTATAGGGGACTTCTTCACCAAAAATGCTGAGATAAAACCACAAATTTACATAAAAGTTGAAAGAAATAATATTAACATCACTTCCCAAAATTTATAAAATGATCTCAAAACATGATTTTGGCATGGAAGTGTTGTTATAATCTCTTAAGTATACAAATGATAAGTATAAATAACATGACAATCACATGTTATTTTGTTCTTGGTCATAATTGATTCTATATTATAAAAAATGGCACATTAAATATTTTAGCCGATATGATGTTGTATGATAACTCCTGAACTGATAGTTTGTTTCTTGTCGCATTTGTCAGATTACATTGAGGAACTTGCTTCATTAATATAGAAGGTCTACTTGAAAGTTGGCCTCATAGGGCTTAAAATGATTATATTTTACTAGCTTTAGTTAACTGTCACTTTCAGACAATAGGGAGCATTATTATTAGAGAAAATATCCTAGCCTGGGAGTTCCGTCCGATGTAGTCCTGTTGACTCAAATTTGCACTCAGCTCAATATCCATGTATTGAAAATTATTAAGCCCCATTTATATCAAATGGTGCTAATACCTACCATCGCATGTAGAATGGGACTGGTTGTGGGGGGAGGGAAGGTGAAATTTTGAGGTTGCAATCTCCATAGCATTTTTTTATAATGTAATAAACAGTATTTAACACAAAAAACAAAATACTTTTTTTTTTACCCAGTGAAATGGGTAAAAAATTGGGGGCTTCCCTTGGAAGGCGTAAAATGTCGAAATCTCAAACTCCCCCCCCCTCTCTCATTTGTGGAAGGTGCTGAACTATATTTGATTAAAACGTCAATTTCTTAAAAAGTTATTAAATCATTATTTAAAAACTATCAAGTATTTTTCTGCAAAATACTTTCTTTTATTTGTGAAAACTTCTGAAGTGTGAATTGAGACAACTTACTTTTTTGAAAAGCCCATGCAAATAATTTGTAACCAATGCACAAAATAATGTTCAGGAGCTCACATCAACTTTTATTTTTAATATAAAAAATGTTTCCTATTATTTTTATCTATTTGTTAAAAAAAAATTGTCAATACCCATTATACATCTTTTACAACCAAATTTTTTGATAAACAATGACTTTTCACCTATTTGTTTTATTTCTTAATTTGTATAAACTTTATTAATAGTCTATAATTAGACAGTCTTATAATAATGGTTCACACACATTGATTATTAGGATTACACATTCAGTAGATGTGATTATTATCTATTTCTGAGTGGATTTATTAGTTGGAACATCAACTCAGGTTGATCAAAGAAAGCTGTTTGATTTTCTTTTTCTTAGTTTAGTTCTTGAAAAAGAACAAATTACGACACCTCTGGAGAGAAATTTAGAAATACATGTAAGATTTTCATCAAACTAAGCTAATATTCCAACAAATACATCATCTCAAATCTAAATGCAAGACAAACTACGAACCCACAATTACCCATTACCTAGTAATTACCTATTTTCATAATTTTTTTCCAGCTGCATTATAACCTTATTAAATTTAATTAATCAAAAAAAATGCCTTTATGGAAAATAGGGCATGGCTAAGTCAACTTACCGAAATCACAAAACAATTTTCAAATCTCTTACCCTATTAAGGATAAGAGTAGTAGTATTTAAGAGTAGATGTAGATATATATATATATATATATATATATATATATATATATATATATATATATATATGTATATATATAGAGTAGTATTTAATATTAATTAAATACTACTTACAATTTGGTGGGATATTAATCACACTCATTAGATTTTTATCTACCACAACCTCTCTTGGAGTAGGTAGGTATACAATTGGTGATCACAGGTAAGGTACTGATCTAAGTTCCGAGATAAGGATTTATAGATGGAGCTCAAGTTTTTGGATTAGGTAAGGCCAAGGAACGGGAACTGCCAGCAAATGTCGTCAAAGTACTGTCACTGCTGGGGTTTCGTGCTGACATCTGCGAAGTATGGATGAGCCATAGCCTCTTCTGCCCCAATTCGCTGCGAAGGGTTGCACACCAACAATCTTCACACCAAAACAAGTCAATTGTTAACCAAAATAGACATTAATTCAAAATAGATATTAAATAAATGAACAACATTCGAGAGATTAGTACTACAAACAGATACAATTATAAATTTTTCAACCTTCCAGACTAAAATTTGACATATTTATTTTATTACATTGACAAATATTATTTAACTATAAATAATATATAAATGTGACTAATTATTTATAAATACTAGACAATTATAAAAAAAGCTTACCTTTGTAGTAGATCCTTTCCTTTAGAGTTGAGCTTCGGTACAACCTTTAACCAGGAACAAAATATTTATTTAATTCAAAACATGGAAGTATTCAAGAAATTTTTAAAATAGTATAGAACTTTTTTTTTTATTTCCTTCACAGAGATCATTTATTTCTACAAAGTGTATATTTAATTACAATATTATTAACTAAATGTTTGGGGAATGGAAAGAAAATTTTGTGGAATAGTTTAAGGTAATGTACTTTGGCCATTATCTTGCAATGGGAGATATTAGTTAGGCTTTACGAAAAGAGAAGAAAGATACTAAAAGATAACTCTAAATTATATTTCATTAGGAGAGGTCAGGAAGCAACAGATATGTCTATGAACCCAGTGAGGTTTTAGAGCGGGTGGGTTGGTATAGAAAGTAATTGTTGCCCAAAAAAGGAACATCATGATCTGACTTGTTTAGAGCTCAAGTTTGTTCAAAGAAGTTACTAAAAACACTAATGTTATGGATTGAATATGCAAACTTTTATGATCCATCTTGCAAATTTAAAATTGTTAAATGAACCACTCCAGTATAACCTCTGTTATGTGCCATCCTTAATATAAAATAAAATATAATGTCATTTAATCTCTACATAAATAATACTTTTACAAAATAATACTGCATCTTGAGGATACGGCTTCTACTTTGTTAAAAATTAAAGGACCTACCTCTTGCTCTATTACAAGAAGACAATAGTTAAATATAAAATGATGAAAAAATTTTTAATCGAACCAGGAAGATAGAATCATAAATCAACACTAACACTAATGCCAGTCATCAGTAGTATAGCTTATCCATAACAAAACATACTTATATAAAAAAAATTGTATCATAACAGCTTTAATATTCTGATTATTGGAAACAACAAGAACTTATGATTTCAACAGATAAACAAATATAAATTGCAGTTAATTTTAATACCTGAGTGAAGCTCATGCTTGGATGGTAAATAGGAAAAGGCTTGTAGTCAGGTAAATGTGCCAAATTAGGCCAACTTTCTTCTGTCGGAGTTCCAAGTAGTTTGAATATCCTTTTCAGTTGATCTTCAACATCAGAGCCAGGGAACAAAGGTCGACCAGCATTTGCCAATTCTGGAAAAAAAACAAAAATACCTTCGACAAAAAAGCAAGTTTTAGTATAAGTTTAACATTAAAAAAGGCCTTACTAACAATTTACAATTATTATTTTTTATATATTGCAAAAAAAAATAACAGGATAATGTTAGTGGTTTGTAAGGTCTAAATGGTTGAGAAATTGATCTACAGAGTTGAGGAGCAACAGCTATCTTCGAAAGTCTGATAAATCAAGGTTAGACCACCATAAGAGGGCAAGGCGAAGAAATCACCACTTGAAATTGAATTCTTAATATTTTTTTGTGATGTGGCAATACTTTCAAGCAAATTAAACTTCCTTTTAAAAAAAAAACACTAACTGATAACCATTATTAAATTTTATATTTTAGTTTTACCTGCGAATATACAACCAGCCGACCACATATCTATTGAAGTGGTGTACAACTTTGCACCAAACAGAACATCTGGAGGTCGATACCATAAAGTGACCACTTCTGCTGAATAACATTTCACAGGGATGCCAAAAGCACGAGCAAGACCAAAATCCGCCAGTTTTAGTTCCCCGTTCTATTACAAAATTAAAAACAGTCAATATAATCATAAGTTAAAAAAAATAATTGATAAAAATAGCTACCTTGTTTATTAAGAGGTTCTGTGGTTTCAAATCTCTATGTAAAACATTATGACTATGGCAGAAAGCTAATCCTCTTAGCAGCTGATACCTAAACCAAACGTACAAATGTATTTATTAAATTGCTATCTGGGAAACAATAACTAATGTATATTTATGTACTGACATAAAGGACTTGACTACATCAAGATCTATTTCGCCATTTAAACTATCAAAGTACTTTTTCAGATCTTGATCACAATGTTCAAATACCAGGGTTAGTTTTTTGTCACTATGGAGAACATCATACAGACGAACAATGTTTTTGTGTTTAAGCTCTTTTAACAGACATATTTCTCGAAGTGCGGATGACGGAACACCCTAATAGGAAGAAAAGAAATGATTTAAGTAAAAGTACGAACAATACTACAATGTAAGCATAAGAAATACATAAATTGTAACCAACCTCATCATCATCATCCAACCTAACTCTTTTAAGAGCAACTATTTCTAGACTGTCTCTATTTTTCGCTTTGAAAACTGTTCCATAAGTTCCTAAAAAAGTGCATTATTATAAATATAACTAACACAAACCAATAATAAGTACTCTGACATATATCGACATAAATACCTTCCCCAATTTTCTCCAACTTCTCATATTTTTGCATTTTAGTATTTACTTATAATGAGCTCATTAGCTAGCCAATAAAAATAAAGTACAAATCACTCATAGACTTAAAGGATCCAGGCGAAATGTTATAGCTAATGATAACACTTCAAGCAAACCCGGGAACGGAGCTCGTTCACTGATTAATAATAATGTTTGACAACATAGCGATCAGTTAAATCGATAGTAAACTAACAGGTTGTTTAATGTCACCCCAGTAGCTAAATGTCATGTACATTTCTTATTCACCATCATACTAAATGTTTTTAAATATGTACAACTTAGTCTTAAATTATAGCCTCCTTTGAAGTCGGTATATGAGATGAGTATGAAGATGGACATCTCTGTTGTACTAATTAGTAGGGAGCTTCTAGAACTTGATGGAGGCCTTCTTGCAATTGTCCAACAAGCCATCCATTTGCGTTGTGAAGGAGTTAACGATTTCTGTTCAGCCCCACCAATTATTTCAATAATTGCTGCGAAGAACGATATGCTGAAGAATGTAGTCCAGTGGTTACTGGGGACAGCGTGGCACCGAAGTAAACTTCGGGATGTCAGTATTAGCCGCATTGACAACAGCCTCAGCTAAAAGAAAGCTAACCAACATATTAGAATTTTCTCAATTTGTTTAGAGCTGGGTTTTCTTTGTTTTTTTTTTTAATTACTAAATGACTGTGACAATTATTATATCATTCGGTTAAGACAGTTTACAGAACTTTCATTCGTTAGGAGTTATGCATTAAATTGACTTGGAGAAGACGTCATATTGGTTAGCAAACATGCCTAAGTTGAAGATAAGATAGGCATTAAACACTCAAATGAACAAACAAAATAATTTGAAATTATTTTTACAAAAAAAAAAATTATTTTTTTCAGAATTTGTCTTTTTTCCAATTAAAATTCATTTATATTTTTTGACAAATTACACTTCGTTTATTTGGTTATTTACGTCCTTGTGTGCTTCTTTCTAGGGCTGAAATTCGGGCTATCCTATCGCAAACCACCCTTACACTCTTCCGTCCGTCTAAAGATTTGAGAATTCAGAACAGATAGATAGAAGATACGCTAACCATTATTTCACATGAAAGGAGGTTAAACTTTGTTTTAATACATTAAAGTATTAATTTATTATTTGTTAATTATTGCATCCATTAAATGCCTTTTATGAATTTACATCCTGCTTCATAGCTGACTTTTTTCAATGCGAAATGTTGGTTTAAAGATATTTTCAGAAACAATTATGGAGGGACAGACAAAAAAACTGAAATTAAAAATTTATCTTATTTTTTAAGTATTGCTTTTAATATACTGAACAGAATCAAAATGCTAACAAATAATTGGGGGAATAAATGTTTAAGTGGAGGGGGGGTACTTTGTCCTGAGTTGAGTTTTTTAAGATGTTTGGAGTAATTCATATTTTTGTATTTAAATTAGTTTATTAACATTTAAGGAAGGCAATTAATATATTTTCTGAATGTATAACTGCCTTTGCTGTAGACGTTTTTGATAAAGAGTTTTAGATAAAGAGAAGTACTGATATGGCACAGGATTGCTTGTGGACACGTATGACAATTCAAAACAAGCTTCACGGAAGATGTTTTGTCACCGGCACCTTATTTTTTCTGCCTTTTCTGTCTTATTTGCACATTTAGTTTTAGTCCACTGTGAAAATGAAACGTTAGTTCTTCTAGACAATCTAGCCATCAAGGAAACGCATTCTATATTTTTCAAATCTCTTAAAGGTACGTTTCTTATTGAGGTTATGGTTTTAATGTTTTGTAAGATTCCGTTTCATTTATATTTGTATTTGTCTTTCAGAGAGAGGATATAGTTTGACATTTAAGCTAGTAGACGATGCTAGTCTTGTATTGTCCAAGTATGGGGAGTTTTTGTATGATCACCTTATCATTTTCGCTCCTTCTGTTGAAGAATTTGGTGGTGTTATGAGTGTTGAAGCAATAACAGAGTTTATCGATGGTGGAGGCAATGTATTGGTAGCTGCAAATTCAATGAAGTCTGGCGAAGTTTTAAGAGAGTTAGCTTCTGAATGTGGGTTCGAAATTGATGAAGAGGGTGCTGCTGTGATAGACCATCTCAACTATGATGTCAAAGATGAGCTAAAGGTAATTCTCTTGATTAACTCAATCTTGTAGATGACTGCAGTTTAAAATATTGTCCATTGCCCACTATTGCATGATGCCCCCTGTACAAGCTATCCCTTAGTTGCCTTAAAGCAACTCTGTTCAGTTTAATTTGTTGAAATTTAATAAGATCATGTGTTTTCAAACTTAGATTTCAAAGGTATCCCAAAAAATTATGTTTTTTTAGTCAACAATACAATATGAGTATATGTTATCGTTGCTGCCTATTCTGATTGAAAAGCTCAGTGAAGTTGGAGACAAAGATGGTTTATGTCAAATGAAATGAAGTATTATTGATGAGAATACTGTGTAGTATTATTATGATAAAAATTAAGAGGTTTCTGAAACCCATGTCATCAAGGACATGTCAAGTCCCTGAAGTATCTCAATATTTTTTTTCACTTTTTATATCCTTTATTTATTTTGTTTTTATATATGTATTTCAATTTTAGTCAGTAAAAACGATTATTCAAATAAAGACAATTTAATGGGGAGGGTAATGATCGATGGATGGTCTATTATAATAAGGTTTTATATTTTAGCATACATTGATCGCAGCCAATCCTAAGAATTTGATCGACGCACCAGTCATAGTTGGCCCACGGAACATTGCTCCTCTCCTGTATGAAGGGATTGGACTTATTGCTGACATTGATAACCCTCTTGTACTTCAATTGCTTACTGGAGACAGCACGTCATATGCTTATGTTCCTAATGAACCCATTAAGGAGGTATGCTTATTTTGTATTAATCACCTTGTTGTATGAAGCAAATACCATCATATGAAGTATGTTGGGGGGGGGGGGGGTAAACCAACCAAAATTTAAACTTGTGTAAAAAAAATTAGAGAAATCTTTCAGTGTAATTATTCTATTAAAAAAATAATCTATGTCATGTGTGATGCACCACACAATTACAATTGTGCTGCAAAAACTATTATAATGACTTTTTGTAATTGTAGTCCATAACAGATGAAGCATATTAATAACCAGTATTTCGACATCTCTAATTTCCCGATATGATTGGAAAATAATTATTACATAGTTGATGAATGATTTTTTATGCAGTTGGTCTTATGTTTAATAAAGCAGCTAAATATGTTTTAAGTTTTGTGTCGAAAACATAAGGTATTCTGGTTTTGAAAAAAAAAAAACCCCATTGAGACCATAAAAAATATATTATTTTTTACAAATTACATTAAGCTACAATTATACTGTATTATAAGTTTAATATTTGTTAGTTTTTTTTTTTTTTTATTCTTTATGTCAGTCTGTTAGTTTGGAAATGCCATGATGACCTTTTTGAAGTTTTAAGATACAATTTACACCTTTAGTCTTCCGTCTTCCCTGATGCCATCTTTTTGTTAGTGCTTTCTCTTTTATTGTAATCTGCAGTATTAATACTAATGATAGGAACACATGTTCATTTTGGGCCAAACCTTTGCCTACAACTGAATTATTCTCTTACTCGTAACAATCGACTATCTACTTGATCTAGATGGTAGATTCCTCCAATGCTGAAATGATCTCATATCAGATTAATTCTCCATTACTCCTTAATTATGCTGTGCATGATGAGCTAGTCACTCTGTCTGTGGTTACTGTGTGAATCTTTTCTATTTAACCATAAGTCAAAACCAATGCTAGATTATCATTTCCACTAATTTCAACTATATCTAAATTAATTTATCATTTAATATTTTACAAAATGATTTTTGTTAAAGGGAACAAACTGTCTGGCTAACATTTTTATATAGTTAAATATTTTAAATCATACTAAACTTTTTTAATAGAAAATAAAATATAATATCCCTATTATAATGTGTACCTAAAAACTTTTTTTTTTTTAGTATCCACATGCTGTAGGTAAAAATACTTTGATGCTAGCAGCACTTCAAGCAAGAAACAATGCTAGAGTTGTATTCTCGGGGTCTCTGTATTTCTTTTCAGATGAAGCATTTACTTCACCTGTGCAAAAAAATCAAGTATATAAACTTTTTATTTTAAAATTATCTTATACAACATTATTTATATTAACCCAATACTCGTACTTATCTTATTTTAATTAACATAAATTTGATTAAGATTAACAACAGGTATGTGTAGGTTATGTCTTAATAAATTATTATTATCTAGGGTAAAAAGTTTGAAGTTTCTGGGAACAGGGATGTAGCCACTGCATTGAGTAAATGGGTATTCAAAGAGAACGGAGTGTTACGGGTAAAGTCGACATCACATCACAAAGTTGGCGAGACACAACCTCCAGCTTCATACACAATTATGGAGGATGTTGTAAGTTCAAATTCATTGTTTTTATTTGTATATTAGGTGTCATTAATTTTGTTCAAACATAAGTCTTAAATATGAATTAAATCCCCTATAAGATATATGTTTGACAGGTTGTGGGTGGGTTCTTACTTTAGTTGAAGGAAGCTAAACATATTGAAGTTCCTAAGATGTATAATCTTCTATATGTTGGTTATATTTCAACTAAAATAGGTCACATTTTAAGTACATCCAGCATCAGTGTTTCTTTTTCTAACACTTGTAATTTTAAAAACCATGTATATAAATCCAAAGAACCTGTTCCTCCAGAAGCTCCCTAAAATAAAACAAAGTAACAGCACATTTAATTATATATTTTATTGAACTTCAAATGATTGTTTAATTGGATATATGTATATTTAATTAAAATGATCTATTGTTATTTCCCTTGTCCATATGTACTAAAATCATTTACCATGTTTCAATGTTTTAACAACCGCTTGCCAAACTGATATCAGATCTGCTTATTGCCTAACCAGAGTTGTGACTCTTAATGTCTGTGAAACCTGAGAGGTGGTTTGGTAATAACTTTTCCCTGTTGGGTAACCCCGGCCATAAAGCATTTATGTGCCTTCACATTATCCATTTTTGTAAAGGATTTTCTATATTACAGTTAACCCTAGTTTCCTAAACAAGCAAAAGGACCCGATACTCTGGTCCTAACCATGAAACCTTAACATGACCGTGAACAAGGTAAGAGGAAGTGTCAGTCATATCCTCCCCCTCCCATACTCCTTTGTGTCTTACCTGGATGATATACTGATATTCCGTAGGTCTCCTGAATAGAGCTTGTTCAAAAGCCTGTTGGTTTTTGTGTGACATTATCTGTAATTTGAAAAGAAGTCAAAATACTTTTGACTCAAGATTAATATTCAAATAAAATGTAATCTAATTTTAAAATAAAAACTATTATAATAATAATAATGTTGCAATATTAAATGGTACTTAATAAAATACCGCTACTGCATATAATGTTACTTTTCATCAATTTATAACATCTTACAACAGCTTTGCCTTTTAATACCATGAAAAAATTGAAATATAATATAAGTGTTAATTGCTAATACTGCCTTGACTTAGCAATGGATCATTGCAATACTACGTTCCATACATTCCTAATAAGTATTTTAATAAATTTGTTTTTATTTTAGGTTTTTACCCTGGAATTAGAAAGAAAAACTCCTTCAGGTTGGGTTCCACACAATGCAGATGATGTGCAGTTGGAGTTTGTCCGCATTGACCCATTTGTACGCACAATACTCAAACGCACTAAGCCAGGGCATTATGAAGCGATCTTCAAAATCCCAGATGTCTATGGTGTATACCAGTTTAAGGTTGAGTACAGTAGAATAGGCTACACTTCACTCTACAGCTCAACACAGGTATTAAATGTTTCATTTTTATATTAGTGATTGTTTGTTTATTTGGGTTTAATGCCAATATTTACTAAAAAAAAAAATCAAGTCAAGTGTGATATATCACAATCTAGCGTTTGGCTAAAGGCTGCAAAAGTGATTTTATTTAGTTTTAGTGAATTTTTGTTATTATAGTTGTCTGAAGCCGAAGGCATAATACATGTTGTTAATCATGATGATAGAACTTTAATTTTAGTATCATAATGGTATGATATGACAATAAACTATGCATTTTTTAATTAAAAGTAATTTATTAATAAAGACTACATTTTTTTTTATAATCTCTGGGGCTTCAAAATAAACTTTCATAAAAATATTGTGTCATCCATCCCCCTTTATGAAATTGGAGCTACACTTTTGATGAATTAATGCAATTATAGTCTACTTAACCCCTACATCTTTTAATTATATATTTTATATTTTATTTTTCATCTTTATATTCAACTTTTACGTTATCTTTAGGTTCTGTTAATAAAAATAGAATAGTTCTGGCAAAAGGAATAATTGTTTATTTACACACATTGATTTAAAAATTGATATACAAATAATATGTACGTAATAAAATAAGATTGTTAAAACTAATTTTAAAATTACCTTAATTACTACGTAACGTAATACTGGCCAGTGTTTCTTTGCGATATTCTTCGTGTGGTTCGGATTAATTTCTTGAGCGTCCTTGGTTCGTATGGTGCATAGCGTGGTCCAAATCCTCTTCTTTGTCTTCGCGCCGGGTGAAAGTGAAAAGGGTTGCTACCTCGTGGTGATCATCTCCGTAGGGCCATCCGTGCTAGAATGCCTGCTCTTGCTTCTCGGTATTCCTATATCTTGCCTCTCTCCGCTGCCTTATTGATCTTTCAACTGGTTATTCAATGCCAGTTGTCGGATATTATTACTTTTCTTGTTTTGAGTTCAATAAAATAAAATATTTATATTTAATTATTGATATTATTTTTATTATCAATATTAATAGTTAATATAACGGCAATAAAAACGTTCATCCTTTCATAGGCATGAACCACGGATCGTTTGTACCTTCTTCAACGCTCGCTTTTTCCGAGTTTTTTCAAAAACACTATCAAAAATCGCAACATTGAAATATCACAACAATATATTGTTAATTAGGCCTTTGAGATCTCTAATTTGATACCATACTCGATAATTGTAATTTAACCAGTCTGGTGATTTTTCAGAGGTGTGCTTATTTGATTAAAAATTGACTTTAAATATTGCCCCTTAGTTTTTAAAACTAAGGGATTACATACCATAGCTAGCGATTATTGACCATCATGACATGTTTTTCTGATAATTCTTTTATTTTCAGGTTTCGGTGAGACCATTGGAGCACACTCAATACGAGAGGTTCATCGCCAGTGCCTATCCCTACTATGCAAGTGCATTCTCGATGATGTTTGGAGTTTTCATCTTTTCCATAGTTTTCTTGCACTACAAAGACGAACCCATGAAGGCAAAGCATGATTAGACAATCATTAAGTGTTTAGATATTTATAACTATCTGAAGACATTTACAAATATTTCAAGTGATAAGAGACATTAAAAATGTCATAACTTTTTTTCCTTTATGAGGAACAAAGACTTATAGTTCTGTATAGGTAAAATATTTGTATATTGTTTGTGATAAAGAAAGTTAAATTATAAATATATATAAGATATTATTTCATTAATTTATATTTTTTTTTCACAAATAAACTAATGAAGGTGATAATACAAAAAAATTTTCCAACACTTGTGTGCTATGCATTTATTGATTCCATTTTATCACATTGGTAATGATATATATAATATATTTTATACTCTAAGAGAATGTCAACATTTTAAATATTTGGAATGATTAAACAAGTGATAAATAGTAACCTTGATATAACTCGCCAGTATATCAAATATTAATAGTAGTTTTTTTATTTCGGGCTTATCACAACTCTAAATTTTATTATGTATATTGCTGCAGCAATATATTGCAATCATACATATGCTTTTTCTTGATTTCTACATTTTTTTTGTCGGTTATTTTGCTGCTACAGGCAAAATATTCAATTAACTATAGACTGATACAAAAATGATGCTAAATATACATACATAATTTAATTTATAATATACCAGAAAATATTATAGTTAATATATTTTTTTATTTTATTTTACTGTTTTTTATTTAAAAACGTCATTCATCATACAACAGTTAAATAAATGTATCTAAATACTTTATCACAACTAGACTGGTCATCTTAGAGGAAGCAATTTTTATTTATAGATTAAATCCTTATAGCTATTAATTACTTTTAACAGATGACAATTATGTCGCCTACTAATAAATAACTACAATGGTGTTATGATAAATATCATTACATATGTTCCATACTTCCATAAATTTACATCGTAATATATCTATACATCATTTAATAGTAGTAATAATAAGTAAAATAATCTCGTTATATATAATTGTATTAAATAAAGAAAAACCATAAATTATTAAGTAAATGTTTATAGGCAATTGTGTATATAAATAAAAAAAAAAGGAAAAATTTATGAAATTAATACTAGCTGGTAAAAATAAAATAAAAGCCAAGCAGATTCTTTTTTTTTCTTTTCTTTTAAAGAATTAAAAAATATGAAACAGAATGTTACAATACAAATTAAGTGTCAACAATAAAAAAAAATTTATCCGAGATTGCGAGAAAACAGACCAATTTATTAGAACTGAACCCAGTTTGGATTGCTTGGGGTAGTCGGAGCACTGAAACCACAAAAAAAAATTCTATTAGTTTAATTTTAACAATTAAAATTGTATTAATGAAATATATAAAAATTTAATAATTGAAGCAGTTGGGTTGAAATGGGAATAATAGACAAGTATAAAATTTAATACGTCAAACTTATAACAAACAAAAATATTTAAATGAACACCTTAACAAAGTTCTAAATAAAAAAATGTGATCGGAAACTTTAAATAGAAAATAAATAAGACACCGATGTACAGTGGGCGGAATAATGAATCCACATGGACAAAATTACCATAACCCAAGGTAGTCGACAAATTGATGAAATATGTATAAGTTATCTTGTTATAATCGAATGAGACCATCGTTAAATTGATGATAGCCATTAATTTTGGGAAAAGTCATTGATGAAAGAATAATTCCTGATAAAATCACACTGTAATACAAATTGTGGACAAAAGAGTAAAATTATGGGTCTTATAGCAAGTTTTTTCTAATCTTTGCCAGGAGTAGTCTTCCCATCAACAACCTGTCTTTTTTTGTATTTATTAACTAAAATAATTCTATTAGTTAGACATACAATGAGCCAAGTTATTCAATAAGTATGCACATCACACTGTTATACAGCTGGATATACGTGTAAAATGATTTTTTGTTTGTTTTAAACCAATTTCATTTAAAGGCCATAACTGCCTTATGTCGTGAAATAGTGGTACCCAATTTTCCCTTTTATTTAGACCACAATTAATATAAGATTGTGTGATTAGATTAACATTGAACTGAGAAGGGCATGTGGAAAACAACATTGTGTGGCACATTACCTCTTTACACTCCTCCGAAGGTCATATTATATTCAGCCTCATTCTGAACAATACTACTAATAAACACCAGATTTCAATAAATACTGTTTATAAACAATAAGCGAAATCAACTTATATCCAGCAGTATTCATTATTTCTCCCACTGTGATGGAAAGATAACAGCCCAAACAGAGATCAGCATACATTGGGCTGCATCACAACCTTGTCATTTCAAAAGAGTTAAAAACAAAAGTTTGGTAATTTCTGAGTTTGAACACTTACCCAGGGCTTTGACTTGGTGCTGAGGCAAACTCCCCCCAGGATTCTGGCTTTGCTGTGGCTGGCAGGGCCTGGTGGGAAGGAGAGGACGTAATGGATGGAGCTGGGGGTGGAGCGATTTTCACACCACCAGGAGGGGGAGGGAGTAGACCTCCTCCGCTCGGTTTTGATTTAGGTTTCGCACTCGCTTCAGAACCATCCTTTTTCTGCAATAATACTATCACTGACATGGGTAAAAAAAAGTGTTACATTGACAATATGTACATTCATATTTTAAATTAAACATGATGATAAAGAAGTGCATCAATGAAGTAGTGAGTAATATCGGTGCTTGTATTTTTTGAGAGCATTGTCAGCTCTTTATTTATCAGTTTCGGGTCATATTAACGAGCAGTTAGTTCATCAGTCAACACACCATTGGAAATGTTTACATTATATAAGGTAAATTATTCAATTGTTTTAGTTACATTTATAAATTTATGCAAGATATTTGTGATATGATTGGGAATATAATATATATTTTATAAAGTACATTTTGTAGCTGTATGGATCCCACTATTATAAATAATTATTAGCCAAAGAAAACTATGCTGACTATGATGGAGTCAGGACTTGAACCTGGGACCTCCATAATAACTAGCCTGGGATTCTACCAACTAAGCTAGCTATCTTGCACTAGAGGAGGATGTCACCCAATATGAATTTTATTTGGCTTAACTCTGCTAAAGACTATAAGCAATGAAAGCTCTAGTGAAGACACAGAGGCAGACAGCAGGGACACAATCTAACACCTAATTGTAATAGTCGATTATTTAGCTTTGCTCTCTACATGAATTCTTTCAGGTATCAAATAAAATCATCTCGCCTGGAACCCCATCTTTTTTAATTACCTCATTTCCTGGATCCTCAAGTCACAATATTTTGATTATCTGAATTATTTACAAAAGAGGAGAGGGAGGAGGTGAACCATCAATGAACAAAGTGACCCGCATATATTTTCACTGACATTGCATATAACCTGACAGATGCAGATGGGTTAGCCCATAGAACTTGCTAGTATCATGAATAATAAGCCTATGAATATAATATCTTTAAATAACTATAACCTGCATACATAACACATTTATAGCAAAATATGTATACATGTTAATGATCAATAATTACAAATTATTTCCTTACTTAACTTATTACATTCTAATTAGTTGTCATAAATATAAAAAATGGCTTACAGTAATTTTCATGTTAATTTTTATTGTTTCACCATCTTTAAATTTTAAATCTAGCTCTGGTTTAGGAACGTCCTTTTCCTTTTCGATTTCTTCAGACTTTTTCAACCAGTTGAAGTGATCTTGTAATGCAACATTGAGGTCAAAACTGTCCGAACGATCTGAGAACCCAACTCCGATAAATGCAGATCGTCCTGAAAAATTTGATGGCACCCTCAAAAAAAATATTAGGATTTAATAAAGAAATAAAGTGCAGATAAGTGATGACGTTTACATTTTTCTTGATAATTAATTAAAATGTGAAAAATTGCTACTTTAAATGTTTACTTGGTTAATTAAGGATAGAAGGGGTGAGTTACCCATAGGTTAACACCTAGTTTCTACAAAATTAAAAAAACTAAATGAATCAAAAAGACTAAACTATCATAGATAATCACTAGTCGTGGTGTGTAATTCCACTAGTTTAGTAATTATTAGCCGAATAAAAAAGGGATTTGATATGGTCCAGGTTTGAATACTGGCCTGAGAAATTCTTTAGCTAACAACTATCTTTGATAATAATGAAATGTGACTTGCCCCACCACTTTGAATGACAAAAACACAAGGTGATTTGGTATGTATCATTTATTTTATTCTATAAATATAAATATAAATATAGGTAAATGTTTACTTCAAAAAATTCCTAAGTAGTTTTTTCATAATGGACAAATGTGTATTTTGGGGGGATATGAATTTTTTCAAATCATGACAAATGATTTGATAGTTTCTAAATCAATTTGTTTCAAAAATTATGGAAAAATCAACAATAGAAATTGGTAAAAGGCAATATTAAACTATAAGCTGTCTAATACCAATTTATGAGATCATATCAAGATCAGATGTCACAGTTCATTTATGGTTAGGTAAACATTTTCCAAAGATCCATTACAAGTCGTCATAAAAGACAAATGTGTTCAATAATAAACAACACTTGGTCAACTTCAAATTTTTTACCTCTTTTGACATTATAAAAATATAAATTGAATAAAACAAAGTCCAATAGTGTTAAAATCCATAAGAAATAATGACATAAAAATGTCACAAATTCTGATCAGCCAATATGTATCAATCAGTCAAGAGGGATAAAGGTGCCATCAAAAGCTGATAATGAGATACTTATGGATTGTCACTGGACCAGACTAAATGGTTAACAATGAAACAATATACGTGTACCTACCATTGTCATCTTGAATTCTGAGGACAAAATAACGAGAGGAATCTGACACTGGCTCGATAGCGACTCCAGGATACTTGTCTATAGGGCATTTGGCGAACAGTTCACCACTGGTCTTGTCTTCAAGTTTGAGAAGGCATTCCTTCTCCTTGGCTATAAGGCGCATCCTCCCAGTCCACTGTGGCTCTGCCAGGTTCCAGTCTGCAGCTCTGTTAGCAGTGCAACATTGAAATTGGCAACAACACACTTGACAGCAGAAATATAAAAGATGTTTACCTATGTCCCCTGTTAGTCGTGATAGGAGGTACCTTGAACACGAACACTTCATTCTTAACTAGTAAAATACTTTCGTAAGAATCCATGGTTTAATATGACAGAAAACGTCTTAATACATAAACATACAAGGAAGTGTTAACTGTTAAGAGTGAGGTAGGTGTTAGGTGTACAAGAGGTTTCACTGGACACCTACAAGGACTGCCAACGCACTCCCAAACCCGTCTCAAATATTTATATAAAGCAATGCTAGCTCAGTAACTTATAATTAAAAAAAAAAAAAAATTCGATATTTTCGGTCAAAACCAAATAAACCATTCAGAAATTGGTGTTTGTAATTTGCAATAATTTTGTTTTCCTCTATCAGAAATTAATTTTTTCTTTAGCTACATTAAATTGTTTTTTCGCCTTATCGAAATTAAACCGTGTAATAAATGAAAAGAAAAATAAGTTAAAACAAATCAGTTATGGGTGCACTGTTTATTGGCCTTTTAGAAACTTTAATCCGTTTTGAGAAAATAAAATTCATAATTTTTATTCATTCATTCTCACTACAGTTTATCTCAGTGCATTGTGGGCATAGCATCCAAAACATCATCAAAATGTCACATGGAATTACTGCTGGGGAACTCGGATGGGCTTTGTCACTTTTGAAATAAGACCATACTCAACGTGATGTATGATACATAATAAAGTGCTCTCCGACAGTCATTGCAAGGGATTATATAAAAATATAAATTATTAGTCGAATTCAAAAATGACCTCCATTGTGTATGTTAACCTCTAGGAGTAGAGGTCGATCTGCAAAGCGCTTTAAAGGAGTCTACGGGCATTCCGATTTCAACCCAGGCAGCCAGAAATTAGCTTCATGGACTGGGTTGAGGGCAAGAAGATCTGCTTAGCTGTTATTTAACAAGTCATCAGCGGGCTCATGATGATTAGGACAATTGCTCATCTACGGTCGGCTCTGAATTCGTTCTGTATCGAGATAGGAGTTTGAAGGGAAAGAAAACAACGATAAAATAGTGGAATGGCTGAATCAAAGCATTGGTTGGCGTGAGAGTGGTTTCGATATGAATATCAATTAATGGTGAAACTGAGCTGCTAATGTTCAGAACTGAATATTTACATGTGTGCCGTTCAATATCCTCCGACCTGTTATTTTCCATTTATTCCTAAAAATAGAAGAAAATTTCATGCTCATATACGATAACGCCAGAACGACCAAGAGTGGTTGAACATCATTTAAGGAGAAGAATATCATAGTATGGACTGGCCTACTTCTTCTGGAAACTTGAATCCTATTGAACATCCTTAACTTAAGCTGCAACGAAAGTTTAATGTGCTCTGAACTATCTTGAAAACTTGGAGGAGCTTTAACATCTTTACTTCAACATAGCACCACAAGACCCCTGCTTTGACATGCCTTAATGAGGAGATCGATGAATTTTCACTTACTGAAAAAAAGCGGTTATCCAATAAGATTATACATCAAGAAATGCTCCTGTCACTTAGAGCTTCTTCTTGAAAGAAAAAAACTTCTTAGTCAACGACTCTGTGCAGTTGGTGGATGGTTGAGTAAAGTGACTGGAATTCAAATTGATGTCCTGGAAGTGAATTTTGTTGTTGAAAAAGAGGGAGAATACGGTTACATATGAGTCTTTCCAAAAGTTTAGAAAGAGTGGAAAGAAGGTTGATAGGTCTAAATGAAGAAAGTAAGTGTGGAAGTTTACAAGGTTTTAAAATCATGCTGATAAGGGAAAATTTCCAATGAATAGGAAAGTGTGTTTTGCGTAAGACAGTTATAAAGAGAAGTTAACTGCACAATAGCTTTTCGTGGCATGTGATGAAGTAGTTCAGGCGTAATCAAATCATAACTAGGTGGATTCCCTTTCGGCAGCCGTTTGATTTCATCGACAGTGAAAGAGGAGTGTCAAGTACTCTTAATGCTTCGCTGTCATGTTGATCGTTAGTCAGGGGAAAATAGGCTTTGAAAACGGAGGAGTGACGGTCATAAAATCGTTCTGCCTTCTGTTCGCCCGTAATGTCGTAGTATGAATGTGGTTATACTCGTAATGGCCATCAGAAGGTCTTTTGTCATAGGAGATTTCGTGTTTCTCTCCATAGACCATCATCTTCGGCAAGAATGGATGATAAATAATTGTCAAATGTTTAAGTTTTGATTTCTGTTTTTAGTGTGTTGTTTAGGTGACTGTAGGTCCCGGTTATCAGTCAATAGTCTAGTCCTGTACCATCGTGTTCTTTCTTGCCTTTCGTTTGTCCGTTATCACTTGTCATGTGTTGGGGAAGTAAGTGTACTCTCTTAGTTGGCGAATGAATCTGAGATACAAAGGCTGCATGTTGAAGATTATTTGTGAAGGAATCCATTGCTTCTTCTAGTCCGTTTAAAGTTTTTAGAAACATACGGACTACCAATCTCTCGTTTAAAAGATCTTCTAAATGTTTCCAGTCCATCTGTCACTTAGTGACCTCTGGTAAGTTTTTGAGGTTCTTGATTAGTTGTTAAATATACCGGTATATCATCTGAGGAAAGGTCAAATTTCGTGTGAATATAGTAGTTAGCAGGGTTATAACCTCTACTAAAAAAGAGATCCAGAATATCTGGTTGTTTTCTGTGTTACGATGGCCAGTACTTTCGAAAATTGGGCGAAATATAATTTAATTTTAGTTTAAGAATCACATTTGAAAATATCCTTCCTCTGGGGGCGCAAAGTCTACAGCCCCATTAAACGGAGACAAGTCCTGCATCATATCGGGTAATATGGTTTCTTAAAACATTACAATTTGAGTTTGAAAATGAAACGTTTATTTTAGAAAAATTCCTATATTTTGAAATTCATAATTGTGTCTCAAATTAAAATTTTTATTATTTATAAAAAAATACTGCTGATGAAACATGCGTTTCTATCAGCAGTTAATGTCTGCAGAAAATAAGAAAAAACGTACAAGGTCGTTGGGACCTACCCCCACTTCGTCGCCGGTCAAACGTAAGCCGCGGCGATCTAACCGAAACATAGCTCCTGTCAATTCTTCAGCTCCCAGCAGCTCTATGGAGGAACTACCATCACTACCAAGCACATCTAAACAAACAACAACAACAACAACTCACGAGTCTCCGTTTTTCACGCCCAATAGTTACGAGGTGTTGAAAAATATTGAGGTAGAGGACATGGACTCTACACAAACACCCACACAGCCCAAGCCACCAGCAATATTCGTACGAAACATTGGTAATTTTAAATTACTATGTACCCAACTAAATAAAATTGTAGGTACAGGGAAATACACTTGCCTCAATCGGGCCCGAGACACAAAGGTTTCTCCGGACACTCCGGACACATACCGTACAATAATCAAATACTTAGATGAGACAAAGGCCGACTTTCATACCTACCAATTAAAGCAAGAAAGATCGCTGCGGGTGGTGATTAGAAACCTGCATCCCACTACACCAGCGGACGAGATAGAGAAGGAGCTCTTAAGCCTAGGATAGAAGGTTCGCCTATAATTATTATTCGAAAATAATGCAAAAATCAAGACACCACTGCCCTTATTCTTTGTGGAACTAGAGCGAACACCTGGAGTGGAAAAAATCTACGAGGTCACCCACTTGTATTACACAAGAGTCCAGGTCGAAAAGCCTTACCCGAAACGCGATATAGTTCAATGCCATAATTGTCAGGCATATGGGCATACAAAATCATACTGCTACCACCCTCCCAGGCGTGTAAAGTGCAGTGGGCAGCACAAAAGCGAATTGTGCAAGAAGCCCCTAAAATCACCTGCTGTATGCGTGCTCTCTCAACAAGGCCACCCGGCAAACTATAAAGGCTGTGCGGCCTATAGAATTCTGAAGTCCAGAAGCGAACAACGTAGTCGTCCTGAAGAAGAAACGCCAGCCACAGGCAGCCCAAGAAGCGCCCCCGCCAGAAGTTTGAGGCCTTCAGTATCTTTTGCTGACGCTGTTCGGAACAGAGAGCAGTCACAGGCATTGCCCACTCCTCCTCCGCAAGTTCTTCTTCCCCAGCACTCCGTTCATCCCGTCAACCAGCAAACTCAATCCCATCCTCAACCACACATCTCGCATATCCCATCACCTTCAAGCTCTTCAGATCTCACCAGCCTTTTAACCTCATTCCTTACAGAGTTCAGAACCCTAATTACCCCTCTCATTTCCCTTCTTACAAATCTTGTCTCCTACCTTATCCCCGTTAAACGAAATCCATAAGTGGATCCTTCTGACTCCTTATCCATTCTCCTTTGGAATGCGAATGGTGTTCGCACCCACACTAACGAACTGACAGCATTACTCCATGACAAAAACATCGACGTAGCTCTAATTACTGAAACAAGACTTACAAGTAAACGACCATTTACCGTTCGACAGTACCAGACTTATCGAACTGATCACCCTGATGGAAGAGCTCATGCAGGTACCGCTGTCATTGTCCATAACTCCATATCCCACCACATAGTTCCTTTGGTAGCACATGATTTCCTTCAATCCACTGCAGTGTCAATCACCACCCTCACTTTTCCCCTTACTCTAGCATCAGTGTACTGCCCTCCCAATAAATCCATTACCGATTCCCAATTCATCTCCTTTCTAGACTCCATCGGGCATCGTTTCCTTGTGGGTGGGGACTTTAATGCGAAGCACCAACACTGGGGGTCAAGATCCACTAATACACGAGGACGTGCTTTGCTGTCTGCACTCACACGGAAACATTGCTCCACTATCACTCCTGACACAGCCACCTATTGGCCATCTGATCTCAACCGAAATCCTGATCTCCTTGACTTCTTTTTTTACAATAGTTTAGGAACACTAAACTATTCACTCACGCGCCTCGATGACCTCTCCTCTGATCATAGTCCTTTATTATTAACCATTTCCCTAAGACCAATTCACAAACTGCCTCCTCCTTCATTTATTAGGGGCCCAGTTGACTGGGACCACTTCCGCCAGATTCTTACAGACTCTGTAGACCTCAATGTACCTCTGAAAACATCCCAAGACCTAGACGATGCAGTGCATTCCTTCACTACTCTGATCCAGAGGTCGGCCTGGGAGGCATCGTCACCCCACCGTCACCTAAAAATTCACAATCAAAATCCTTTACCTCAGTATCTCAAAGACCTAATCAAATCCAAACGCCACTCAAGAACAGTGTGGCAAAGATCCCGACATCCTGCTGATCGTCGCTCATACAATCAGTACTGCAGGCTGGTAAAGCGGCAATTGGCATCCTTCCGTTCCGATTCTTTCAATTCCTATCTCTCCTCCCTGTCTACCAGGGACAACTCCTTATGGAATCTAACTAAGAAAATCCTAAAATACCATCCTGTTTCACACCCACTCCGTCGTGATGATGGGTCCTGGGCGGCTTCGGATGGCGAGAGGGCGGAGGAATTTGCACTGCATCTTTCCCATACTTTCACTCCTCATCTTACTCCTCAAAACAATAATCACCGTCCAACTGTTGAAGATTTCCTCACTTCACCTATCCCTCTCTCACTACCACCAAAAGCCGTTAACCCCTCCGAGGTTAAATATCTTCTGAAAAAATTACCTTACCGAAAATCTCTAGGATATGATCTCCTTACTCCTCGAATCCTCCAACAACTTCCTCCTAAAGCCATAATCTTCCTAACCTATATATATAATTGCATTATCCGAACGACGCACTTTCCTCTCCTCTGGAAACATTCTATTATTGTCTTATTCGCCAAACCCGGTAAACCACCCAATGACGCCTCATCTTACCGTCCAATTAGCCTACTCCCTATCCTCTCAAAAATATTTGAAAAACTCATATTAAAACGCCTACTTCCAATTGTTGAATCCAAAAACCTTTACCCTACTCATCAGTTTGGTTTCCACCAACGACATTCCACAGCTCAACAAGGCCTTCGCGTTGTTGATCACATATCCTCAGCCCTTGAAACCAAACAGTATTGCACTGCTGCCTTTCTGGACATAGCTTAAGCTTTTGACAGGGTCTGGCACGCAGGCTTGCTTTACAAGCTCAAAGGATATTTACCGCAAACCCTATTCCTAATCCTACAATCCTACCTTTCAAACCGTTTCTTCCAAGTCCGCTGTGGTTTAGAATATTCGAACTACTATCCCATTAAAGCAGGAGTTCCACAGGGCAGCGTCCTGGGTCCCACCCTCTATAATCTATACACCGCTGATGTCCCCTCTACCACCAATACCTTCTTGGCAACATTCGCAGACGACACTGCAGTCCTGTCAACCCATCCAGACCCTGATATAGCATCCCAAAACCTTCAAAAACACCTCGACGAGATCGAGTATTGGTGCAACCAATGGCGAATCAAAGTCAATGAAGGAAAATGTTCCCACATAACCTTTACCCTCTGCCGCAAGTCCTGTCCACCAGTCTTTTTAAATTCAATTCCTCTCCCTGTGTCTTAGACAGTACGGTATTTAGGCTTCCATCTCGACAAAAGACTGACATGGAACCCACACACGAGGCTAAAAAGACAAGAACTAAACAGACGCTTTGGACAACTGTACATACTACTTCGAAGGACATCCCACCTCTCAATAGAAAACAAACTACTTATTTACAAGGTTATACTTAAGCCAATCTGGACATACGGAATAGAGCTATGGGGGACAGCAAAAAAGTCAAACATCAAGCGCATCCAATCCTTTCAATCAAAAGTCCTAAGAACAATAGTAAATGCCCCTTATTACGTCAGCAACAAAACCCTTCACAATGATCTGAATATACCCTATATTCTTGAACTCATCCCTTCCAAGTTCATAAAATTCGATAGTAACCTATCCAACCACCCTAATTCCCTACCACAGTCATTGCACTGCACCACTCACCCCTATAATCCTCTTTGGAGATTAAAACGGCAGTGGCCTCGTGACCTGCTATAACTAAGTGATAGTGGGAGTTCTGGCAATGGCCAGTTCCTCTAATCGTGTCCTGAGCGTCTGTGGCTCTCGCGCTCTTGGTCAGCCTCCGCTGGCTTATCCAGTGACGCGGCTGACGTAGGAGCGTGGGGGACTCCCCAAGACTCCGCTTCCTCCTTCGCATGCGAGGGAGGTGACCCTTGTGGACTTGGGGGGCCTCTGGGCTGTTTGTAAATATTGTATGAATGAGCGAGTGAATGATGAATTGTAAATATAGTATGAATGATGACATTTATCTCAATTACTCATTGCCTAATAAAAGGCAGATTGTAATTTTATCTTAATAAAATTGTTTGAAACTGAATTATTTATACAAATGTATGTTATGTTTTACTGTTATTATAATACCTTGAAGAACAATGTTAAAAATATTGGTCAATTTTAATTAGTGAGTAGTTTGTATTTATTTTAATTAATGAATTAAAGTTTATTTGAGGAGGCTAAAGTCGGCTGGTAACACTGTGTATTTTTTTTATAAACCTTGTGATTTTGGCAGGAGATCGCTAACTGTTGACTGGGCCTGCGGGTTGTGATCATTGTTTGCTCTCAGTGACATGTAATTTTCATCAATGACGTTGAGGAAGTGGATTATGAGGAATATGTGCAACGTCAAGTGCATCGTTCTCATCTTCGTGCACCTAGTTATGGTGCAGATAATCCACAGTAACTCTCGCAGCCCCTACCTTTTGAGAGTGAACGAAACTACAGGTGAGATCGAGCCTATGCTGCCTACAGCCGATATCTTCGACGAAGACCCCGTCCTGGATATCTTGGTATCCGCTGTACACTTAGGCAACTCCTGGACCAGAGGGTCCAGTGACAGGCCCCCATTCTGCAAGAACTGTCAACATTTCAACAAGTCACAATTCTACACTACAAGTCACCAGGGGTAAGTATCTAATCTTCTGTCTCTCTCAGCTATATCCTAACAATTAAAAAACTAATTGGATCTTTTCAGGCATGAGAAAAATGCCACCCCACCAATACAACAACCACAACAACAGAATAAAAGCAACATAATGAAGTTTTCAGAATATGATGAGGACTTGGATTGTGGTAAACCTGTCAATAATACAGTGTATGATCATCTAGTCGGTATCGCAAACAGGATGCAGCATCCCAACGTTGTTGAACCTCATGTAAGAAACATTGTTTTGTTATTATCCGATTTTGGTACTATTTAGTTGGTGGACCAACTTGTAGTTCACCAGTCAAAGATAAGATTAAACCAATCGACTACTTGATTGAGGGACCATCGATTGTTCCTTTGTATAAAATTGGTCTCCCTCTACACATAAGTATAGATAACAAACTTGTTGTTACTACTTAAATAAAAAAATGTTTGAATATTTTAGGCACAGTTAATTAAACTTCTGAATAGGATTTCTATTTGTTTTTGTATTAGGTTTATAATTATCCGTGCATTTCTGATAAATAACAGGATTTATGATTTGTTTAAATTGGGATTGATTAATTATTTTTGAAAGATCAAAATGTTTGAAATCATGTTGAATTATTATCATAACCACCCAAATACAAGGGAGGATATGATATAAAGTCTGAATTACCTATAAATACTTATTAATGCAATTATACATGTTTCATTATGAAAATAATGTCTTGTCTGCTCACAATGTTTCAATTACCAGAACTATCACTTTCGATGGATTATGCCATCATATGAGGCGATAAACTGATGAATACTAGTAATTAAGATTGCAACTCCATATATATTTTGTTATCAGTCACTTAACGTTACTTACTTTGTAGGCTATTTTTTCAATAAAGTGAACTAGTTCATTAGTACAAGGGATTTATGGTTGATTATTCAATGTGGCTCATGAAAGATATTTATTACAAATAAAATTTACTTTGAATTATACTTTTATGTTCCAACAGGTGTCACTGATATCCAAGAAGAAATTAGATATGGCTGCATGGGAAAGAAAACTGAAGAAAATGAACAGAGAGCAGCCAAAATCAGTTAAAATTTACAACCATATCGGCAATTTTTGGAGACTCAAAGGTGATACGTATAAATCGATCGAATGCTTTAGAAGGGCACTGGCAGTTTCTCCAACCAATGCAGATGTAAATATTAGCTTATTATTTTTTCATGTATTACATGTCGCTTAAACTCTTGTTGGTATAATTATAAGTATATATTTTATGTTAACTACTGCTTGTTAATAATTAATAGTTAATGAGTGGGTTTTGTTTAAGGTATTGTTAAATCTGGGGAGGGTGATGTACACCCTCCAGTATCTCGACGATGCTATTTCTCTTACGAAAAAATCTTTGGAAGTGCATCCCCCCGACAAGAACCCCTATCAGCAGTATTTCACACTTGGAGAAGTATTCAAGGTATCCCTGATGATTTATTCTAGCAAGTTTTTGATAATTAATTTTAATGAAGTGTCTTCTTTCTATTTTACCATCATAATTAAAAGGATAATAATATAATATTACTCTCATCATGAATTTTAATTTAACTAGTATTTAGAAAAAAACCATTGTTGAAGATGGATTGGAGTCACTGTGTTTGTAGAAATTAGTTTTAGGAATATAAATATAAATATAATGCAGCCATGTTACACTGTTATTAAAATATGGGGAGGAGGCACTGTTCAAAATTAGATTAGGAAACTAATTTTAAATATATTATGATAAATTAAATATTGTAAACAATTTTAAGACGAATAATAAAGCAACATTTTGTATGTAGCATAGGCACTTTTAAGTTTTAAGGATTAAAAAAAAGAAAAAAAGGAGAATAGATTGAAACTAGTTTAAAAGAATAATCATTGTGGGTCGACCAGTGCAGTAAACCCAACTGCCTTGGAATACGTGCACCACAGAGTACAAAATACCCCTGAGTCCCGAAAACATTGTAGGAGGTCCAATATTATTTATAGGGTAACCATAACAGAGAAATTTAATTTTACAATTTTTGTCGGCTAGACTTATTCATTTATAATTTTTTGTTTTTTTTTAGGGGATTGTGTACTAGAATAAAGACATTTTGCATTTAAATAGCTTAAATAGATACTATTGTTTTGCAGGCTTATGGGCACTACCAAGATGCGACGGGCCACATGAAAGAATGCCTGAAACACAAGCCAGGGTTCGAGCTTGCACTGCTGGCACTCAAGGAGATGGAGTCCAACCCAGACAATAATATCCATGTCTATACTCTCCTCATCATTGTCTGCCTGGTACCTTAAACATTCATATTTTATTATATTAATAATTAATTGTTGTATCCTATAATCCTACTAATGATTGGGAATCATTAGCCAAAGAAAAAAGATATTTACAGGTCTAAAATTCAAACCAGTGAACTGATCTCCAGCAAAAGGCACTCTTTCCAGCGACCTCTGAAAAATTGCCATAGTGACAATCTTTCAAAAGACTACCATTTAGTATATTTAAATTTACAGAGCACTCGTTTGCTTTACATTATTATCAAGTATGAGTTTTATAAAAATTAATGGTTTTGTTATTACTGCAAAACTGATGTTAAGAGTGAGACTGAAGTTTCATGAGATCAATAGGAAGTCCTGGCAACTATTGAAATGAAAATTATCGCCTAGTCCATCCAAATTGTTCTGGTATAAATTAATAAAGGTGCGGAAAGAGAAAAAGGTTTTTACTTCATGATATAATCCATTCCATTCCTGCACCTCACTAACAACATAAATCCCAGTCGAGCAATGTCAGGAGTGAGACTAACTCACGAGATCAGGAAGACCTGTCGGCTTGAACCCTTGAAGATCACAATCCATTGAAAATATTCAATTGTAAATTAATAAAGCTGTGGTGGAATAAAAAAGTTGTTTGTTTTATTCTATAGAACACAGAAAGTTGTTTTATTTTATGATTTAATATTTTATACTAATATTACATGTAACTAATTAGACTGTCAAGCTCTTTAATTTGATCTCCTACTGAATATAAAATATTTAATTTTTAATTAATATTTAATTTATTAATGATCTTTTATTATTTTTCTGGGGATGCCTTTATTTTTAGCATCGTTGTGATATCAAATGAAGCTACCATGTAAACTATCATGCCTCTTTAAAATTGTTAAATTTGATCTCCCACTGAAAATTATTGAAAAATTCTTTTTTTAACCAACGAAATCCAATGACACCAGTGCCTACAGTGGCTCTCAATCTATCAATAAATTAACTGTTAATTTTGTGTTTGTTTTTTTGAGAAAATATTTTATTTACAGGTGCTGGGAGTGCTACTGGTGATTATATCATCACTGGACTCTACACTAGAGGTGGACATGCTGGAAACAAAAGGGCAGGGCCGGCACTTCAACAGGGCGATGGCAATGCGCTCGCTCAAGATGGGAATATCACCCCGGGCGATGCGCTCCAAGAGGTACAATGGCACTTACGGCTGAAGGCTCAACTGTCCCTATGTTATGTATCTCTCTCTCTTTCTCTTTATCTATGTATCTTTCTCTATCCATTACTTACTGTATGTATACATATATTTTCTTATGCCTCCTCGGGTGCTCTGCTAATGACATTTTTATTTTTGAGAAAAAATACTTTATCAATGCCATTTCCTTCATACATTAAAGATATATAAGTTTTTTTTATTAGTATTCAAATAATGTATCTATGTATTGAGAAAAACACTCAAAAAAATAGACACTTTTTGTACTTAAGTTATAGAGAATTTGTTTTCTAAGCTGGAGTCTTAGTCTTAGTCTAGAGATAGTCTCTTATTTATTATTTTTTTTCTTGTATAATCACACTCAACAAGCTAGCTTTTTGCCTGTTTGGGCATAATCTTCAGGATTCAGGACTAAAATTTAAATATTAAAAAATATAAATTTTAAGATTAAGTAGAAACTATTCGAATCTTTAAATGATATCTTTGGCACCATGTTAAATGATTGAATATAAAAAATCACAATTTTTTATTTTGATTCCTTTCAGTGTGTTAAATGTGATAAATTATGATACAGACTGTCAAATCTGTATTTTGCTCAGAAGATATGGGCGTTGATAAAATTTTGGTCATTTTTTTTCAAACTTGCCGTGATAAAATATCAAATGAATTTTTTTAAGGTTTACAGTACAAAACCTCAACAGTGTAAAATGTGATCCAATATGTACACAAATAAATAACTGAAACATTTTTCAATTCATTGATACAAATTTTTTTTGCTGTTAAAAGTGGTCATTTGTATACTCGATAGTTTAATGTTTTATGGGAGTGAAGATCTATATCATTGAATGCCTTCAATTATCATGTCATCACTCTGAATTGGAATTTTTCTTGCAACAATTGAAAAACAATTTAAACTGGATAATAATTAAAACTCAGATTACTTGTTATAAAATAATGCAAATAACTCCCAGATAAACAAATAAAATAACTAGTCATTATACCACCTAACGTGAAAATGCAGTGTTTCTTTCATTGTTCAACCTAAGAGGATCCTAACAAATACATTCACTCAATGCTAGTATATAAACAAATTCTAATTGAAATCTCGAAAGGGTTTTAGCTATTTGAAAAATCAACAATGCTTTTCCATTCAAAGTAATTGTTTTTTTATAAGAATAAAGTAGAATTAAATTAACAAAATATAGTTGGAAAAATAACATATAATCAGTTGAGTAATTATACTTACTTATTATTATCTCTTATATTTTTTCAAAAGATTGTATGAAGGAAATGATAATTGGTCGATTAATTCAGCTATGAGAATTTTAAAACTTTTACCTTTTTATTTGAGGAAATAAGAATATATATACAAATAGTTAATAGTAAAACAATTCTAGTCAGGCATATTTTGTGTTTATTTGTTAGTTAATTATTAATTATTTCTTTAGGAGTAATTGCTGTGATAATTTGTTTGACTGATTTTTAATTAATTTATTATTGTTATAAATATTATCTTCGACTGAGCATCCTCTAAGTCGAGAACTAGCTGAGTATAAATTTCAAAATTATAGGAAACATTGAAAGCACAATCTCTGTTAGAGCTGAATTGAAAATCTTTGATCTTATCCGCTGGCAAGATTTCTTTTTTTTTATTTGCTGATCCTTTAGAATTTCAATTATGTGGATTTAATTGTGGCTGTCTATTTTTTTTTTTTAATTTACACTAAATAATAATAGCCAATGTACTATGGATGAAACTGGTGGCACAGAGACAGTAGTTAAGCAATGATAATTTGTGAACTATTTTATTTACAATCAGTGTAATTTGAGTCAAACAGGTTCAAAAGAAAAAATTGAACTTCTCCAAGTTTATAACAAAATAAAAACAACCATATTTCTGACTTTCCCCAGTTAATCCAAATAATTGAAACTTTACAAATAGTTCTGTGTTATTTTATATTATTTTCTAATAATAATTTAATAAAACTAACAAAATAAAATTCAAAGAGCAATACTATAAGTAATTTAAACCATGATAGTCTGGTTTTGTACAAATTAATTGTTAAAATTATGTTATAGTTTTATGTATATATTTATATAAAAAAGAAAAGTTTTAGATTTTATTTTATTATGATTATTTATTGATCTGTCCAAGTAATAATGTCATATGATTTGTATCTGTGAAATTATAATTTTTCAGAACAGCTGTCATTTTTCATTATCAGATTGTTTCTCATCTGATTTGTTTTATAGGTGTCATTTGAGTCTGATCATTTTGTTACTGACTGATCTGATAGTTCAATGAAATGATTCAGTTGGACAATACAGCAATTTGATTCCCTATATTTGGCAGGATTATTTGTGAAAACAATAGTTTGATTATTATTATTTGGATGGGTGTTATTGTTTAAATTGCCACTATTTATTATTAATGTGTATGATATTAATAATTCATGTTAGTTTTTTTCTAATTTTAACTTTAGCCATTCATAACATGTTATAATGTTTATATGTTAGTATGATATTTGTTTAAATTATTTTGTATATGAAGACTTATGTACTGGAATTTTTTATGTCCCTGCTGGGACACCTTAATGTGCCAAGATTTTACTGATTCATTGGATTTTTACAAAAGGTTACATTGTACAACAAATCAATGAAGAAATTAATTTACTTCTTACTTGAAGGCTTTCATTCATATTCTCCTCCACGTATTAAAAATATCATCTAATAATCAAATATTCAGTTAAAATGTTAATTTATTAAATGCAGTTTAACTTAAAATAATTGATTATCTTCATTGTTGTGGTGCATTTCTTCTGAATGTCTTTACAATATTCCCTCCAATCCCAGGTTTATTCTCTATAATGGATTAATCTCTCTCTCCTCCCCCCCGCTATGGAAACTTTTTCCTGGCTCAACCTCACGTTTTTCAAAAGGTGAATGAGAACTAAATGGGAAATTTTCTCTCTCTTCTAAATTTACTCTTCTTACTTCAAGTACAAAACATTGGTAAATAAAGGATTAAAGATAATATTAATAAAACATGATGCTACAGTTGCGCTGATTCTAGAATTTTCTTATTGTTTTTCTGAATTGCAGCCTAATTCTCTCTGTGCAGACAGACCCTGCAATTTATTCTCCTTTTTCTAACATTGACAAAACTTACCACAACCAAGAAACCTGTCGGTAGGAAACCATAGTAGTGATAAGCTTTACCCATTGTTCTTGAACTGTACTGTGGATTGTAGAAAGCTTATGATATCAGAGATTAATAACTGATAGCCCCACTATAACAGAATTAAAAGCTTCACTGGGATTCGTTCTGAGAATGAGTGTCAAACCAACTTGCTTCATCATAATGAACATTAATTTTTGCTATATGTCATTATTATGTTGGCCTTAAAAGCACTTTAGGTGAAGTTAAATCTCACCATATTCCGTTTCCAGTTTGTAGCTAATTGGAAAAAAAAAAAACTTCAAGAATTACTAGTTTGTTATTAGGGGCACATTTTATGGGTAAGATGGTTATAAAAGGCATACTAGGCAGCAACTTAAGTTATCTTAATCAAATATAACTAAACATATTTTGTTAATCAGGGCCATGTTCTTAAAGTACAGTGATGCCAACGAGTTAAAATTTATTTACTTTTTAATGAATAAATATAACCACTCAAAAACTTTTCTTTAAATTATTAATAACTTATTTAATTGCTATTTACACTCATCTAAATTCATGGTTATACCACTTTTTAGCACAGGCCTATCACTCGCACTGGAATTGCTCCCAATTTCTTGAGCTAGTTTGAAGTCACTTTATTTTAGCTTAAACATTTATTTACCTAATTTTATTTATATTATTAGAGCATTTCATTACTAAAAGTTGTATGTATATATAATGAATATTGTAATAATTGTTTTGTCTCTCAATCTCCTCAGAAAGTTATTTGAAAAAGAAACATATATTTATATATTAAATACGTCTTCATATACAAATATTCTTATTTGAATGTTGAATACAAAAAATATCAAACTTGAGAAGACTGCTGCAAGTTGCGTATTCTAAAAACATTGGAGGATTTCCTGTTAGTAAAATGTATTTGTTAGTATCAAGACTGCCAATTTTTTAGTTATAGCAATGCAATTATTTTCTAACCTTATGGTGGCCTTTGCAGGTTTTGTGTTGTTACAGTTGGATTTATAAAATCTTGTTGCTTTAATTTACAAGCTTGGCATTCGTTGAAATTTGTTATAAATTTATTATATAATTGTTATTATGAATATATTTGACTAATATTCTTTATGTTTTTTAAATTATTTCTATAAAAATTAAAAAAAAAAAAAAGGGAGCCACATGAATCTGTCATTAGACTAATTAGACTCAGAGGTTGTAGCTTGTACAGACCTTTTGCCACTACGACTGTGTATTGAAGAAAATATATGTACTAAAATTAATTCAAAAGCAAAATTGTCTTTTTATCATTTATACTTTTTCTTCATTTTAATATTAGTATAATCTTATTCCATTTGCCTTATCCTCTTTAGTGCTGAAGGTTTGGTGAAAAGCTGCCAGTAAATTTAATAAATATGAAATTCTGTAACATTAGGCGACACAGAGCATTCTGCATTTTGTATCTTCAGTGTGAAAGCCTTGCCTTTTCAGTATCAATACGAAATGAAGGATACTAATGGCATCATCGTTACAATAAACTGTGTTGTAACAGCTAGTGGATATATTCGTCTTAAATTAATTGGAGATTTACTTATTAATTATTGATTTACCTACTCATCCTTTAACCTCTCTCTATGAATTTGCAGATGGTTACTGGCATCCTTTCTTCCAGTCCTGTCCCCAAATCTTGCTTCCCAAGTGTGGCAAGAAGAAACCTTGCCTTTTTTTAATCAAATGCAGATTTAAAGTAAAAGCAGAAAAGTCTTCATTGTTAATTTGCTCCAGGGTGCAACTTATAGTTGACAGGAAGTATCTCACCTTTCTATCTAATCCCTGGAGTTTAGTTGTTGATTGCCCATGAAGGTGAGCCTTGAGTTGATTTGATGAGTTCAGGAGAAGCAGCTGACTGAGAAAACTCACAATATAGGGGTTCTATTGTACGAAGAAGGCTTTTTCATGTGATTACACTGTAGTTCCTACCACCCATGGGTTTTTCCAGATGATTTTGAACACTTTGCCTTAGCACACAAGTTTAAGAGCTTAAACTCTCTTCTATCTACCTTCCATACTTGGCAGGTCAACCAGGGAATCCATTTTAACAAGTGGAGGTGCTCAAGAAAGCGTTGTCATCTGCATAAAAAATGATGTCTTCACATTTTTAGTTAAATCTTTCTATATATCATTTATATAAGTGAGAACTAAGTCAGTGAAGGTTGAAGGTGAGGGCTCAGGGGAAATAAGCGAGTTCATAATGTAACAAGTGTTGTAGTTTTGGCAATAGAGCCAAAAATGGTAACTCAAATCCTAAGCTCTGCTTCTAATACTATTTATAGTAATTGAATATTTTAATAAAAAAAATGTAATTAAAATTTATTTTATTTTACAGTTTAAAATTAACAGTATTGAAATAATTTCAGCAGCCACTCCTTAACATAAGAGCATACAAATATTTCGATGTTAAAGTCAGCAGTAGTCTCTCTAGCAGCTTGAAGAGTTTCACTCTCTAAACACATAAATTATACTTTTATTGAATCAATGTTGAAGAATGAAACAAGAGCCAAATAATCGATTTTTTTTTTTTTTTTTTTCTAAGCTCTTAAACTTATAAAAAATAGGAATGTGGGAAAAATAAGGAAAATTATTTTTGGCTGGAAAGTGCCTTTCACTAAGGGGAGACCCCTATTTGAAGGATGTATGAGAAGGATATGGGGTGTGGAATGCCTAGAAAGGCGGATGGAGTCAGGAAGGTAGTGAGAGTATACCAAGGATTAAGCCTAGGGGTGCCTAGGCGATGGTTTGTTGTAGGCCAGGCGAAGCCTGGCCGGCCGCCCCACCAGGGGCCTGAGTGAGTCGGCCTAATCGGCCGGAAGATCAACCCTGCTTACACAGGTAGATGGGGTAATGTGGCGTCGGTTGAGTCGGGCGGGAGATCGGCCTCGATCTCTCGGCTGGGTGTAGGTCCGTCAGTCCTCTGGTTCTATGATGTCTTTCATTCGCCAAGCTTCGGCGGTCCAGCAGTGCTTCCATCTGACGGGCATTGGTGGTGGCTGAAGGTCGGAGAATAGTGGGTTGTGGCTATGTCTTAGGGAGTCAAAAAATTTGATGTGCCTTCTCTTGATAAAATCTTGGATAGTGAGCACTTCGAATTTTTTGTGGATTTCGTTGGCCTTCATTTGGTCGAAAGGGGTGTGTTTGAGGGAGGTGCGGAGAACTCTATTCTGAAATTGCTGGAGCTTTAGGAGAGTGTTGGGAGTCAAATACTTGTAGAGAGGGGTTCCATACATCAATGCAGGTCTTAGGACGCTCTGGTATATCAGCAGCTTGAGGCGTACTGATAGAGCCGGGCTGTGAAGTAGGTGTCCGAGGCTGAAGAATTTCTTCCTAACACTCTTTAACTTCTTTCCGAGGTGCGTTGTGAACGACAAGTGCCTACCGAGGGTAATTCCGAGGTAGCACAGCTTGTTGCTTACAGGGCATTCTTTGCCGTCTAACACGAAGGATTTTGGGAGCTTCTTTTTTCCGGATTTGTAACTAAATATTATTCCTTGCGTCTTGGCCGGATTGACTTTAATGTAGACGGCATCGAGTTTCTCGGCGATTTGTTGACTGGCGCTCTCAGCGAATTTCAGGGCTCTGGATGGATTGATGCTAGTGCTGTAGACACCTATATCGTCCGCGTACGCGGATACCTCGCAGTTGGAGTACGAGGCTCCTACGATGTGGGCGGTGTAAATGTTGAACAGCAACGGGCCTAGCACCGATCCTTGGGGGACACCGGCAGAATAGTTTCTTCGGGTCGTGGTCGTAGTGCCTATACGAACCGAAAATGTTCTTCCTGTAAGGTAGGATCTAATCAGGTTCTGCAGCTGATCCGAGAATTCGTATTCCCTCAGACGTTTGAGTAGGATGTAGTGATCCACAGAGTCGAAGGCTTTCGAACAGTCCAGAGAAATCATTGCGGTAGCTCTGTTGCTTCGGATTTTCGATGCGACGTGGTGTTGCAATCTCACCAGGTTGTTATTCGCGCTTAAGCCTGTGCTGAAACCAGTCTGCTCTGGTGGGATGACTTCCTGTGACTCGCAGTGCCCGGAGAGATGTATGTGGATAATTCTCTCGAACAGCTTCGAGAGTTGAGTCAGCAGACTGATGGGGCGGTAATGAGATGGCTCATATCCGCTCTTCGCTGGTTTCAGAAGAGGGATCACTACTGCATGTTTCCAGTTCTGAGGGAAATAATGAAGCCTGAAGCAGGAGTTCAAGATGTTAGTTATGAACGAGATTCCTTTCCTCGGCAGCTGCTTCAGTAGGATGTTCTGGATTGAGTCCTGCCCTGGTGACTTCTTGCCGGTTGTTCTCCGAATGATGGCTCCGACTTGCCTGTGAGAGGTCCAGATATCGGTAGTGGTAGGGAGAGAGGGGGAGGGGGGATCGAGCGTTACTATTGGTTCGCCTTGGCCACGGCTCACTTCCTCGTAATAGGTCGCCAAAATGTCCGCTTGCTCGGTGGTGGGAATGAACTGGCCGTTGACGGCCAGCCTGACACCATTCCTTTTTGAGGTAGAGGTCTTCACGAGTTTCCACAATTGCTTATGGTCGCCGTGCAGACTGGTGAGGCGATCTTCCCAGACCGAATTTTTCCACTGAGCCATCAGGGACCTTACTTGGTTTGTGAGAGAATTTAAAACCGGTTTTAAGTCCCTATTTCTGGTCCTAAACCACCTGTTCTTAATGTTGTTACGCTGTCTTATCAGTTGCAGGATGTGATCCGGAGGTTTCCTCAGAGAAGGGGGCTTCGGAGAAAATTTGGGGATCGATGCATCGGCAGCTCGTTCGATGACGTCCTGTAACTGATAGATAGCGTAATCTATGTCCCAGGTGTGCCTAAGGGGCGTGATAGTGGGCAAATCGGTTTTAATGAGACGCTTGTAGAGGTCCCACTTAGCCTCATCGTACCTGTATCTAGAAGCAGGCGGCTTTGGCATGTCGCCTTCTAGTTCGTAGAGAACAGGACGATGATCGGAAGTGGTAAAGTCCAGAGCGGAGCATCCGGTGACCCGGTGTGGCTCTTGTGTCAGGAGCAGGTCAGGCGTGGAGGTTATGTCTGGGTTAGCAAAATGACGGAAGGTCGGCAATCCTGGGTGGATGACCGTAAATGGAGTTTTGGTAATATAGCGGCCTAGGCCGTTTGCTCTAGTACTACTCCACCAGCTGTGGTTTGCATTTAGGTCACCCACAATGACGTGTCTTCGGTCATGAGCTACCGTACTGAGCAGACGCTTGTACGGGTCACAGGCGGCTCTTGGTCTTCTATAGACTCCTGACACAATGGTATTCTTCGTGAGCCGTAGCTGGAGCGTTACAATAAATTGATCGGGGCCTAGGTTGACGGGGGGGGGGGAGCAGTCTCCTACAGGGTATACCGTTTCTGACTAACACCGCTACTCCTCCTGAGGTAGTTTCGGTGTCGTGACGGTAAACAGTATAACCCGGGAAGCGGCAGAAGTGTATTTTCTTTAGCCGGGTATCTGTAAGGACGACAACGTCCGGCGTATGGCACCGTAGAATTACTTCTACGTCGGCTTGTTTGGGCATAATGCCGCAGACGTTGTAATTTAAAATTGCGTGCCCACTCATTTAGATGCAAGTTTTCTGAAATCTTTCATCATTTCGGTTACCGCCTCTGATAGTTTGTTCATTGACGCGATCAAGTTGACTAACACGGCCATGATGGCATCATTGTTATTGTTGTTGTTATTGTATTTATTGTTTTGTTGTGGTAGGGGCTCTGGGGGAACTTCCGGAGCCCTGGTGTTACCGGATGCCATCTGGGCATAAGAGGCTGTCTGACGAGGTGGGGGGGGGGAGCAGGCTGATATCTGGCCATTCTCGGCCCGGCTGTGTTCTGTTGTTTAACCTGCTTTCTATTTTCAGCGGCCTGTAGGAGCTGCAGTCTGTGGGGACACTGTTGAAAGGAGGCAACGAGGTTACCCCCGCAGTTTGCACATTTCAGGGGAATTGAGGCGTCCCTGGGGCAGTCTTTAGTTTCGTGAGGCTCACTACACCTCACGCATTTTGCCTGCTTGAAGCAGTACCGCCTGGTGTGGCCGTACTCCTGGCAGTTGAGGCACATAGGAATGCCCCTTTTGTCATGAAATGTGCTCACACGGAAGAGCACGTTATTTATGTGGCCGATTTGCTTGATCATAGCTTGAGTTAAGGTATGATCTCCGATAACGAGGATCGGCTCGATCTCAGTCTTGGCACCGTTATGGTCGGAGCGCCTTAATCGATAAACATCGATTATATTACCGAGCTGTTGAATATCGGCTTTTATTTCCTCGATCGGGTGCAATAAATCGAAGCCGTGGAGCAAGAATTTTTTGTTCTGCTTTGTGCCTCGGGGGGCAAACGTGTGGAAAGGGATTTTTAGTTCCCTTAACACAGCAGCTGTTCTTTGATGGTCAGAGACAGCATGGCACAGGACTTTAGTGTCCTGTTGTGTTTGTGAGATTCTGAAATTCCTCACACTATTTTCAGTAAGCAGACGGGTTAGGTCATAACTGTTTATGCGGCCTAATATTAGGGGGGGTGGCGATTTGAGGGCTGTGGGGGCGGTAGATGTGCTGGCCTCTGGTTGAGCTGTTGTGTTAAGAGGGGTTAAAGAGTTTGAGGTTTTAACCTCAGGGGCCTGGGGGAGAGTACGCTTTCTGCAAACTCTCTTGGGATGTTGAAATTCATCAGCGGGGTCCCTACGGCTTGCCATGCCCTACAAAGGTCCGTGCGACGCACGTCCAGTTAAGGGGGAGAGCCTCACTTATAATAGTTTAAAGTACTTACCTGTCTTCACGGGAACAAAGTGCCACAGAGTAAAATATCAAAATTTTACCGGATTTGAGCTCTTGCCACAATGGAAGCTGGATAGCGTCTCTTGTTAAGTTGAAAGTACGTATTCAGTTTTAACACATCGAGAGCTAGGTTAATTTCTAGAGAATATAACCTTTTTTGAATATATAACCTCCACGAACTTTCACTTCATGTATTCTGTGTACATGATATAAAAATCAATATTGCTTAATTGTTCGTGTATCCCGAGGGGGAAGCAATTCGAGGACCAAATGAAGTCTGCAGCTTGATTCGGTTGAAAATACAAAACATGAGTTCTGACATTAAAGAGTTTCACGTTTCTAGTGATGCTCGTGGTGGCCAAAATCGCATCAATACACTAGTGAGATCCTTTATGGTTTTAGTGCCCATCGGTCGATTTTGAAAAAATCACCAGAACTTTCCCGTGAGAGGTCACTTATATTTCCAATGTGACAGACATTTTGGAATTGCTAAACATAATATAAGAAAGAATGACTGAATTTACTCTCCCAAACAGTGCATTGGTTTGCTTTGAACTTCCACAAAGAAGTGGATTCAATATTACGGAAATATCCTCGGAAAATGTAATGTATTTTACGAACAAGTGACCCAAATTTCACAAAAAAAATTGTAAAATATTGAGTATTCACAACCGATAGGATATGTTATAACATCTGGATTTATAGATTGATTAGTAAAACACAGTTTTTTTTTTGCACCCAAAGAGTTCCTAATATGCCAAGCAAGTTGACTTACACTAGCAAAATCCCAATTAACCACAAAAAGATACAAGATAAAATAATACCTTATATTCCCGATCAATATTAAATCATTTTATATGGATGTCATAATATGGCCGACCACTACAATTGGCGATGAGGAACTCGATGACGAATGAAATTACTAATTTACGACTATTGTTACAAATAAAGACTTTTGAACATTTTTTAAAAATACATCACTTTTTTGTTTGTATTACATAATAAATTATGTTACTATTGTTTGTATGCACTATTGTCTCATGAAAAAAAAAATTTTTTTTACTACCAATAAGCTGTCACCTAAAATTTTCATGTGCGAGTGTACAGTTGGAAGAAGGAAACAATTCTATGAACTTTAATTAATCAATAATGAACCAAAAAAAGCGAATAAGCTTTTAATTTTAGTTGAAATATCATTTGAAACAAATCATACAAATTTTCACTCGATAAAAGTAATTAATTAGATTTTTAGAAAGTTTCTTTGATTTCCCCAAAACTCTAATTTTGGATTCAGTCCCTTCGTCTAAATCACGATTCAAATGCTAGGAACAAAATGTCTCCAAGCAACTTGTATGTCTGACATGTTCAGTGGTTTTACAAATTCAGTAAAATTTGTGGATTTATACCATTAAAGATCGGATTTGGACTGCTGGTAGATAGAATTGTTGAATTGACCAAACGAGAGTAATCTGCACGGAAAAAAAATCCGAATCCGTAGGAAAAATCTGATAAAATAAATTGGCACACCACATTACAACAATGGATTGTGGCAAAAATCCGTCAGTGTGTAATTACTGAATGTCTACCCTGTTAAGGCCGTTTCTTGGAAGGTTAAAACAAAAGTTGGCAAATGACGATGACTGGTTGAGGATACCGCTTCAACGTCATCTTGTCAACTTGTGACAAGTTTCACAGGAGTCCTTGATTTTGCTATCTCTTTGTGTCACCGTTTGAATGGAATGGCGGGAGTAAGCCAATACTGTTGACACTTTGAAGCTTGTATGATATGTTATTAGTGATCAAGTATTACTAATTGTTTTTGTATATGTACGTGTTATAAAATATAAATGGTGGATTATGGAGCTTTTTCACATCTGGCACATTTACATAATGTGAAATGAAAAAGCTTTTTTGAAATAATTTGCTTTAACTAACATTGAAAATGGGTCCTCAGAAAGAATTACTGGAGCATTTAAGTGCTTTTTCAGGTAAATGTTCTATGCTTCACCTCCAGTAAAGGCAATACCGAGGTTTCCTGTTTTATTCATGCATTGCTTTTAAGTTGTAAATGGTACATTTTGCTAATAATTTTTCAGAGAACCGCATATCTGAGAAAATGCTCAACAGCCATGTACAAAATGCTTTACCATCCATTTGGACTCGTGGGTTATCTGATGAGAATATAACTGCATGTTTAAAAACATTTGTAACAAATAAAAAGATTGGTAAGGTACTGATGTAGTTGTTTGAAGTAATGTCATTTTATTAGTTTATAATTATTAACCAAAGAATTTGGATTCAAACCTTGGTCTTGTCAAATTATTATTATTTTTTTTTTTTTTTTTGGCTATATTTACAAAATCTGTGAGGTTACACACCACACTCATTAATTATTTATATTAATTAAGTTTAATCGATAGGTATAAATACTAGGAAGTCTGTTCTACAATGCTTGGTTCCAAGGCGAAAGCTCTCTAAGCAAATTGTAAACCAACTGCTGCTTTGGCTATTTGCCAATTTAGGTGACCCCTCCGAGGCAGGTTTAATTCTTCACTGGCTCTCTGGTAAAATCATTTGTATTGTTGCTACAATAAATCATTGAACTTTATTCGCAATATAATATCATGTTATGGAACATTTTTGTTGTAGTCGTGATCCCCAACTATCTAATTTCCACAGAACCTGTTGAACAATTATTTAATCAATTACTCATGTGCCTTTTTGTTGATGAATTGGTAAGTTTGAAATTTTTATTGAATCCAATGTTTTGTAATATGTGGTTATTAATCTTGTCTGATTTATCTGGTGATAGGCGGGGCCAACATGTGACGCTCTTCTAAACCTTGTGAAGCCTGGTCTGGTTACGCCAAGATCTGTTTATATTGTGCAACATTATTGTAACCTTGATGTCAAACTGAAAGATAAGAGGAAAGTATTATATCTTCAAAGGTAAGTTTAATATAAACATTTTTGCAAATTATTGAAAAACATTGTACAGAATTTTAATAATCATTTTAAATGAGTAAAGGGAATCAATATAAAATTTGAACAATTTAAAAAAAAGTTTTATTTGCAAATTGTTAACATCAACAAATACAATGTATGGTATTTTAAGGAATGAATTTAATTATTTCTAAGGTGTTTTGAGGCTATATCTGTTATTACATGTGTAACTCGCCACATAAAGCAAATATAATGATAGGGTATAATCATAGGATTAAAGAGTATGTAAAAATTTGTTTATTAAAATAAATAAATGTTTCCTTTTTGGCATTTAGATAATGTTGTATGTGTAACTCACACATAATATATAATTTTAATATAATATAAGTTAGATAATTAAATTTAGGGCTCGGAGTAAGTGAATTTATAGTGTTTGAAGACACATTGGTTTTATATTTGGCAGGACAGGATGAATCATCATAAACACTCTTTTCGGTACCAGAGAGAGTGCAGATCTTAAAAACTCCCTTCCTTACACTGGTCATACTCCTGGTAAAAACACTTATGAAATGAGTGTGAAAAAGACACTTTCAGTTGTCAAAGATGGCGATAAACACCCTTATTTACATGAGGTAGGGATGCTTGAGGAGAAAGCATAGAGTGGTGGGCAGTTTTAGGGAAGGAGGAAGGCAGAGACAAACCAGATTGGAGAGTGGAGTAGAGGAGAGACGGGCTCGGGACAGTTGTACTCTATACCTTCCTTCAATCAGGGCACCAATGTATTGTAAGAGACAATGAATATTAGTGTTTAGTTTGTAAGCTTAATGTATTCATCCAGCATTTCATTCTATTTTATTTCAATTAATATTCATTCATCTACATCACTTATGTTATCGTAAATTCAATTTCAATGTTTAAATACCTTCCATTGATCAACACAAAATTGGAATAAAAATCAAATCAATATTAATCTATTTTATTTTATTATAACATCATGACAATGCAGTATGCTCAGAGTTTGATAGAGTAATCAACTCAAGTAGTGTGAATAATTAAATGGCATCCCAATGAAATTCAATTAAATACATTATTTTAATTATTTGACTTGAATGTAGAGGCGTGATTCTAAGGATAAAGTCAGTGAAAATATATATGTATCGAAAAATAGGGTTCTTGGGCAACCTATTGGTCGCCTTTTTTCAACTCTTGCCTCCATAGCATGTATAGAATACCTGTCTTTGCCCATCCTATTAACATGGCCAAACTACCTTAGCTGGGAGACTTTCAGCTAAGATAGCAATTTATCAGTAGCTTACTATCCATTGAACTACCTGTAGCTTGGTTACATACCTGGTCTCCCCTGTCTTTGCTTGCAATTTTGCAAAAGGGCATTCTGTCTGCTTGCAGCTTACTTTCTTGCTTGCTTGTCAGCGCCCAAAACTCTCATCCATAAGTTAACATCGAGGAGCATAAAAATACCAAAACTGTTATTTTTTGGAAATCTTGTTTTTCTCTGAAACTTGTCGATGACATAGAAAAGTCTGCTTGATGTTGATATTCTACCGATTCCCCATCATTTTTGGGTGTTACTCCCAAGTAGTTATTCTAGCATTCTCGGCTCCCCCGGGGATTTTCAAGAAGAATGGTTCATCCAGCCTTGTGAAGGAAACTGAGTAGCAACCTGAATAAAGTAGTAGTGAATCCAGCCAACCTAGAAAACAAATAAATTTTAAAATGTATCAGTCTGGTGGGAACCTACTTGTTCCTCAGTTTCAACTGTCTACAGCAACATTGTCAGCTGGTCTTATTTTTTTAGGAGGTTTTGTTCCTCGGACTTTAATTTTGAACCAAAACTACGTCTCAAGGTTGCATGTTAAATTTTCTCTTATAACATTTGTTGATTTTATTTTTCAATTTTATTTAATATCAGTTGTAATAATATGTATTATAAATATTTTAGGCTGTTTTATGCTTGTTCTCCATCTTTATACAACAAACCACCAATGAATGCTTCTTCTTACATATTACCAAGGGACAAGTTTTCAGAAAGTATGTCACAGTTTGCTTTCCAGAATAATTTTCTCAAGGCACTGCCGGTTCACTTGATGGTGAGATACAAATTTTAATTTCGCAAGTGAAATGTTTTTTAACATGAATGCTTAATTTGTTATTATAAATGATATTAAATTGAGTTCATTGTTAGCCTTTAATATATAAATGATTAGAAGAGATTGTTGAGAAGTCGGCTTAGGTTGATGAAATCGAGTCAATAGGTTTCATCAAATTTATTAATGGACATCATATCAACATACGTATGTCTGGGCTAGGTCCTAGTTTGAGATAGTCGGGGATGTTCACTGTTTAAAAAAAATTGGGGAAGTGAGCTGAAACAATGTGAAAAGTACATCAAAATGCCCATTAATAAATTTTATAAATATCTAACAACTCCCTTTCATCAACCTTAGCCGACTTTCCAACAGTCTTCTAATCATTTATAATATTATATTGTTATTGTACTAGTATGTGATTATACTAATAAATTAAAATTATCTGGTGTGGTACAGACAAGTAATAAATTAGGTAGAATATTGCTAGGATCCAGCAGATAATAACTTATAAAATAAATAATAATTAGCTAACTAATACCAGTTAGAATTGGATAGCTAGGAACACTGAAAGGCATTGAGTTCTTTAATTTATCTGCATAATTTAGTGATCAAATGTCAATAGCACTTATGACCCTGGTATGGTACACCCTATATCAATGTTAAGTTTGATACTGGGGTGATATATAATATGATATATAAATATATGCTTTTTGTAGTGAATTAGCTATAAAAAGCATGGATAAAATAAAGTGTAATACTTATATGCAAACAATTTGAAGCCGGGCTCGACAGAGACTTATATAATTGCCTGAGTGGCAACACGACAAGGAGATTTCAATGTAATGTATAATAAATTTTCTGTGAGCTCATTTGTTTTGTACAGCATTGTGTGTATAAAATATTTAACATATACCGATTTTATATTCATAATTACCATTTGTAGTCTATAATCCCATTGGTTTAAATATTATGGGCCAAAGGAAAAATATAATGATTGTTCTGTGACTCAAAGAATTATAATTATTAAAGCTGTGAGGCTACAGACCACAACTAGTCAAATGTCAATTTATACAGTATAATTTCCACTGGTGAATGAGCCTGTGTAACAAACTTTCAGAGGTCAGGAGATCATGGGTTTGAATCATATCTGTTTTCTTTAGTAATGCTTATTTAAAGTTTGGTTTATAAATTGTTGCTAAGCATTCCATATTCATATAGACATAAATAATGTTGGCAGCCCAATTCGAGGAAATCTACCAGACCAAGCAGCACTTTGACAATTCAGACAGCTTTCAATCCATTCTCAGAAGTCACAGGGTAAGTTTCTTAGAACTATTTATTTTTATTATTAATTGCATTATATGGAGATTCTAAAAAATTCCTTATGCTTATATTTTTCTAATAAAACAAAGAATTTTCTTCAAATAAAATTTTCACTGTGCATTGAATGAAGGAATATTAAGAACCAATTGGGAAGTTTTTTGTATTGGGCCTGTTTTGGCGGTCAGCGGTTGCCTAGTTTAGAAATTTAAATAAACAAATATTCACAAAAACTGTGCTTATTCACAAAATAAAATGAAACTTGTACCATTATGAAAACAAAAGAAACAAGAATGATCTTACCTTATAAAAAAATCTTATATATTCATTTTAAATGATTGCAATAGTTTAGGTAATTAAAATGGATCAATATACACTACCAGTAACTTGGCCCTCACTCACCCAAGTTGCTTGGCAATTCCTGTTCAGTTAATGAAACTATGCCTTCCAGTTATCCCTATTCTCCATGTATACAATTGTTCCTTTCAAAATTCATATGTCTGTGCTTTTTGGAAAAAAAGCCTTACTCCAACCCTAAAAAAAATCCTAATCCTAAATCACCAAACGATATCACTCAATCTCCAACCTTTCTATCCTCTCCAAACCTCTTGAAAGACTAGTGCAATCATAAATCTCCAATTTTCTTGAATTATCAAAACATCTGGATTCCTTCCAATCTGGTTTCCGTCCTGGTTACAACACACAGTTTGCTAATATTAATAGTGACATTCATGCACATCAAAACAAAAAGTAATAGTTCTAATTCCCCTAGATTGTTCCAAAGAATTTTATATCATAGAGCACCCAATCCTTTTTTCAGGTAAAAATCATTAACCTTCTCCAATAACTTATCTGCTGCTTTCGATTATTTACCTCCACCAAGAGAACTGCTCACAAGTATTTATTATCCCTAATCAATGCATATCTGCTTCCCTTACTCTTTCCTCGGGCGTATCCCAGGGATCGAGCATTTCTCCCCTTCTTTTTAGTTAATACATCAATTAGCTCCCTAACTCTATTCACTGTTGTTCCCACCACCTCTACGCTGATGACTCCCAAATCTATTTATTTATCCATACCCCCTCCGATTTATTAGCTGCGTTTGTCAAGATTCAAGGAGACCTACAGGAGATCAGCGCCTCAGCAAAACTGAAGAAACTAAGGTTAAATGAGGCAAAACTCAGGCAATTGTTATGTGCTCCAGTTTCCTCCTCAAATCCTTTGCTGATTTTCTTTATTAGCTCTTAATGACCATTCTACCACTTCTCCTCCACCGTTAAAAACCAAGGGATAACTATTGACCAAACCCTCTACTGGAACCAACATATCTCCCAAACTTTCTGTCGGTCAATAGGTACCCTTAAACTATTCCATCATTCTCGCCATCTGCTCTCCCAGCCTACATGTCAACTACTCCTTGTATCCTCCCTCACTTTGATCTCTCTTCTTGGTCTCTCAGTGGTACTCGGAGATAGGTTGAAGCAAATCATGAATTTATTTGTTGGATTTGTCTTTGAGACTCTACAGTGCTTCCATGTCTCTCACCTCTACGACAAGTTAAGGTGGGGGTTACCCTCCTGCACACTATATTTCCTCGGTCCATTCCTTTTCCAAACCATTATTTCCCATCACCCCGTTAATATATACAATATTTTACAGTTAAAATCCTCAGTGTACTGAGGACACATGACATATGATCCTGGCTTCTACCTATCCTGCACTCTGACTTCTACACTCCTGCCCACAAAACTGCAGCATACATCTGTGTACCGTTCCTTCATCTCTTGCTCCACTACCCTCTGGAATTCTAATGTCTGTCATACTTTATCCTTATGAACCTTCAAAACCCTCCTATTCCAACACCTCACTATCCAGTCAGTTGCTTGCTAGAATATTATGTTTTCATATGTCGGGTCAATGGTTGTCAAATATCCCCAAAGTGGGGAGGAGACACCCGCCGCGGGCTAGGGTCGCTACAACCTCTAGCCGTCGTCCGGCGAGCACCTAGAAAGAGATAAGGTGGGTGGACCAGTGGTCTTTCACCCTGGCTGCCGGCCTAGTCGGTGGGCAGCCTAATTCATTTTGATCTGACTCCATAAGATCTTAGAAGGTGTGTCCCGACAAAGCACTATGTTCAGGAGAAGAGGAACAGGGTAGGTTTATAGGTAGTTTATGTGGTCTTGGAGTGACCACAAATTCACACTTGATGTCTAAGGGTAGGCGAAAAACGTCCGGATCCCAAAGGCGAGTGTGAACCGGAGAGAAGCAGACTGGATTGCCGTGGGAGTCGCTACTAGGTAAAGTTTGTAGGGCCACGACAACTGTCATCTGCGAGGGAGAGGTCTCTCCCAAGGAGGTGCTAGTTTTAGCGAGACGAAGGCAGAGATTCCCACTAGGAAGGTGTGGGGTCTGACAATGTCGGACTAAAACATAGCAAGGTTAGGAGGGAGAGATGCAGAGGTAGTTGAATGAGAAGACCATGGTTTTGAGTAGAGCAGCAAGCGGCAGTGCAGAGAGAGAGAGGAGAGAGTAGTGTTCCAAGTGACGGTCCTGTTCGTTATGCCAACTCAGGCTAGTCTCGCTGTTTATATAGGCGGCCAGCCGTGGTGGGGATGGGTCCCCACCTGCGGCTGTTTCCCCCACTAGCTTCTCTCCCCTCTCCACCTGACGTCATAAGCTTTATTTACAAAAAATATGGAAACAGATAGATTTTTCTGTGCCGAGAAGAGGGGAACTTCTAATTATTCGTAATTAAGAGGTGACCACAACATCATACTTTTAATTTTTGTATTTCTATTTTTATTTCATTGTTTAATATAATTATCCTGATGTTCGGCTGGCACCTTCATTGGTTTTATTATTGTATATTTAGCTTGTATGTATCTTTCTTTTTTATTAATTTAATACTGCACAGTACAGACTTTTTCATATTGTTTTTTCCCCCTTATATTTGAATCCATCTAGGACTTAACTTTCTAAATGCAGTTGAACAATATTTTATTTTGATTATTTTTTCTTATATAGGTTTACACTTTATTTTACTTTGTTATTTTTCTTTATGATTTAAAAGTTCTTTTTGTTTGCCAGAATTGAGTTGGTCATCTGCACCTTATTGTTAGTCACAGGTTCTTGGTCCCCTTCTTTCTTTATAAATATTTTTGACCTAATGTTGTTTCTTTTCAGGATGAAGGAACTAGGCCTGCGGATCGGAAGGAAGGAGATATCACTGGTTGACATCAACTCTGCTCTCAACTCCAAAGAAGGGCTTATGTACCTCTGTTGGCACCAGTCGATGACCTGGCCTTTCCCCAATGATGCTCGCCTGTCTGATCTAGAATTACTTGACAAGCTCCTCAGCATCTGCCAAAGGATCAAGAGTGGGCTCAACTTCATCCCGCCAATGATGCCGGGGTAAATTTTTTTTAATTACTCTATTTGAGGACTGCTACCTGGTACGTGTAGATTCTAATGTGAAATTCTGTTGAAATTTTAATTTATAATTTTATGGGAATTGAAGTATTTTGCTGCGTTGGGACGGAGAAGAAAACCATGAAGTAATTTATGAGCTGATTTCTTGGATGCATTTTGAGACTTTCGAAGGTAATATTTCTTTAACTTATTAATAAAAAAATAGTATTTTAAACTTAAAATTTATTATATTTCAGGAGGGTCCTTGACAACCAAACATTTACATAAAATAATTAATTAATACATATAATGATTTTGAGCTCTTCACAAATTTTCCGTCAAATGTTTGCCTTGCAAAGAGTATTGTGTTTTGTGATCTAGACACTCAAATATAGACAAATACAATGCTGCCTCAATGGACTCCTATAGAATCCGCCAATATGCAAATATGATGTATGAGGTATTATGATGGCATGCGATTATACAAGGTAATACAAAGACATAAGAGGTATGAGGGCCCTCGCGTCAAGTGTGTTTGACCATCCATAAACCGCACAAAATCGTCATCTCGACTTTTTCTTCAACAACTCACAAATTCCTTTTCAAGCATCTATAAACAACTTTTTTTTTTTATAGCCCCTTTAAATTTACAGATAATTATATAATTATAGGTTCTTAGGTGAATTTATTTACAATTGCTTTATTGTATTTCATGTAGCTTAGCTACATTTTATGTCTTTTTGTTATTAGAGCACCCATTAACCTTCAACATACATTATAGATCATGATGTCACAATCCTTGATTTGATAATACCCTGCTCAAATAAAAATATTTATAAATTAGGGGCCTCAATCTAAAATTTCAAGTTTTGATCAGGTAACCCATGAAGACCATTACATACTGGCTGGCATTCACACGGGTATAAACATAATGTTTAATGACCAGGAGAGGTTCTTTTAAGTCCTGTGCTGTGTTATTTGAACATTAATATATAATATATATTTCTTTTAAAAATGTATGTTGGGTGTTCTGGAATACTCATTACTACTCTTAGGAAGTAACTGTATAGGAAATTTTTGAAACGGAAACTTTTTCATGAAGTTATTTAGAAAAATTTACCTATTTGACAACCATTTTTGTTTTTGTACGCTATTCTTAGGGGACCATGTTTTGACCCTATACCTCATCTATTATATTATTAAATCTTCTGTTTCTTTAAATTGCTTATCTATATTTTCTGTTTTAGATCTCTATAAGAACGTGCTTTACTACATTGTTAATCTTTTCCTAACTGGTACTGTTACGGATAAAGTTAAAATCATTTATTGCCTAACAAAACTTATTGCCAACAAGGTAACACCAATAGATATGTAATTTTTTAATATAAATATACTTATAATTAATAGTAATATCAGATCATTTGATCTTTCAAGGGAACTATAATTTGGGAGGATAAGGGCGGTTAAAAACTGAGTTAAAAATACAATAAAAAATTGCATAAAAGTTGTATTAATAACAGTAGTGAAAAGTAGAACAAAATGTAGGTAGCTACCAGGCAGAAACAAACTGGATATCACCTAATCACCACTGAAAATCAACAATTATTCTAAATGAGGTTGGTGGAGGGGCGCAATTGCTGGGGGGATCACCTAAAGGGGACGATAGCTGGACAAAGCACCTTAATGTGGGTGGTGGCCCAAAATAAGGTTAAGAACCACTGCATTATATAACCAATGAATCATATTCTTCAGGACATTTGAACTATTATCTTCTATTAAATATTAATATTTTCAACTTTGAAACAGCTAATGCTTCAAAATCTTATGAAACGTTTATTTTTTTATCTTCAATTTGTATTGATTAAATTTCTGTTACGGAATTTGAGAATTCCAATGTTTCATCATATTGAAAGTTTTCATTACTAAAGTTAACAGTCACTATATTTGAACCCAGTAAAAATATCAATTAGTGGTTAATTAATTAATAAAATTAAATTCATGGCACAATAGCTCATGGAGAGATAAAGCTGACAGGTTGTCACTGCAGTCGATAGATTGCCAGGCTGTTACCTTTCAGCCTTAATTTTGGTTTTCTCTACCAGATTTGCTACTTTTTTTTATAAGTTAAGCAGCAACTCATTTATCCTCAAAAGGCTTTAAACATTGACCACTCCAGTCCCCAAAGAAAGAATCCTAAAGCAAGCTAGGAATTGAACCCATGTGTTCATAGTTAATAGTCAGGCATCCTAATTACTAGGATGCAGGAATGGCAGGCATTAAAAAAATCAGAAAAAAGCAGGTACTAATTATTAGTACCTCTGAAAAAATTCTGTTTGAAAAAAGCTTAAATTGTTTGAGCTTCATCGGAAATGGTTGGCAGTCGAGTATGGATGGATTAGATATTTTCTTCATGATGATGTTTTATAAAGATGTAAGATTAATATAAAGTGTGAAATCACTATGAAAAAGATAATGATTAAACACTAAGGTAATCAATGAATTGTAAAAACAGGTGACTACATCTCCCCGAGAAGTGACAGTACTGATGATCAGTTTGACATCTAGCCTGATCAAGATAGGGCTTTGCAGCACCGCACTCCAGTCTTCAATGTTACTCATGGCCTCTGTCAGGTTAGTTTTGCTCTTCTGTCATTTGCAAAGCAAAATGTTGCTCTCCGATCCACAATCTATAACCATATATATAATTTTTTCCCCCATAGCAAATTTAGCCAAAAAAGTTTTATTTTTTTATTATACTGAAAACTTGTATTAATAGGATTTTAGGGGTGCTTAAAATGAGTACGTTGTTTTTCCTAACACACCTTTTAACATGTAGAACCAAGACTGAAAACAATATTTAAAATATGGAGTTTATAAATTTGAAATATTTTTTTCTTGTCTCCTAGGGTCCTCAGACACTTGTTGAATACTTTTCGACCTAATATCGCCAAGAAAGTTTCATTGATGTCTATGAACCCAATACCATAATTTTTTCCTGTAAGTAACAATAGTTTCACTTACATACTTGAAGAAACGGGCTGCTTCCTTTGGTAACCTCTAGCTCAAATCCTAAGTCCTTTCACTTCATACTACCATATTACAAGGTATTGTAATGACAACTGTTTACAAGTAACATATATTTTACTTTGCTTTGCTCGATTGACTATTTCGGAACCCAGCTGTTGAGAGAATAAAGTGGTCATGCAGTAGGCACCTCCTGTGCTAGGCTGGTGTATGGTGTGGATGGGTAACAACCTGCTGTCGGTTGGAAAATTTGTGCGTTTGCTTCTTCATCACTCATCACTTTTATGGCCTGTTGTGTCAACCTCTTTATCACGAATAATTAGAAGTTCCCCTCTTCTCGGTCCAGAAAATATCTACCTATGTTTCCATATTTTAATAATAAAAACCTTAAAGTGTGAGTTAAGAGAAGGGGAAGCTACTGTACAAAACAGCCGCAGGCACTCTGTGGCGTGTCGGGGGGGGGGGGGCAACCCCTCCACCGCTGGACTGCCTATATAAGCAGCCAGATTTGAGGCATTCGACAGACTCTCAGAACCCAGAACACTGCTCTACACTGGCGCTTGCTGCTCTACTCGGACCATGGCTTTCTTATTCAACTACCTCTGCATCTCTCTTTCCTAACCTCGCTATGTTTTAGTCCGGCGTTGTCAGACCCCACACCTTCCTAGTGGAATTCTCTGCCTTTGTCTCGCTATAACTAGCACCTCCTTGGAAGAGACCTCTTCCTCGCAGATGACGGTTGCCGTTGCCCTACAAACTTTACCTAGTAGCGTCTCTCACGGCGATCCAGTCTGCCTCTCTCTGGTTCACACTCACCTTTGGGATCCGGACAGTTTTCGCCTACCCTTAGATACCGAGTGTGAATTTGTGGTCACTCCAAGACCACATAAACTACCTACCCTATACCTCTTCTCCTAAACATAGTGCTTTGTCGGATCTTAAACCTTCTAAGATCTTATGGAGTCAGGTCGATACGAATAAAGCTGCCCGCCGACTAGGCCGTCAGCAAAGGTCAAAGACCACAGGTCCACCCATTTTATCTCTTGATGCTCGCTGGACAGCGGCGGGCGTCCTCCTCCCACCTTGGGGACATAATCCTCCCGACATGGCTGTACAGATTGTTGGTAATATTTGGTAAGTATGTTCTTATCTTCTCTGCTCGGTCCGATGGTGTTGACCTAGGGCAAAGTCGCTATTGTATGATTCACTAGAATTTTTTTTAAGCTATTACAAGCTCAAAGTATGTTTTGGTTAATTTCTGGACTTCTTTGCCCTGCTGATGAGAACCAACAGTCTGAAAACAAGCCCACAAACTGGTACAAAATCTGTTCCAAAAGTGTTTCTCATAAGTACAAAGAGTCAATGGGATCAAAAACCCAAACAGCAAATTTTTTGAGCTTGTAGTAACTTTAAATTTTTTTGGCATTTCCTCTGTTTTGGCTTCAGTTTGCCGGTTCAGCTAAGGAATCTTGTTATGAGCTTTGCTTTTGATCAATACCTTACAACAGAGTAGAGAAAATAACAAAAACTTGCCTAATACAATAGTTACTTCATTCTTATTTGTGAATAATTCTGTTTTATTTTTTTTCAGGTTTTATAAATATTTATCCTACATTGAAGAACAGTACATGCTCGGTACCTGGACTATCGCCCCTCCTTTTGTAGTCATGGGCTCTGTATTTTCCGATTGCTTTGTTCTGATTTCAGAAATTTGCTCATTGATAGTAAGGTATGTATATGTTCGATTAAGGCAGGATGAGTTAAAATATGGTCTTATATTCATTGATCATTATATATTGAACCCATTTCATTGTAGAGTGCACTATATTTATTGGTGTACACAATTTTTCTAGCGTCTTGTGCTATAAATGTATCTTAAACTGCGATATTTTTCCTCAAATTTCTTTGTCAAAAACCCTCAATTCCTACTTCGGAACAAATATGCCACAGATAATGTACAGTACCTTACAAAAAATACTTTTGGCTATCGACTTCAAGATTTTACAATTACAAGAGTATGAGAAAAAAATTTAAACACAAATAAAATAAAGTTTTGAGAGCTAATAATTCAAATTGTGCATTTAATACATTAGAGCTTTAATAGGTTGTTTTTTTATGTCAATACTTTAGCTATTCAAAATTTTATACTTGTTTAAAAGGCAACTTTCACCCAATTAAAAAGCAATAACTTGGAATTGATGTAGAAGAAACGGTGGAGCTACTGCTCTTCTGACTTAAGATATCTTTATGAAAATTAAAAGTTTTATTTAGATTTTCCACATAGTAATTTTTTTTCTCTTCCTTCTCGTTGTCAATTGGATTATTTTTATAGAACCCTAGATAATTGCTTTTTATGGCTGTTTCAATGCTAAACTTTTCCCCTTCAGGCTCGGGACAAATATTTAAGTATTCTGGATTTATTCTGCTGTGTCTTTACCTACTTAGTTGTACTATTTACATAATTCTGGCATATACAGATGGTTGTTAGTGTGTGTGGTTATAATCTGAAAAATGGCTTGGAATATAACCAATTTTTTTTTTTTTTATAACAATAAGGCTTTTGTAGTACACTTTTAAGTATAACAATATACGTAAATTAAATTGAAAAAATATGGAATTTTTTATAATTATTAATATTATCTCAGGTACAACACTGTCATGCATGATAAATTCACATCTTTTGGACTGATAGACAAGTTCGAAGAGGAGGAAGAAATTGCTAAGACTTATTTGAAAGACCTCTACCTTTTCTTGTGGGAGGGTCAGGTAATATTTTTTTACATCATCAAAATTGTAATTAATGTAACCTATTTGTACCATCATTTCTTTCATATTAACTAGCCAATACCTGATTACCTGGGAGGAAATGAAAAAAAAATATTTGGTATAAAAAAGTATGTCATGATTGTGTAAGTTTAAGTTTTGACAATAAAACAAAGATGTGTCTACAGGCAGTATATTGTGTTTTTAGTACAAAGGGGTTTAAAATATTCATTTAATATAATTTAATACAATCTGGTAATTATTGTTTAGATAAGGTATGATTGACCTATTCCTGATGGAAGGATTGGGAAATTCATAACAGTAGAGAGTAGTATTCTGGGTGTTAGATTAACTAGGCTTGGGTGTTCTAGCTTATATTCCTTTATTGTGTCAATTGTTACTCGTAAAATTAGACACAAGAGAGGGCAGTCATAATTAAAAATCAAGGGAGGACAGTTGTTAAAAGAGGAGGAAAGAGTGCAATACTATTGAGATCATGATCAAGAGTGTTAATGTGTGCAAATAAAACTAAATCTGAAGTAATTCGGTTTCAGTGGCCTACCAATAATATTTGAGTGTTACCGCCATAAGTGTAAGATAATCAAGTCAGTGAATGTAATAACAGTTCTAAGACCATTAGTGGTCTGGAGAATACAGTATACACCATTATTGACCAAAGGATGAAGGCAATAAACAAAGCCTACACTATAAATGAATTCAATATGCTTTATTTATAATAAATTCAATTTTTCAGTTGAGGGTATTGTACCAACTTCTGCACCTTGAATAAATAGAAGTTCCTCTCTTCTCATACCAGAAAACACCCACCTACGTTTCCATATTTTAATAATAAAAACCTTAGGTGTCAGTTAGAGAGGGGGACCTGGTTCATGACACCAAAGCCCAGTAGAGGGCGCGGACATAGCCCAGCCTATATAAGGCCGAGAATCGGAGATTTTTTCATTCTTTTGTAACCCGGCACTTGAAGTGAACATTGGTCTCTCTGCACTGGCACTTGCTGCTCTACTCGAACCATGGCTTTCTTATTTAGTTACCTCAGCACCTCTCATTCCTAACCTCATATGTTTTAGTCAGGCATTGTCAGACTCCACACCATCTTAGTGGGATTCTCTGCCTTTGTCTCGCTAAAACTAGCACCTCCTTGGAAGAGATAGATCTCTTCCATGAGGACGACGGTCTCTGGAGCCCTACAAACTTTACCTAATAGCGTCTCCCCCCCCCGCAATCCAGTCTACCTCTCTCCAATTCACAATCGCCTTTAGGATCTGGATGGTTTTCGCCCACCCTTACATACCGAGAGTGAATTTGTGTGGTCATTCCAAGACCACCTTCTCCTGAACATAGTGCACTGTTGGGGCACACCTTCTAAGATTTTATGGAGTCAGATAAATACGGTCAGCAAAGGTCAAAGACCACAGGTCAAGGTCCATCCATTTTATCTCTTGACACCTGCAAGACAGTGGCTGGATCATAGAGACCCTAGCCCGTGCCGAGCACCCCCTTACCCAACAACCCGACAAGAGTAAAGAACCAATATGAGTTGCTATTAGCTTTTAAATACAGAAATAATTAATCAATATTGGTCAAATATAGATATTATTTTTAAATTGAAAGATTCATTTTAACTCAAATATTTTCAAACTAAGGAAACCAAGTCAATATATTTTATTCGTAAACGAAGACCCTAGCCGCCATTGGTTCCTCCAGACAATACATCCATCTCTCTTCGCTGCTCAGCTTGTTTTCTTTTTTTGTATTTAACAAGATAAAAATATTAGAAGTATGTAGGCCCTTAAGGGGAATTAGACAGTTTTTTGATGGATCTATTTGATTAAAACCAGTTATTTTTTAAGGCGAGCAAAACAGAACTAATGATTTCTGAGGTGAACGAATCCTTCATCGGGAACCTTCCTGGAGGGTTTGATTGTGTGTTCTCGGTGAGGAACCACTGCGGTATCACTCCTCTGGTGGCATTTCTGGCTCAGCAACTGACCAAGGACCCCTGGGGGAAGAATTTAACTGATGAGGTATTCCTATCTTCAAATCTACTTAATCTACTATTATATATTCTAATAATATTTAATTATTACAATAAGAGGAAATATTCATTAAATTTATCTAAAGATTTACAACTACCTTTCTGGTAATTTGATGAACCACTGCTGAAACTGCTATTCTCACCCTTCCATCCAATGTGACCCAACTGTCACACTTTAGAACTAAGAAAATAACGAAATTTTATTTTAATAATGGACATTTATTCTTACTTATTAACCATTCATTTAAAAAAAAAAACATAAAAAGGTAACAAAAATACTTAAATATTATCATCACTACAAATTATCACCAAACTTGTACGCATTTTATTGATATAAAAATGAAACATAGGTCTGCAGACAGAGAATATAGAAATTACAAAACTATGCACAGAGAATATACAGATATAAAACCTAAATAACTAACAAAAGCCTAATAATATATTAAAAACAAGAAGAATAACGACTAACAAATATAACAACTCAAAATATACACTGATTACAATAAAATAAACAAGAAAAAACAAAGAGAAAATTACTTCACTGCGGTGTGTACCACAATGTAACTAATACAGGCATTAGTGTAAACAGATGTAAGCTAGAATTATACTTAGTGGTTATTTCTGTTCAGTTGACCATACTGGATGGGGAAGGGTGGGTGTAGTGGTTTCAGCCCAAGCAATTTATCTCGTATAAGAAACCCCTTTAAACAATTAAAAGCACACTTTATTTCTGCAAGAAATGTATATCTGTTGTTGTCTATGAAGTATATTTGTTTTATTATGTCAGTAATAAACTTTTCCATTATTTTATAAGCATATCCATATACTTTTCAACTGAATCTAATAGATAATTATTAAAACAACGTTATTTTACTTTCAGGATTTAATGAAGATGTTTATAAGCTATTGTGAAGGTTTGTCCCTATTAAAGAAAACATTTTTAACTGATAATGTCAATTCTAGAATGGAAGTTGAAATTCAATGATATTGAATGTTCGAAATATTTTGACAACATTTTAAAATATTTATCATTATAAATTAAAATACTTCAGTGAACATTTGTTATGTCCTCAAAACAGTTTTGTAGATAAATATAATATATATTTTATTTTATTTATTGTTTCTCCTTCATTTCCTAGTTTCTAAAATTTGTAAAGAGTTGAGATTGTACAATTAATAATTGTCAGGCTCAGATAACTGAGTATCCCCAAAGTGGGGAGGAGACGCCCGCCGCGGGCTAGGTCACTACAACCTCTTAACCGCCGTCCGGCGAGCACCAAGAAAGAGATTCCCACCAGGAGATTGTGGAGTCTGACAATGCCGGACTAAAACATAGCGAGGTTAGGAGAGAGAGATGCAGTGGTAGTTGAATGAGAAGACCATGGTTTTGAGTAGAGCAGCAAGCGCCAGTGCAGAGAGAGAGAGGAGAGAGTAGTGTTCCAAGTGATGGTCCTGTTCGTTATGGTAATTCTCTCTGAGGCTGGGGCTTATATAGGAGGCCAGCCAGTAGGGTGGGGATAAGTCCCCACCTACGACTGTCTCCCCCTCTAATTCAGTTCCTCCCCCCACTCTCACTGACATCATAACCTTTATTAAACATAATGAAAAATAGATACATATTTTCTGGTATTTATTTGATGACAGATACAAGGTCTGATACGAGAAGAGGGGAACATATTCATAATTAAGAGGTGGCCACAACAATAATAAATAACCAAAAAATAATTTTAACTAGTCCTCCAGGTATAGTGCAGATAATAGAGCAGTTGCTACTGGTTATTTTATGTTTTTTCAAACATATTTACTGCACAGTACCTCCCAACCCAACAAGATTACCTTACCCCCCCTCTCTTCAATGTTTGCACCTACCAGTTTGCTTGTTTGTAAACTTCGTTTAGTTTACAATTTGGTTCACAGAATAATATTCAATACGGTCAACCTCTGATATGTATCCCTTTGCTAAGTTTGAGTTTAATATCTTTGCTCTAAATTGATCAGGAGATCCATGGAGAAGAAATAATGGTCATGACCAAACTACAACTTGCATGAGGGATGTCTTAAATAATGAGTAATTTAAAAAATATTCCCTTATACATTAGTATTACAAATTTGATGTTTTCCCCCTTAAATATACTCCCCATTTGCACTAATGCATTGCTTGTTCCTCACCGGTCATGGAACAAATTAATTTTGTCAGTTTTTTCAACATTTATGCCATTTCCTTATTTAGAGCATCAACTGTATCAGAATGTGACGTATTGAGCACTGATTGAACTTTTGGGAAAAGAAGAAAATCGTAATGTACTAAATCGGGTGAATATGGAGGATGTTCAAGTGTAGTTATGAGATTGTCGGTCAAAAACTGCGTCACAGAAAGAAAGAGCTATGTGAGCATGCACATTATCCTGGTAAAGAATTTTTCTACAGTTGGTACCACTGCTTATGATGATGCTGGATGGTGTCTTCTGAAACCCATTCTCACAAAATTACACCACTGATATCTAAACAACTCTGAGCATTGCTTTGATTCTCGACGAGCTTTTGTCATTCTTGTCAAAGACAATGTTATTTAAGTGTTCGGTTTCAGGATCGTACCTGGAAATTCAGATAGCATTTGAAAACATCCTGCTGGTGTATTGTGCTATTTTAGATTGATAGGTTGTTCAACTTTTCAACCTCCTCAATTGGCACTCTACTCAACCAAACTAAAGGTAACTTGTAATCGATTCAGCATCACAGAATGTAGTAGCCACGAAAGCACCAAATAGAACATATTTCCAATTTAAATGTTTATAAACATTTCAGTGTTTTAAAGAAGATATTTGAAAGTTTTCCCTATTGACACGTGTAAAAATAACGTTAATACAGTATTTATTCTATGGTTAATCGGCAGACATGTTTTTTATTACATCTTGGAGGCATCCAGAAAAAATATCTCAAAAAAAATTGCCTTGAAATAATCATATCGTAATATCACTAATTTCTAAACCTTGCTGATGTCTATTGATATTCTAGACATGAATTCCATTTTTTATTCTTTTGAGGGTGGGTGAAGTTTGATCTCAGTACTTCGTAGTCAAGTGTTAAGGTGGTTGTGCCCTTCTGTCCACTGGGAGTACTTATCAGATCCTTCATTTAAGGTACCATCTCCAAAAAAAACTCTTGCTTAAAAAATATAACGTCCTTAAATTCAAATCCTAAGCTAAATCCCATACCAAGAGATTCTGCCTTACATACTTGAACTCTATTCCCTTTGATTTTACATTCCGTGGCCGCACTAGAAATATATTTAACTCCACTCCCATTAATATGTGTCACCCTCCTTCATCCCTAATACTTAAATCTAATTTGTTCTCTACTCTCAATGTTAAGGTAATTTCGGTTAGTCAACAATAGCAAACTTAAATATCTTAAACTAGATATGATAAACTTTAATGGTGTATAAACAAAAGGGATTTCTAAAAGAATCAAATGTATTATACCTAAAGGCCTTTAATTAATCTTGAAATTACGTTAATGTACAACAAAAAAATTTATTGTTTGATATATGCAACTTACTTTTAATAAACTTATTGATTTGGATGACAATAAGTAAAGAAGTGCTATTCAAACTAAATAAAATAAAAAAAAAACCCTAAAAACATGTGAGTCTATTCATGGAATAGAAAACCGTCCGGATCCCAAAGGCGAGTGTGAACTGGAGAGAAGCAGACTGGATTGCCGTGGGAGACGCTACTGGTAAGTTTGTAGGACCACGGCAACTGTCGTCCGCGAGGTAGAGGTCTCTCCCAAGGAGGTGCTTGTTTTAGCGAGACGAAGGCAGAGATTCCCACTAGGAAGGTGTGGGGTCTGACAATGCCGGACTAAAACATAGCGAGGTTAGGAGAGAGAGAGATGCAGAGGTAGTTGAATGAGAAGACCATGGTTTCAGTAGAGCAACAAGCGCCAGTGCAGAGAGAGAGGAGAGAGTAGTGTTCCAAGTGACGGTCCGGTTCGTTATGCTGGTTCGTTTTTTTTTTTCTTAACTCTCAAACTTATAAAAATAGGATGTGGGGAAAAATAAAAGGAAAATTATTTTGAGCTGATGGGTGCCTTTCACTAAGGGTAGTCCCATTTGAAGGATTTATGAGAAGGATATAGGGTGTATATTGCCTAAAGAAGGCGGGATTCAGGAAGGTAGTGAGAGTCTATCGATGGTGGAGCCTAGGGGTACCTAGGCAATGGTTTGTAGTCGGCCAGGTCAAGCCTGGCCCGCCATGAAATAAGTCGGCCTCTCGGCCGGAAGATCGACCCTGCCTAAGCAGGTAGAAGGGGTCATGTGGCTTCGGTTGAGTCGGCCGGGAGATCGGCCTCGATCTCTCGGCTGGGTGTAGATCTTCAGTTTCCGTCAGGGGGCTAGGGTTCGATCACGTCCATTTGTCTCCAGGCTTCGGCGGTCCAGCAGTGCTTCCATCTGACGGGCATTGGTGGTGGTTGAAGGTCGGAGAATAGTGGGTTGTGGCTGTGTCGGAGTGAGTCGAAAAATTTGATGTGCCTTCTCTTGATGAAATCTTGAATGGTGAGCACTTCAAATTTTTGTGCATCTCGTCTGCCTTCATTCGGTCGAACGGGGTATGTTTGAGGGAGGTGCGGAGAACTCTGTTCTGAAATTGCTGGAGCGTTTTGAGAGCGTTAGGAGTCAGATACTTGAAGAGAGGGGTCCCATACATCAAAGCAGGTCTTAGGACGCTCTGGTATATCAGCAGCTTGAGGCGTACCGATAAAGCCGGGCTGTGAAGTAGGTGTCCGAGGCTGAAGAATTTCTTCCTAACACTCTTTAACTTCTTTCCGAGATGTGTTGTGAACGACAAGTGTCTACCGAGGGTAATCCCAAGGTAGCATAGCTTGTTGCGTACAGGGCACTCTTTGCCGTCTAAGACGAAGGATTTCGGGAGCTTCTTTCTTCCGGATTTATAGCTAAATATAATTCCTTGCGTCTTTGCCGGGTTGACTTTAATGTGGACGGCATCGATTTTCTCGGCGATCTGTTGTCTGGAGCTCTCAGCGAATTCCAAGGCTCTGGTAGGATTGATGCTAGTGCTGTAAACACCTATGTCGTCTGTATAACCGAAAAATTTCTGCCTGTAAGATAAGATCTCATCAGGTTCTGCAGCTGATCCGAGAATTAATATTCCCTCATACGTTGGAGTAGGATGTAGTGGTCCACAGAGTCGAAAGCTTTCGAACAGTCCAGTGAGATCATAGCGGTAGCTCTGTTGCTCCGGACGTTCGATGCGACGTGGTGTTGCAATCTCACCAGGTTGTTGTTCGCACTTAAGCCTGTGCTGAAAACAGTCTGCTCTGGTGAGATGACTTCTTGTGACTCGCAGTGCCCGGAGAGATGTACGTGGATGATTCTCTCGAACAGCTTCGAAAGTTGAGTCAGCAGACTGATGGGGCGGTAATGAGATGGCTCATAACCGCTTTTCGCTGGTTTCAGAAGGGGGACGACTACAGCGTGCTTCCAGTTCTGAGGGAAATAGTGCAGCCTGAAGCAGGAGTTCAACATGTTTGTTATGAATGAGATTCCTTTCCTCGGCAGCTGCTTGAGTGGGATGTTCTGGATGGAATCCTCACCTGGGGCCTTTTTGCCGGTTGTTCTTCGAATGAAGGCTGCGCATTGCCGGTGTGAGGTGTAGATTTCGGTTGTGGTGAGGAGAGTGGGAGATGGGGGGTCGAGGGCTCCTATTGGCTGTCCCTGGCCACGACTGACTGTTTCATAATGAGCCGCCAAGATGTTCGGTGGTGGGAATGAACTGCCCGTTCACGGCCAGCCTTACACCGTTCTTTTGGACCTGCAGGTCTTCACAAGCTTCCACAATTGCTTGTGGTCACCGTGGAGACTGGTGATGCGATCTTTCCAAACCGAATTTTTCCACTGGGCCATCAGGGACTTAACTTGGTTTGTGAGAGCATTTAAAACCGGTTTTAAGTCCCTGTTTTTGGTTCTAAACCACCTGTTCTTGATATTGTTACGCTGTCTAATCAGTTGTAGAATGTGATCCGGAGGTTTCCTCAGAGAAGGGGCTTCGGAGAAAATTTTGGGATTGATGCATCGGCAGCTCGGTCGATGACGTCTTGTAGCTGATAGATAGCGTAATCTATATCCCAGGTGTGTCTAAGGGGCGTAATTGTGGGCAACTCGGTCTTGATTAGATGCTTGTAGAGGTCCCACTTGGCCTCATCGTACCTGTATCTAGAAGCAGGCGGCTCTGGCATGTCGCCTTCTAGTTCATAGAGAACAGGCCGATGGTCGGAGGTGGTGAAATCTAAGGCGGAGCATCCGGTGACCCGGTGTGGCTGTTGTGTTAGGTGCAGGTCAGGCGTGGAGGTTCTGTCTGGGTTAGTGAAATGACGGAAGGTCGGAAATCCTGGGTGGATGACCGTAAATGGAGTTTTAGTGATGTAACGGCCTAGGGCGTTTGCCGTAGTACTGATCCACCAGCTGTGGTTCACATTTAGGTCACCCACGATGACGTGCCTTCGGTCATGAGCTATAGTAGTGAGCAGGAGCTTATACGGGTCACAGACGGTTCTTGGTCTTCTGTAGACTCCTGACACGATGATGTTAATCGTGAGCCGTAGCTGGAGAGTCACTATGTGGTGATCGGGGCCTAGGCTCACGGGGGGGGGGGGGTAGTCTCCTACATGGTATTCCGTTTTTGACTAACACTGCTACTCCTCCAGAGATAGTTTCGGTGTCTTGGCGGTAAGCAGTATAATCCGGGAAGCGGCAGAAGTGTATCTTCTTCAACCGGGTATCGGTGAAAACGGCAACGTCTGGCGAATGGCACCGTAGAATTACTTCTATGTCGGCTTGTTTGGGCCTAAAGCCGCAGACGTTGTAATTTAAAATTACGTGCCCATTCATTTTTGTGACTGTTCAAATTTGGACATCATTTGCGTTACCGCCTCGGTTAGTTTGTTCATGGCAGTGGCCATGCCGCTAAGCATGTTCATCATGCTGCCCAACATATTCATTATGCCCATTAAGGCATCATTAATATTGTTGTTGTTATTGTGCTGTGGTAGGGGCTCTGGGAGAACTTCCGGAGTCCTGGTGTTTCCGGATGCCGTCTGGGCGTAGGAGGCAGTCTGTCTTGGTGGAGGGGGTGCAGGCTGGTATGTGGCCCTTCTCGGCTTGGCTGTGATTTGTTGCGCCTGTTTTCTAGTCTCCGCAGCCTGCAGGAGGAGGAGTCGGTAGGGACATTGCTGGAAGGAGGCAACATGGTTACCCCCGCAGTTTGCACATTTCAGGGGAATTGAGGCGTCTCTGGGGCAATTTTTTGTTTCGTGAGGCTCGCTACACCTCACACATATGCTGGTTCGAGCTAGGCTGGCTGCTTATATAGGCGGCCAGCCGTGGTAGGGATGGGTCCCCACCTTCGGCTGTTTCCCCCATTAGCTTCTCCCCCCACTCTCACTGACGTCATCACCTTTGTTAACAACAAATATGGAAACATAGATAGATTTTTCTGATCCGAGAAGAGGGGAACTTTTAATTATTCGTAATTAAGAGGTGGCCACAACATCAATTTTACTATTGCCGGGAATTATTGAAATAGATTTTCGATGCACAGTGTTCGAGTTAATAAATAAAACGAACTGTTTTTCAGTAAAAAATACCAAGTAGTTTTATGTCAATCGTTCAGCAAGTATTTAAAAATACAGTCTTACCGGGGGGGGGGGGGGTGTCGACCCGGACCTTTTTATATTGTCCCCCGTTATATTACAATGTCATTTATTCCGTTGTTGTACATTTAAATGCAAAAAGGTAATGTATAATAGTTAATAATTGGTACACTAACATTTTCGTAGGTCAAGATGGAGTTTTATATCATGAAAACATAAATGCTGAGGTCAATGATACTTGGACCAACTCTCTTTATTGTTGATACAGTAAATATGTCGGATCGATTTTCTTGACTTCCATGATCGTTCAACCGATTACTGTGTACAGGCAGAACTATAGTCGCGGCCACTTAATTAGGAAGCTGGCCATTTTTGCCATGTTGCCACACTTATCCACCATCAATCGACGGCCGGCTGAGTTCAGCCTTCTAACTGCCTGTTTGTGGCAATGATGGTCGTCCCTTGTTGAAAATTCATCCTTTAGGCTCGATCACATTCGATATAAAGTTTCATTTAAGAATAGTGTAACCATTAAAAAAAATTGTATGAGTAATTTTTGTTTTATCACGACGAGCTGTTAAACAACAGGTGAATGATTCTGAAGTGAATGGCGAGTTAGGTTAGGTTACGGAGCGAGAGTTGGCAACGCCACAATTTCCATAAGGTCCATAAGCCAGGAAATTATTCTTCGAGCTCTTTGAAATTCAACTTGAGTGGTCCTTAAGTTAGGACTATTGCGTATTTAGCGTACATAGGCGAAGATAATGCCAAAGAAGTTAAATAAAGAGTTATAGCGGGACGTTAAGTTTACAGTGGTGTGTAATGGCAGAGAACTACCTCATTGTCTGGGCGCCGTTCTGTTTGAGCGAGCCCATCGCGATCGTTCCCTTTAATTGCTGCATAAATAGCAGTGTCCATTAACAGAGAGGCCGATTTATATCCAGAAAGCCGCTTCTAAGTGATTCCTTCCATCAACGTACCAATCAGTGGGATTGTTATATTAATTATCCTTCAAATTGCCTAAAAGCAATTGAATATAATCAATACATTTCATTAATGTAACTAATATATCCGTTTTTATTTTACTACGTTCTGGGGCTAATCTAATTTTGATACTATATTATAGAAATACCAATATATATATATATATATATATATATATATATATATATATATATATATATATATATATATATATATATATAATGTTTGAAACTATCTAAAAATTAAGAAAATGTATCTAATGTTTCTATCAATCGATACATATATGTTTTTCATCTACCTTACCCGGAGAACGCCTCTACGCTCAAGTTGAATAATAAAATATTTTATTTTATGTAATGCCATTTACTTAATATTGATAGACAGCATTATTGTAATCAAAATAAAAGTGCTTAATATGAATTCGATCTAATCCTTTCCCAATTAGTTCTAAAGTTTAATTATCTTAGTAATTTATTGTGGTGATCAATAGAATAGATTTAGCTAATCAAATAGTATTTACAATAAGACATGCTTTTTATTCAAAATACTGACATTCTTAAATAAGATAACATATAAATTAAATCTAAATTATGAATGATTGATTACATTCATATACATTATCTTATATAGTAACTAATAAAATCTAAGCTTACAATTACATCGGTGTCATTACAGGGTGGTGCTGTCTTGAGCCCTGCTGTCCCGAGCCCTAAGTCTGCGTCTTCTCAAGAAGGATGTCTTCCTTCCTCTTCCTCGGTTCAGATAAAGTAAGGGATCTTCAGATCAAGCGTGTTGGAGAAACTCAATTCTCACACCCTTGATTCTAGCGTGTTCAGACCAACACAAGTGCACCCAAAGTCTTACTGGCTCTCTATTAAATTGCTTACCTCATTCAAATTATGACTGACTACGCAACAACCTACAGGAGTATCATCCGATGGATTAGCAAACGGCTTTAGTAAGACAACTCTACAAAGAATTGTGCTGCCCGCGGTGGATGAACTTAACCGTCTTTGGCATATCAAATTTGATTCGCTGAACTTAATCATCAATCCACTGTTCAGCACCCTTCCCACATTGACGGCATCTATTGCTTTAACAGGTAATATAAATTTAAGATAGTATGATAGTTAGTTAGTCTGATTCCCATATTGTATTATGTGGGGGAGAGATCAAAACTATTAGATGTAATTTCCTCCATCCCTTCAGATTGCAGTATTAGTGGTATTTTGCAGTTGTATCGAAGTATTATTTTTTTAATAAAGTTTTAAACTGTCGAGTTAAGGCCTGGCACCTATGAAAGGGCTGGGGGACCTGAGACTCTTTGCTAATAATACTAATAATACTAATGCTAATAATGCTCTTTGCTAATAGACTCGTAATAATAATGTAAAAACAAAATGGTTGAACCGTCTTATATTAAGATAGCCATGCACATTAGGGAAGAAGTGTAGTGTTGGTTAAAGATGGGGTGGAAATTCACCGAGCCTTGTATTACCTGTTTTCATCAGTTTGCAAATTAATGAATTAGTTTTGTTGTATCTGTTACCGGGCCCCTCAATTACAGAGGTCCGGATATTCGGCAGTCCGTGTCCGCTTAGTGTCTTCGATGAGACCTACTTACTCACGGTTACTTGAAGATCAATTACATGGCATGAAGGAACGCTGTGCTAGTTGTGAGGCGTCTAACAAAGCCCTATGTACATAGTCACATCGAGTTCAAACACATGTAGTTTAAATGTACATAGTCACATCGAAGCAAAGCTTTTAAGTTTTTCTATTTATAAAACAAAAAAGGAATGTTTGTCTTGCTCGGTGGCTTCATCGCGAAAGTTCACTCAAGACAGACGTCATGCACTATGCTGCATTGTGCTATGATGTGAGCCTAGTGCATGGCTGTGTGAACGAGACCTAACGCTGTTCCCCAAACACTCATCCTCTGTTACCTGGACACCACCGGGCTAGCCAGCCAGTTCAGACAGCAATTTTATTGTTTTCAAAACAAATTAGGCCCGGGGCAGGTAGGGGCTTTGAGGGCTCCGCCGCCCCGGACAGCTGGGGGTAACGAGGGATTTTTTTTGCTCCCCCCCGCAGACACAACAGGTGATTTAAAATCAATTTCCTAGCCCGGAGGGTGGGTGGCTATTAGCGAGGTATCGGATCCACTACCTGGAGGCACGCGACACTCTTCTGTGCCTAGCTGGGCCGTCTGGTCTCTGGAACCATACCGCGGGTTCATCGTCAGCTGGAGTCCAGTAGATAGATAAATAATGGCAATGAAGGGCACAATTAGAACTAATCAACCCACAACACTATGTCCATTTTTTTGTCCAAGTGAAAAAAAACCGTAAAAAAGTTTTTTTTTCATTTTATAACAACTGCATGATGTAAATAACAATAAATAGAATGTTCTGGTAAAATATTGTTTCAACATCTCAATAAATAGCTGTGCCAATACAAACACTTTTTGTTGAAAAAAAGTTTAAAACTCCTCTCCTGTAAAGTTATGAAAATGGACATAGTGTTGTATCTCTCCGAGGTACAGATATATATCCAATGAAACCAATAGTGATAATATGTTCAGAAAGGCAGCAAAGCTAAATTACATCAATATTATCAATCAATGTTGTCAAATTAAACTACTTGTTAGCTCGTTAAAAGAAAGATAAGGGGAAAAAATAAGGTACGCTAGCGATCTATGTTGAACATCATTAAATAATTCTTTCTTGCTTGTTTCTAGCTGTAAAAAACAAGTAATAAACTATTCCCTACTCGTATTTTAAGTAATGCCAAAAAATATTTTAAATATTAACCGTCTTAATTGTACCACTGAAATAATCCATTGAATCAGAACCTTCTAATTTTTTGTCCTCTTGATTCAAAATTTTGTTAAGTAAGAATGTACAATATCACGTTGAGGACAAGCATACAATAGAGACGTAGTAACCTTGCCCCTTCGAGCTCTTGATATATTCACCTCTTTGAGACTTAGAAATGAAGGAAATATCGGAAGTGCTGGTATTGAGGACGTCGAATCCTTGACTTAGTGCCTCCTGGCAGCCATATCAGCTCCACTAACGACGGAATTACCGAACATTGCGCAGATGTTGTCAGTTCCGTCTCTGCCGAGGTAATTGTACCCTCGTCAGCGGCCTTTGGGAACCTCCTTCAAACAGACTTGTAATTGTTTTTGACTCTAATCGTCAGATACCCTGAGGTCGTTAGCAGCAGTGCGAGCACGCGAGGCGGTCATGGCTGGTGGTAAATATAGTTAACTACAAATGACTGCTTGTACTAGTCCGGGGAACGTGGACTGGACCTTAGGAAGCCCAAATAAAAGAAAATATTGATTCCTTATTTGACTATTTTGTTTATATAAGTTCTTTGATTGGTACATTGAGCAATGAAACGGTTATTCAGGAAGCTAACCAGCATTGTATAGAACAGCTTCGGGCATTCCCGGTCGGTCGCAAATCATTCGGCACTGAGTCCTGGTAGACACTGTGTCGATAAGCTGCGTGTAGTCGAATCAATCATAACCGTGGCTATGTTTCTGTTCAGGTTTTTGCTAGCTTCTGACTTCAGTTTTACTAGGGGGTGATCTGTGCTAAGGGTGGATTGAAATCCTCTCTGCTCAGGTGGAAATATGTCATTTTCCACACGGTAGGCTTTGAGATAATTCAAAAGAATTTTCTCCAGAATCTTCCCCATTTGTGGCAATAAGCTGATTGGGTAGTAGTGGGCAGGGTGATCTCCGCTCCTGGGTGGCTTGAGTAGTGGAAACAAGTGATCTTGTTTCCACTTTCAGCAAATAATCGCCTTGAGCTGCTTCGGAGATAAAAACATGAGGTTCTGATCCGTTTCTAGCAGAGGAGGTGGTTGGTATACCCAGCGTATTGATCGGCTAGTTTCTTTCCTTGTTGCTCCGCAATAAGAAGTGTGTCGCCTTCATGAAAGTGGACAGTAAATATCTTACTTTTTGTGGTCTTGTCATCTCCCACTGTCTGCTTTTGGTCCACCAATATATTACGAGACTTCAGCCCAAGAGAATCCAAATTGGGAAGATCATCCACTTTTGCAGGAGACCTTAGTCAGTAAAGCCCCCTACGGCAGATATTAAGGATGTACCGGGTTCAGGTTCCGACTCTGTCACTTCATTTTTTCTCTGGGTAATAATTATTTAGATCCATAACACACTTAAGTTAACTGTAGAGCAACCCTTATGTTTTCATCAGCGTGTTCTATCTGTCTTTTCTGTCCTTCAGATTCTCTGTTCAATAAAAAGTTCTCTGTTCAACTTTTATTTAAAAAAACTGAATATTCTCAAAGTCATAATAACAATATTTGATTTGTGTCTTTTTCAAATAAATAATTTCAAAAAATGATATTTTGCATGGTAGTTCCGATGGATTATGCCATACATAATGACAACCCCATGAAAAATATTGATTAAAAATCTATTTTCAGAGACCGAAGATGATGAATGATTAAACAATTCTGTCCAATCAATGGATTGTATTTGAGAAGATCATACAGAAACCGGGATTATTTCTCCTGCTTCAGATATTTATATTAGCTTACATATAAAAAAAGAGAAGAAAAAAATGAATATATATTTTACAGTCATATTCTCCACAATATCTAGAAATATGATAATTATGTGCTTGTTAAAATGGGATCAGTGTATGGAAACGGCCACTGCTCACAAGAAATTTAAGAATTAATGATCTGATTTTTCCCGATGTTTAGTGACAAAATGAAGTGGTACGCAAAAATAAATTCAAAGTTATTCCCAAAAATTCAAGAGTAAAAATAGCTAATTAAACAGCCCCCGAGTAATTTTTTCTTCAATTTGTTTAGCTTCTTTTTTTTTCCATGTCCCCTTATTACAAAATTATTACAGAATTCAATATAGATTCTAAAAATATTTCCTGAAGCTCGACTACATTTTGTATAATTTCTAATGATTATACATTGCGATTTATGCTTGTACAAAAGTATAATGATGAAAATTATACATTAATTTATTGAAAATCAGCTGTTTTGTTATTTTTATTTGTTTCTTTTTCTTGAACTGGAAATTTTCAGCGACCGAGTGAGCGACAAAGAGATACTGAGAATTCTTTTTAGAATCAGTTCATTAATTTTTAAGAGATAAGCCCCGTGAGTATTATTTCTTTACTTTCTACGCAGATTATTTATTTTATACATGTATTTAAAAAGTATAAATAGTTCAGTCCATAATTCATATTAATCAATTTTGAGATATTAAAAAATGCCACCCAGTTATTAAAATATATGTTGAATGTGGGTCATATATTTCAAAAAGGGTGCTGTTCTATGGACGAGCCAGCTGCGAAATCCTTAGCGCTTCTTTTGTATGAGAAAAAGTATTGCCCCTTCCATTTTTGAAAATAAAGCCTTGGCATTGGCAACGAAGAAACATATGCAGGATCATAAGGTTGATATCATGCAGAGAGAAATCCTTTTTCTAATCTGATTATAAACTATTAGGCAGACGGTTCAAATAGAGGATACGATACAAGTGAGGATCTAGCTACGGGGATCGCGGGGACACAGTTAAGGATCCGACATCCCAGGACGGAAGAAGAAGATATGAGCCATAGCCAGTCGGTGGAAGGTAATCTGCAAAGGATCCATGTTTGCATATAGATTGCTTGCTCGCCATATATGTGTATAGCTATCTCTATTCTGACCGTTCTGCTCAGGGTTCCTCGACACCAATGTTGACATGTATTTGCGGCTGCTAAAAAAATAATAAAATTATGAACGTTAGTATTTTATTAAAACTTATTGGTGCCAGGAGGTTCCTATCGATCACTCCATTCATAGCAATCCCACCATAAGTTGTCTTTTGATAATAGACTTACCATGAAAAGATTTCAAACTTTTGAATTTTTACGTACTTTTAACAATTAGCAACAAATATTGTTATTAATTTCAAAATCATCTTACTTTTTAATGAAGAAGTATTTTTTTCTCTCCGTGGGAGTCGCAAATATACAGTATCATTGTACACGGTTAAGGAAACTGTTTATGAATACAGTGTGTGATGTGCACTATTTAAGTAAATGCAGGTAGGAAGGGAAAATAAAACACCGCTGTCTAGGACAAGCTGCGGGAAAATACTACCAACAAACAAATAATAAAAGAAAATTTAGGAATACACACCGAAAAAACATATCTATGTGACTAATTTCTAGTGGCCCTTAAGAATAAAATGAATGCGTTTATATATGTTCTTCCTGGTTGTAACAGAATGCTCAACACTTATTGTAGCGACCGCTAACTATGATACATAAGATAAATCACCCTTAGTGACCGCTAACTACATAAGACAAATCACCCTATACTCTATTGTATATATATATATTGTAAATTGGTTATAATATGTTGTAAATTAATTTAAACAAATGTAAATAACATTACCAAACCATAAGTCATACCAGTGTAAATATTGTAAACAATAAAAGACGCAACTGCGGTATCATTGGCCAGAATAACGCCTTACATCATTGGCTACTAACGAGCCAGCACCGAGTATAAGTAGGGCCGGGTTTTGGCCTGTAAATCATTCTCACGACGGCTCTCTAACTGGCGGACTTGCAGCTGCACTGATGTTTCAAGACTTGGCCTTCTCATTTATGAAAACCTCTGGATCCTCTTCCTAACCTCGCTATGTTTTAGTCCGGTCTTGTCAGACCCCACACTCTCCTAGTGGGATTCTCTGCCTTCGTCTCGCTAAAACTAGCAGCTCCTTGGGAGAGACCTCTCCCTTGCGGACAACGGTTTCCGTGGCCCTACAAACTTTACCTAGTAGTGTCTCCCACGGCGATTCAGTCTGCCTCTCTCCGGTTCACATTCGCCTTTGGGATCCGGATGGTTTCACCTACCCTCAGATGCCGAGTGTGAATTCGTGGTCATTCCAAGACCAAATAAACTACATACCTTATACCTCTTCTCCTGAACATAGTGCATTGTCGGGTCACATACCTATCAAATATGGAGTCAGATAGTAAGACCCGTCATGAAGCAATTGTCCAGGTCATAGCCTAATTAAACAGGCACCCCCTTGTGACAACCCGACACTTATCATTGAATTATTGTTGTTACTGTTAAAAATTTCAAAAATCGTTTAGTGCTTTCTTTTACAACGTTATAAATAAAGTGAATGTCAGTGGTATCATGAAGTTGGGAGTTGGTAACTAAGGATGGAGGAGTAAGTAAGGGAATTCGTACAGGTCATACTCCAGGTTGGAGCTCCGTATATTAAACAGTTCTGATAAGAATTTTATAAACTACATATTGCTTTATATTGTATTGTCAGTTTAGATGTTATTTGCAAAGGAATGGAAACAGCAAGAGTATACAGTCAGTAAAACAGAGGTAACTTGTATTACTAATTGATCGAACTACTGAGGAAGTAGATGCTATTTTCCTAGGTTTAAACTGAACACAAAAACAGACGTGACAACAATATATACATATACAAAACAGGCATTCGACCACATAATATTCCTTTGTAGGCTACTCGAAGAACCAAAACAAAAGTTAATAATTACTGCAAAATTAAAATGAGCCAATTGGCCTATTCGGAACTAGAGTTTAATCTAGGATCTCCTTAAAGAGTTATACGTAATCGTTGAGCTCCTAGATTTAATTAGGAATGTCGTAAAATTAAGTTGTAACCTATGATAGTTTCTCTTAATGGTTTATAACATTTGTTTTGTTATCTTCCTTGGTTTTCTTACTATAATACACAACGTGCTACCATGACGTTGGTGTTGATATTTAAGATTTTTTTAAAATATAAACTTTTATATTGTGATAAAATTACAATCTGCCTTATTGGGCAATACGTAATTGTTATATATGTTCTCATTCAAACCATATTTATAATTTTTATTCACTCGCCCAGTTATACAGTATTTACAAACAGCCTAGGGATCTCCCAAATCCACATGGTTGTCACCTCCCTCGCATGTGAAAGAGAAAGCGGAGTCTTGGGAAGTACCCCACGCTCCTCTGTCAGCCGCGTCACTGGATATGAGCCAGTTGAAGCTGACTAAGAGCGCGAGAGCCACAGACGCTCAGGACATGATTGGAGAAACCGGGCATTGCCAGGACTCACCCTGTCACGTACTTATAGCAGGCCACGAGGTCACCGCCGCTTTAGTCTCCGAGGAGGATTATAGGGATGGGTGGCGAATTGTAATGACTGTACTAGGGGATTAGGGTAGTTGGATAGGTTACTATAGAATTTCATAAACTTGAAAGGGATGAGTTCAATAATGTAGGGTGTATTAAGATCGTTTTGTTGCTGAAGATATTTAATATTACATACAAAAATGGATATATACATATATTAACGTGTAGTATCTAATAGACAAAGTATGTAGTTCTAACTAAATTACCTTCAGACTGTTTGTTTTCCTTTCTGGGAATAGAACCCTCCGAAGACATTGTCGAACCCTTGACGACAACCCGGTGTTGTGTAAGCCTCTGACGTAACCAAGACCTCCTTATTAAAATATATATATATATACATTGTTGTCATTATAACGGAGATGATGTAACTGCTATATTACAATAGCCATCCTTCGGTTCAATTCGGCTACCTTCGACATTATACAATACCCATTGTGTGTCGTTCCTTAAGACGAGATCCAGCTATGACGTAACCACTTCTTTTCTCTCTCGAAGTTAGCTAACAGGAAACGAGGCAGATGCTTTACTTTCAGAAGGAGTATGTGCAAGATACAACATGCTGATCCGAGAATCGGATATTGTTCTTCTGATTTTCATCGATTAAAATTTTTTAATTATGAGCTAAGTTTTACTTTTTAAAGTATTTATAAATGGAATAAATGACGTATAAAGCGAATAAACGATGCCAAGTCACGTCTTGGGTGTGAATCCACACGAGTTTTTGAAAATATTTATTAAATTCTTTTTTTTTGTCATATTTATTTATTCGCAATAGAAAAATAATAATAGAGCCAGTAAATAAGATGAGGAATGAATACTAATACCAACAATACGCAGAAGGACATGGGACGAAGAATATCCAATGACGCGACGCATATGAAGGATTGTGTTGATGGCAGTTAATAATTAGATAATAAATCCCTGCTCTAGTTCCTCTAATGTCGTCGTGTCCTGTCGAGTGTCAAATTATACGAGGATTCGGATTTCGGGATATTTTTTGATGAAATTGTCTGTAAAGAGTGTCGATGTAGCTATGTACATTTGAAATTTTTACAGTATGTGTGAAAGGAGGTATTTCTGACATACTGAGGTGCACTAGTGAAGTCGAAAGTCGTTTGTGCTCCTTAAGCCCAAATGGGGCTTAGTAAGTACGTACATTGACTAGTAAGTTGATGTGTATAATATTTAAAAAAAAAACTATTGCCTTGCATGGTTCTTGACATTTAATGTCAGTTATACGTAAAAGGCTATACAACATATGTTAATATATATATGTAATATCCAATGATGCCGTGCATTGCGTATGCAATGATAATTTAAGACTTTTTCAAGGGGAAAACCAAATAATATCTAAAATATTAATCCCAATAGTTAATAATTACTATCCAAAGAAAAAAGATAGCGAAACGGCTGCAGTAGTAATCTAAAAATAATAGATATTTTATTTATCTCCTAATTAATTGGTTACCAGTTCTGAGTTTAACTAATCTGACAAATTAAACTTATTAAAGTATTTTAATTTTTTTTATTACAAGCCCAGAAGAGACCTCCATATGTCAAACACCGAAGTCTGGAATAGGTTATGATTATAAATATATTCAAAGTCTCAACCCTTATGATTATTATTTAGTTAATGCGTTTAAGGATACCCACTTTCAATATTTAATACATTTTATGTCTTTTATATGCATACACTAAAGATTTAGTGTATGCTTTTAACTCTCAAGAGTATTTCCAGGTAGTTAATTAATGTTTTATTTTAATTTTTAATAATTACATATTATGTAGCACTACACCCCTGTGGGCTGACAAAATACGATTTCCCCCTGATCTGTTTGGGAGTATTGCTTGTGCCTTGGAAATCTGTGATAATTTGCAGTTCATTTTTCTATCTTATTCATTAAATATAGCGACGGATCGACGTAGGTTCGATTTCCGCCCGGAAGAGCAGTTTAGTTCCTGGCAAGACCACCCTCGTTAAAAGTGGAGTTAGAGTAGAATTGATTATTAAACCCGACTAACAAAGGAAGAGCCTGCCTGATATGTTCTGTGATATTTTTTAGATTCAACCGAGTATTAATTCGAATCAGGGCTTTGAATTTGTCACTCTTAATCCCGAATCCAAAGCAGTCATGAAAAAAACCAACCCTTATCCCCGATAGATTAGCAAAAAAAAAAAATTAATTATTACCCCCTCTACCCGGCCTTAAACCCCTGTCGAGTTTAAACCCTCCCTTTGTCTGAAAAGAGAGAGAAAAAAAATAAAAAGGTTGGCTTTATAATTGGACTAATTATTCTACTTCAAGCACGGTTAGAAGTGGCCTTCATGCTTCTAACAGATAACAGAATTCACATCATTAGAATTATTTTCATAAATTATATTTATGAACTTAAATTTATAGAAGAAAGTAGTGCAGGAAGGTTGCAACTATTTTCTAGCCTGGGTGAGTTCGCAATGAAATTAAATCTGCTACTCCAGTTGAGATTCAAACCCTCCCAGTTATGTTCGATTAATGTCACTCACTATACGGCTGCTATTGTAGTACATACATGTAGTTCGGAGTTGGAATACGATTGTATTATACCTGTTTGAAAGTAGAACCTTCCCCTTTGGGCTCAGCGATTATAATGTAATAGACTAATAAAAAGGCATATAAACATCCCAGAACCGCTTGCTAAGGACCGTCTACGATCCTAAATAATATTCGCGGTATGAAGCACTTGACACTAATCACCCACGCTGCAAAAAAGAGGCTGCAAGTAACGTTGAAAAATGACAAATAAAAATATTCGGAATTAACATTTATAAAAATGATAGCGGGCAAAACGTATGACATTGCACCCATTTTTTGGAAAAACCATCGCACTTTACCTACACTTAAATAATGTTTGGAATTATAATCACTTCGGCTTTACTCAGCAAAAAGGGACCATACAAACTTTATATAAAGCTACGTTTATTATAAAAAAAACAACAGTAGATTGAAATTTCACCAGGAGTTTGTTATCATTCGATATAAAAGGAGCGTGAGACAATTATTGAAGGTGGGGTGAATAAACTGAATCAGTTTCTCTGTAAACAAAGTTTGGAATTTTATTCACTATATATTGTATTATACCAATAATTCATATTGATTTACACAATCTTACCAGTAAACAAAGAAACGACAATAACAGTTTATAACTATTACTTCTATATTCACACAATATTTACAAGTTTTGTTACTTAACATATTCACTATCTGATAGCTGCTCCAGCGGGTGGGGGTTAGTGGAAGCAGCGCGGCAAATCCAAATATTCAAATTAAAGAGAGAATACTTTCTTTACATGCCCCCTCTCTAAGGTGAAAATTCTTTGAAAATTTTCAGTGTGGTAATATCGGAAGTAATTTTGTTATGTGAAAGAATCGAGTTTCTTGCTTTCCTCTTCCGGTTTTTATTTTATATATTGAATTTGATATCTTCTCTGTTATTTCAAAGGGACCAATTTTTAATTCATCTAGTTTTTTCCTGTTTAATTTGTTGCCATTCTCTATATATACTGTATCTCCTGTGTTATATTCCCAATGTTTTCTTGTTTTATCAAATATTTTCTTGTTATATTCATGAGACTTTTTTGTTCTTTCTAAGGCTAATTTACTGTCATTCATCCAGTTTTCTTTATTGTTTCCTTTTTTTAAATTCTTTAGGTAAAATGCTTGTATCTGAGTCATCTAATAAATACTTGGGTGGAAAACCAGTTACTGTATGTTCTGTTTCATTATATTTATCCACACATTCTTTAGCAACTGCTATCCAGGCTCTTTTCTTCCCCTTTTCATTCATTTTACATCTGATTTTATTGACTAGAGTTTCATTTAGTCTCTCATTTAAACCATTGGAAAAGGGTGCATTAACTGCTGTAAATATCAATCGAACATCCTTTTCCCTTAGGAAATCTTTGAATTCTCTTGAGTTGATTCCTGGGTATTGATCTGTAAGTATTATTCCTATTTTGTCTGTTTCCAGTACATTATTTACTAACTTGTTCTAAATATAAATTATCAAACATTACGTTACCTTCTTCATCAAAATACATTGTTTTCATTTTCTCAGTCAATGTAATCCACACTCTCTTCTCTTGATCCCTCTGAGTAAAACTGTTTCTCAATCTTTTATAAATCACTGTCTTTGACAATTCACCATGTTCACTCATAAAGCTTTCACTTCTCTTGGGGCAACACATATTCTTCGTTTTCCTCTGTTGTAATTGAGGTTACTGAGAAAACATTTGTCTTCTTATCCTTTGGTGATGCCACAAATTTAAAGGTGAATTGCAATCTTTTCGCCATTATAACTCCTATTGTCGTTTTGTAAGACAATTATTGAAGGTGGGGTGAATAAAATGAATCAGTTTCTCTGTAAACAAAGTTTGGAATTTTATTCACTATATATTGTATTATACCAATAATTCATATTGATTTACACAATCTTACCAGTAAACAAAGAAACGAAAATTACAATTTATAACTATTACTTCTATATTCACACTCTATTTACAAGTTTTGTTACTTAACATATTCTCTATATGATAGCTGCTCCAGCGGGTGGGGGTCAGTGGAAGCAGCGCGGCAAATCCAAATATTCAAATTAAAGAGAGAATATTTTCTTTACATATATATCCGTTTATATAGTAGACCGGACTGAGCCACAAACACTTTGCTGTTACGCTCTAGTTGAATAATCAGAGTATTTGGATTACAGGGATGTCATCTAACTATTCAAATACTAACAGATTGGATTCCTCTATCAAAACCTGAGCGTATTGCATCAGCGTAAAGTTATAGAAAATTACCTTTTCTCACAATATTCAATTAACTTACTATTGGTCCCAATCGAATCTAAACCCAAAGGAATTTATTTTCATAAATTAATTTGGTGATCGAAATGGAAGGAATTCAATATGTTTTATTACAAAATGATTAAAATGTTTTAATGAAAACTGATTTAATTAGATACGAATATGAATGATGAAAATGATAACAAAGATCTAACTATTATATGATACATCGATGGCTTCAAGATGGGAGTCCAGATCAAGACATCAGCGTCTCCGAGGTCCGCCCGAAACCAGTCCCAGGTTTCGTCACAGAAATGCCAAAAACGAAGTCCTTGTACTGATTCATCCCCAAGCTTATATCCCATACTCTGGGACCGAGTCTCTATCCCTTAAGAAGAAGACTTTTCCCTTTAGGACTCTTATGCGTACTCTTCACCCCTTTTGTAAGCTGAAAAGCGGATAGGACGAGACTCACAACACTCTCTAAGGACCACCTTGACAGCTGAACCCCATATCTTTTATGCCACTCCCTTTTGCAAGAAGAAAAAGAGGGGTTGTAAACTAATCCTCCAGCTATTAAACAACACTCCGGGATGGCACCCTTGATTGCCGTTGAGGAAATCGGCCCACACCCAAAAGGGTTTATTGCATGCAGACTTCCAGTCGTTTATGACAATCGGCACTTGCCCCACTTTTACAATATGTCTCTTAACCTGTTCTTATTCCTATATTTTATTCACTCAAGATGGTAGGGGACACACATTTATCAGCTTATATGTATTTCTCGGTAATGACATACAGACTACGTTAGGGAAATACAGGTATTGCTCGAACTATAGGAATCATCAAGTGAGTGGAAGAATTTCTAATTTTAAAAGCTAATTAAAAAATTAAATTGGTTTATAGCGTGTCTTAATCTGCTAGTTCTTTTTTCAATTTTGATCACCAACATCTCAAAAATAGTAATTTCATTTACATAATTAACAGCAAAAAGTTTTAATTAAAATACCATTTTTAACGTTAAGGGGTTAGTGATATATACCTTAAATTGTTTATTCGGCAGGTGTTGGTTCGCATGCATATATTTCCAAAAACCGAAGGTGTTAATGACGTGAAAAATTATGTTTAAATTATTCTAGACCAATAAAGAAAGAAGCATAAGCAACAAACGTTGCCTATTTCGCTATGAAAGTAACCAGCAAAAAAGACATAGCAATTCTGTCGAGTAATAAGAATTCATACAAACTCTATTTTCACCAAATAAAAGCAAAAAAATATATGTCAAAAATATAGCAATTGAAACAGGATTTAAAATAGAATATTACAATTTGATTAAAATTTAATGTGATGGTCATTATTATTTTATATCAGTAAAACAATATAAAAACCATTAATATTAAATTATTTGGTCGATTGGTTTCTAAATTTGAATTTTTAATTAAAATCAAATAATTTCCTTGATTTACAATAATTGTGTTCTAACATGAAATGCCTCTAGTCTAAAACAAAACACAAGCTAATATAATCGCCCTTGATTATGAATAAAATATTCACTGAAGTACTAAAAAAAAACCCCTGAGCCCTTATGTTTGGGTAAATTATCTATGTTACCAATATTTTGAAGTGATGGACTTTCGCTGTTTTTACAATTACCAATAAACTGTGTGTGGTGATTGCTCTTACAATTTCTAGAATATAATCAAGCTTTGGATACCACTAAACTATTGTAGTGCAGTTTGTTTTGTCACATGTTATTCTTATAGAAACTTCTGATATTAATTTGGTGTTAGTGAGGGCTCCAATAACCAATTGTACATGAATAGTTTAGTTTGGGTATTTAGCTTATAATTCTATTGATAAATGTTCAAAGGATAGATATAGCTGATTTTCCGTTGAAAGTCAGTCTGAGGTCAGGATAAACATCATGATTAATGATAAACATAGGCTGCAAGTCTTAAATAATATTTTTACAATTTTAGGTGTTGTTTTGGTGAAAAATCTTGCTTCAGTTATGTTAAAATTTATTTTTAGCTTCCATTTAATGAAAAACTTTTTCAACTTACGTAAAGAAGCATATAGTCCACTTACTAATTATTTAATAGTAGTTAATAATAGTTCTAATTATTTACAATGATTTAGTTTTTCTTCATTCAAATAGCTAATTCTCAATTCTTTCAGTATTTGGCCTTTGCCAATAAAGAGCTACATGCCTTCTTCTACGCTTGATGTTTATGATTAGTTTGTCTCCATTGTAATTTTAATTTAGGTTTTCGTTTTCATTATACATCTAACCTACCGATGGGGTTTAACCCAATAGTACCGGCCCGCTCGCATCTCTGACACATGATACACATCTACAAAATGGCTGTAAATTCACGAATAAATATTTTTTAATATTAATTACATTAATAATTAGGTTATATAAAAACGATTATTAATTTGTTTATAGGAACAAATTATCACTTAAAAAGGTACACATATGCTAACGGCTGACATTATCTCACCATAATAACTCTAGCGCTCAATATTATTTTACATCATCTATTAATAAAATAAAATAGTTATATAACATGTATAACGTCTAACATATTTTTGGCAATAAACATCGCAAAAGATATATTACATAAAATAGGAAGAAAAACTTTATTAAAAACACAAACTTGGCATTTATATTAAAATATTTGAAATAAAAACATTTAAAATGAAAAAAAGGAACACTGAATTCATAAATAGATACATAGAGTGACGTCTCATCAAGTTCGACATCTCCTAGCCAATCCACCCCCACAACTGCTACTTTCACCAGCTTCCATTTCCCTTTTTAATATTTATTTTTTTACGTCTTCTGAAATGTGTGATCTCTTTTGAGCATGTTTGGTTGTAGGACTTTAAGGAATTTTTGCTAGGGATAATGCGGAATGTATAGTTTGGGGATGTATACCGGCAACGTTTAGCATCACGAAAAACACGACGAGTAGTCGGCCATGTTTTCCATCATCCTGGAGCCAGTTTCACTTTTTGAGAGGATATAAAAAAAATCGGAAATCGGAAAATATATTTTTTCCCTTTTTCTTTATCGCTTTCTTCTTGGTCTATCATTTTCATTATTATATCTGAAAAGTGCTCGAAGAAAGTGGCCAATGTCATCAGGATTTGCGAGATCATAGCTGGCACTAAAAAAATATTACTTTTGTTACAAAAACGGGTGATTGTATCTGCAGGATACATTTCCATTACTATAATTTTTTACACAGTATTAGCAATTAAACAGTAGTAAATATTTTCTCTCATTTAAATTAAAAATACAAATAAAATAAAAAACTATTTCAGGGGCGCATTGTTGTCTACTGGCTACCAGAATACTACAATTTATTTTTCAAAGTATATCATAAAAGTAATATAATACAGCTACTTCCCAATCCAATAAATTAATTTTCATAACAAAACAGTTTAGACATAGCTATCATTTTGTTATCTACTATAACCCATGTTTTTATCCATTGTTTTTCATTTTATGTTCGTCTCTACTAATTGTAAATGTAATTTGTATATCTAATTTAACTCACGTGATAAAGGTGGTTGGCTGGTTACGGTTCCCAAATTAAATGGATAAACATTTAAAATTATTGAGTTAAAAACCCTAATATGATTGGCTCGGACGATTCCAAATTTCATTGATTCTTTCGTTGGCTCACCAAAATTTATTTTATAATTTTTTTTTTTTTTTTTCATTGCCGTTTTATTTTCACCTAAAGCCTAAACGTTATCGAAACGGGGCCGACCGACATTTTTCACATACTCTCAATAGTATTTCTGAACTAAAGGATAAGGAGCTAGTGTCGTCGGCTATACCTTTCAAAGTTCATATTGATTCAATATTAATTCGACAAGTATTGAACATGTACATGAATCACCAAGACATCCGCATACTATGATTTATTTTTTAATAATGTACGAATTCCTTCTGTCTTGGCGAAACTATCTCATGACATCAATGCTGGCAAAATATTCAATCAAGAGCGATTCACTAGAAATGGCGATTGCCATACTGGCGATTCTAGGAACTCTACTGTTTCTAGAAGAGCTGACTCACCGCCGTTGCGGTGGATAGTTCATCCTTGACGATGAAAACCCTCCAAGATGGCTTCCCAGAAGATTATTCCAGCTGAAGCGGAATGGACGCTAGACCACATTGGATCGAATCCTTTGAGGTCTACCATTATCAGGCAGAGTAATGTCGGCGTACACGAGTTGTAATTCGACTTGGTCTTGTTGTTTTTTCCTGTTTTTTCTGTTTTTCGAGCGGCTCTCAGGTAATAGCAGGTAAGAGAGAAAGAGCGAGGAAGAGGGGGATGACCGGAATGTGTGAAGGGGGAGTAGGCAGGTGCCGTGGGAAGATTGAATAATAATTGTAGGTTATACAGGAGGCGGTGAGACCTGGTTGGCCGTGGCCCTCCCCCTCCTATCGCCGTTAGTGGTGGGGGCCGGGAAGACCTCACGAGGAAGCGGACATGGCTTTTTGTTTTTTCATTGTAGTTTTTATTTGCTGTTGTTCTTGTGATAGTGTGACTAAGGGTGTTATTGTTGTATTCGTGGTTGGCAACAATGATATCGCTCGAATCTCATATCAGTGTCGCGCTCTCAGTGCGTTGTCCGATGTGTTGTCATTGACGATCTCGGCTCAGATGTTAGATACATGTTATATTTAAATATAAGTACATTTGTGAGATTTTATGAAAATTGCGGATGAATAGGTCTCATGGTTCTGGGCTTTGAAGAACTTTTTCCTTTTTTTTTTTTTATGTATATATGTGTAAAAATGAATTAAGAATATCTGGACGTGAAGAAAAAATATCAGGAAAAGGCTCTGAAATCCTGCTTAAGTCTCTTAAATATGAATGTGAAAGAATTAGCCAAAAACAATCCATTGTACTCCTTAAACCATCTTCAAAAAATTTGCTTGTTTATATGGGCAAATTTCTATGAATTCGCAACGAAATTCCTGGGTTCCGCCTTGTGTTACCTCCTCTCACGTCCTTCGGGTTCGATTTGTGGGAAAATTAGTTAAAATACACCGAACAACGGCATAGATGACCAGGGCTATGACCCTAATTACCCAACCAAGCACCCTTTCACGACCCAGAAACTACCCACGTTTCTAAAACCTCCAGGTTATACATAGAGTTCTCTTTGGCGCACCTGACACTTGAAGTAGAAGAATAAATTAATGTTTTGGTTTTCCTTATAATGTTTAATTGCTTTGTCCTAAAGTTACATTGACTGACAGTTTCTTATATTAGGGAAACCAATAAATATAACAATAAAATAACCGATCAATTATAATTTGATTCATATACACATACACATACTTATATTACAAACAATGTATCTGCAATACCCATAATGTTATTCACACACGTTCTGAAGGTCGGTAAGAAAGTTTCTACAGTAAAAGATTGACCGCTAAAATTGTACAAAATTAGTAAAGAATCTTTTGTCTTTGTGCTGTAATGATATCAAACGAATTTTTCTTTTCTCGTGCACCTATTTTGAATCACTTAATTTTTTTGGTTATTTTATTGACAGGTGAAACTCAAAACTGGGGAGGGCTATGTAAGAATTGAACGTATTACGGATTTGTAGAGGTTTATCATTTGAAGAAGGTTTTGTTATTGTAATATTAATTTTATGTTATTTTAAAATTTTGTACTACAAATACTGACTGCCATTTTTTCATACAAATTTCCAACATCGTAATTATTTAATTGAGTTTTAAAATGTTGACTTAGTTTAATAGGTGAAGGGTTGAAAAAAAAAGCTTGCAGTAAAAATATTGAGCTTCCATATCTTCCATATCTTCCATGCTTCTATTGAATGGAGAAACACCAATAAATTTATTATTAAATGAGTCACTCAAACGTGATGTATAGTCACAACAAGTTTGTATAGTTTCCTCGTTGGCGGGAAATAAAGTGATGTAAGACTAAGTTTAACTCCATTATACTATTATGTCCTGGACGGTCAAAGTTAAGGTTTTAACTATGCGTTCGTTTTTTTTTCTCGACGATACCACACCGACACAAGAAAGCAACATTTTCAAAGTTACTTTAACGACCACAGAATCGACAATCTATATTTAAAAAAATATTGAAACTCGTTCATTAACCCTTTTAGCTGAAGATTAAAATTCGTACATCTGTTCTCAAAAAAAAAAAAATTGGCTTCCTCTGATTTGTGCCCGGGGACTGATAAAGGAAGAAAAATTGTAATGATGCAAACGATGTTCGATATTGTATGTTGACATTGTCGATAGTCTTAGGGGGTTTAAATACTTTTCAGTAGCAAACGGTACTGTATTTCAGTTTTCTTGTAGGATACGGTGCAAATGTTTGTTTGACATTTTCAAAATTGTACTAAAACATGAAATAAGTCCATACCATCATTCTATTTCTTAAGCCATGTCAGATAAATAAACAATATTATTTTTAGGAACACTTTAAATAAGGAATGACATAAAAAAATACAGAATTGTACTAAAAATTTAAGTCTTTGTAGCCAACTGTAGAAATCGCCGGGCCGAGAGATTTTTCGTTATTATATTCATTGTTTTCGGCATTTTGGGCCATGAACTGGGAAGAATTTCGAGTAAGTTTGGCTGCAATTATGTCAACTAATGACCTACCGAATGCCAGCCAGTGCTGAATCGGATCAGAATAGATAGGGTCTCATTAATTCTCTTAAATATTTAATTTATACAAGGGTTTTAACGAGGTTTCGAAAAAAGCAGCATAAAATAAACATTAAGTTTGATGGAAGTAGATATTTTTTTTAAACGCATGATGATTTCAATTATGTACTAAACCGGAATTTTCAAATTATAGTCGTACCTTAACAAAATAAAGGTCATGAAAAGTGAATGAGCGCTATTAAAAGGTAGTAGTTAAAAATAAAAAAATAAATGTACATAGCAACAAAATTGAAATAAAAAGTTTGAAATCTGCTCTGCTGAAAACTAATAGAGAATATGATTATAATCTTATCAAACTTTATTCATTGTAGTTTCTATTTAGTATTTATTTTGTCAAAAACGTCTTTAATGTTTAACCATAGTCCAAATAACCATTAAAAAGTCAAAATTGTATATCTTAAATAGTGTCTGAGACCGAAGTTAACAAAATAGCACCAAAGTCCTGTTTTTTCACGTTTCATTTTTTCACATAGTTCCCGTAATTATATTACAAAAAACTGTTCAGCGTGTTCTTTAGCTTTAGTCGAATGGATCTTTAAAATATCAGATAGATTGACTCATTTTTCAAGACCATTATAGTAAAACCTCTCCCTTCGAGCTTGGCAAAACAATTTTGAGCCATAAATGAGTGATGAATTTGGAGAGTCGACCGCAGATCACGCGACACACACAGGTGCCCGATATCCATACGCAAAGATTGAGATATTGCGAGCACGCAATATGTCTGACTCAACGCCAAGGTGAGCGAGGCGATGGTGAATGAGTCAATCAGTAATGAGTCAGTACTGTAGTCAGAACTGTTCCCATAGTGTGGTCAGCAACCCCTTCTAAGAACAGGTGTGTCACTGTTGCGCATTTTATCAATGCCTTCGAGTTTGGCATCTCCGTATGGGGTTGCGCAGCGCTCTGCTCAAGTGCCATCTTTAGGCAACACCAACAAAAAACTCAGAAATGTTTTTGTGGCCACGTTTACAGGCGCCCTAAACCAGGCATGCCAAACTCGTAAACCACCGAGTACCACATTAAGTATTATGTAATAAATCACAGGCCGCTAAGCAACAAAAACACAAATGAAAATAAAGATGAAGTATAGTTTTATTATAAACAAATCAATTGATACAATATTGTCGTTTGCATACAAAATACAAACGTTTAATTGTCAAATAAGGTGATAACCACATGCCGTTTGCCCTGTAGTTTGACAAGATGACCAAGGTGATTTGTAATGTCAACGGAAAGTCTTTTATCCATTGATCGTCTTTTAATATTTCACGTTCATAATTTTTGGATTCTACAAAATTGGATCGTTAAAAAATTGAAAGAATCGCTTTCAAAATTTATGACTAAAACGCCATTGAATTTCGGTGTAATAAGGTAAAAGGTCGGTCCATTCACCTCATATACATTCTAGAAATTTGGTAAATTGACGGTGTTTAAGACCATGTGCGCAAATATAATTTATAATTTTAGTAACATTTTTTATAACATGTCCGATAATTAGTACTTTTGAGCATAATGTTTGTTGATGAATAACACCAGGCGTAGCAGGAGGACCATCTGTTGCAAGAGAAACTAGTTTTTGTAATAATAAATTATATTTATTCAGAACCTCTTCTATCATTGCGTTAAAAATATCAACCCCACTGGTTATAAGGTGCATTGGGATAATCTTCAAAAGCTCTTAACTTACTTTCAAGTTAGCGACACAGCCGCGAATAAAAACAGCTAGCCGAGCATTATCTTGTACGTCTGGGCTTTCGTCAATTGCAATGGAATAAGTTTCAAATGTTAGAATTTTTGATTTCAATTGATTACGTAAATGTTTAGCTATATCATCAATTATGCTGGCAATGGTATTTCTAGTTAAGCTTTTTGTTTTTTTTAATTGTCTATTATCGTAATTGCTTTTTTTTTCTTCCTCAGCTCTCAAACTTTAAAAATGTAGGATAAGGGAAAAATAAAGTAAAATTTATTTGGGGTTAACGGATATTGTAATTGTTTCAATTAAATGCGATATTAAATAGCTGGTTTTTACAGTAGCTGAATTATCTTCAATAGGTTTGGCAAATATGTTTTTTGTTTTTGAAGTATCAACATTAATTCTGGCAATTTATCATCACGAACCTTGCCTGCATGTTTGTCATAATTTTCTCTATGAATTGTATCATAGTGTCTTTTAATAATTAACTCTTTAGAAACCGCTATGGAGTTTATACATATCAAACGTAAGATTTAAGTTTTTCCTTGAATATATTTTTTTTATTAGAAACTTCTTTACTTCTTTATTGTGCTGAAATTACGTTTCCTTATTGCCTTAGTAGGCATAAGTAATTGTGATAAATGTTCGCATTCATAACATATTTTCATACACTCGCACATTCATACAGTATTTACAAACAGCCCAGAGACCCCTTGAATACAAAAGTACTCTAATTCCAAATTTTCTTGAAAAACACCATCCTCATCTTCAATTGATGGTTTTTTTTTCTCATACCTTTGGAAGGCTTGTACATTGCTTTAATAAATTGTTAGTTAACTAAGATGAAAATTGTTATTTGCAAACTAGACTAGAATTCAGTCTTCGTTCACTGTTATAGATATAACGAATATCTTCCGACATATGGACCTAGATGGACTCAAGAGGAAAACTTGTTCGGCTATTTTGATTTAAACAAAAATGGGCTAAGTAAGATGTCGTTCTTTTGGAATTTATTGAATGGAATATTATGAATGAGTGGGGAAACATTTCAGTTTTTAGTCACGATGGGAGAGCTACATTTATTAAATAATAATACTGTTCTGTGAAGTTCTATTTCGGTTAAGGAAAGATTGGCTTTCATTTTGCATTAGAGAAATCCTCTGCCATAATTTCGCCTTCAACATCCAGATTTCAATCCACCGCACAGATCCCAGTGGTTCTAAAACTGAAATGTACGATCATTCAAGAAATTTATTGCACAAGATAATTTTTGTATTAATTCCGTTGTTAATATCTCCTCAGGTAGATAGAATACGGTTATAACTTCAACGTTACAAAGACTCAGAAAAATATTTTGTTACATTAAAAAGTCGATTCAGGTGCAGGTTATACCCTCTTGCCTGAACAAAGTTATCAACGGCTGAATTTTCAAAAGTCAATCAAATCTACTGGAATTCAATTTGGTTCATACACTGAATCAATTTTTCACCCCCTCGCAATTGCTCATGTGAATGTAGAGTACCAAGATAATCATTTTTCGGAACTTCTTTTTATTATTGGTAATGAATGCACTGCTCTCCTTGGGAGAACTTGGATTGGACACCTCAATATTGTTTTGCAAGATGATTCCACTATTAAGTCTATAAATATGCTTGATTCTTCTGTTGATAAAATACTATTAGAATACAAATATATTTTTGAACCAAAGATAGGTTGTATTCCTAATTTTTCCTGCTCCTTACAGCTAAGAGAAAATTCAAAACCTACATTTTTGAAACCAGGAGACATTCCGCTAGAACTTCGAGAAAACTTGATTCTAAGGAAGAATAAGGGGTTATTACCAATGTGGAATGCTCAGATTGGGGAACACCATTGGCTGTGGTATCGAAAAAAGATACCCGTCAGGCATTGCATGTGACATGCGACATTACTGTCACCTTGGACACACGTCAAGTGCGGCTGACCGTCCTACAAAGGTTTATTAAAGGCAAATGAAAAACAAAATATGTGCAAAAATTTTGAAATAACCAGCTCAAATCCTATCTCTTTGTGACATTATGAAACAACAACCCTTATCAAAATTATCATACTCCACATACAAGCAACTTCCTGTACTCTGTTCTAGGACAAACCCAGCCTGGAGGAAGTGGTTAGAACACATTATCGTTAAGTTTCATTTAACAGTTTTTATGGAAACAGCACATCATACAGCAGCCTCTCTGGACAAATATTTTCACATTATCTAGTACTTTTGGCGAATGTACGTATATAACCCCAAATAGATTCCATTATCTAACGAACGGCGGTTGAAGAGTGGAATTGCTTTTTTTTGGCGTGAAATTGATTGTAAATGGTAAAAATAAAACTTTAAACGCCAAAGAAGTATAAACACAATTAACTCGATCAAACATTCATACAGGAATGTTGCTCATGCTCACATAGACTGAGATTAGAATCAGTCATGCTTTGTTCCATGAACGGTCCTCTCGCGTGGTCACTGATCTATGATCTCGGATTAGTCAGTTCTGGTACCGTTTCATCTTCGTTACGGTAACATTTATGGAACTTGTTATCTTAAAGAACATACTAATAATAATAAATAGAATTTCCCAGTCCGAAGTAAGAGGCTCTACTTCCAAACAGGTACGCTTCAATTGCCATTCGTGTATATGTTCTGAAAACTAGTTCAAGCCTTCTGAAATGTTAAAGGTATATTTCAGGATCACATCTAATTATCCTGAATATATGTCGGGTAAAATACAACAAAGGGAAGTATGAAAACAACAAATAAACCAGAAAAGTTTCTTAAGTATGTAGAAGATTCCGTACAGAAATATGTATGAACTAAATTAAGGACATGGTTCAAGTGGGCCTAAATGATAACTTTATCAAAAATTCTTCATACCATTTGTTAGATCCCCTCAGTTACTGACAATAGCCTTTTCAACAATTGAAGGGTTTGCTGCAAAAAGGAGGTAGCTCCATCCCATAGCTGTTGGGAATTAGAAACACTTTCTTGTGTCAAAAAAAAACCTCTTTTATTTGGCACAAAAAGGATGCAGCTCCAATCGTAATATGTAAACACCATAATTGAAAGTAAGCCACAACAATATTTTTACATAACTTAAAATTTGAATTTTTTAAACGTTTTGTTTGGTTTCCCAACAAATGGAAAAATTGGAGCTACCTCCTTTTTGCAGCAAACCCTTCAATTATACAAAGCTAAAAGTTCAACATGAAAAGATTCAAGTCAAGTGCATTAAATCACACAGTAAAATAATAATTGACTGTTACGTTAAACCGGTAATATTATATAGGACGGAAACCTCATGCCTCCCCAATCTAGATAAACTACTGAGAATAGAACGAAGAATCCTAAGAAGGATCTACGGCCCCAAAAAGACACAAGAAGGATACAGGCTAAGATCCAACCAGGAAATCTACAAAGAAACAAAACACCTAGAAACGGACATAAGGATCAGGAGACTGAAATTCCACGGACATATGGTAAGAATGGCCCCGCAATGACTAAACAAGGAAGTATTCCAGAAAATCCGAGGATACAAAAGCTCAAGGGGATACACCAAGCAGATGAAGGGCGATACTGAAAGACTAGGAATAACGGACCAGGATTGTCAGGACGGAGAAAGATATAGGAAAAGACTGAAGGAAATCAAGGTTCTTGTGGGAAAGAAGAAATCAAAAAGGGGAGTCGCGTGGACAGAGAAAGAAAAAAAAAGCACGCTGAGATAAGGAGGGAAAAATGGAAGGAAAGGAAAAACAAAAACAAGAAAAGGACCGTCAGTAATGATATTCGCGTTGTCTTTATTGACTATTATCTTCTATAAGGCTGCTTTTATTTGTAGCACCACTTCAAGTAAACCATTCTTGAAAGATACCTCCCCTCTATATGAAACTGGGATTTAAAAGAAACGCAAACACACTTTTGATGACAGTTAAATGACTCTTATTGTCAAACCCCAACAAATGTTACATATTATTAATTAAAACGCTAGGATCTTCAGATTGTTAATAAAAAAAATGGATTTTTATTGCTTATCGATTTATATTGGACTCACAAATAGCAATAGATGCAGAACACCCTCTACCCTGGGTAAAAACGCGCAAATTTCCGATTTTGAAAAAAAAATCAGTTTCCAGCGTCAACGATCTCCCAGCTCTAAAAACATTTGTTTGTTGGCTCTATAAACTTTATTTTCTTTAAAAATATCTTGATTGATTGAAATTCTTTTTGCATTACCTCTTTCAATCAGCTCTAAACCACTGTTTACAAATATAATTTGAAATCTTTAATAATTTTTGAGATAGGACTTGAGCAATCTTAAAATTAATAAGATAATTATAATCATATTTTCCGTAATTTCGATTTAATCAAAGTCTAATCTGTATATTTATAGGTTTTGGGCAATTCCTTCCAAATTTCAGGTCGATTGAATAAATTATTCAACCTTTATTATATAACCTTAGGTAGACCATAAGGACGTAGTATTAAAACAGAGAAACTAGCAACCGAAAATGACTCACAAAGAAGCATTCATGCTAATTTGTAACCTTTTTATGCCCTGCGGTAATCTACCCTCGGCTGGGAAGCGCCTAGCCTGGATATTTTTTCCCACTAGCAACATTGCCTCAACACGCACTAAAAACCATCGGCCCTTACATAAATATTTCATTTAGTGGAGAGCGTGTTTTTTTGTGGACACTCTCCGAATAGATGTTCTTCAGTCAGCCCTTAGCAGTTCAAGAGAAGAGTTATTTTGAAACTGGGATAGGAAAACGGCCGTATGTATTCACTTCGTTTGCAGTGAGAAAATCATAAAAAAAATATTGGTTACCACAATTTTGATAACTTGGTAACTATAGTCTATTAAAGATGTAACACTTATTTAGGAAGCACCCGCAGGGGAGGTCTCGTCCCCAGGGACTGCCTGGCAGGCATCAGAAAGAGATAAATAAACCTGTGGTATTTGACCTTTGTTGGTGGCCAACTCAGCAGGGAGGCTAATTATTATTTTTTTATTGATCTGACTCGATAAGATCTTAGACAGTGCACTGCGTTCAGGAGAAGAGCTATATGCTAGTTATTATAGGTAGCTTACGTGGTCTTGGAATGACCAGGAGTTCACACTCGGTATCTGAGGGTCCGAAAACCGTCCGGATAAGGCAGCGAGTATGAACCGGAAAGATGCAGACTGGACCGCTGGGGGAGACGCTACATTTTGTAGGACCCCAGAGTTCGTCGTCTGCATGGAATGGGTCCGTTCCAAGGATATACTAGTTTACCGGGGCAAGGCCAGGGAACTCCACTGGGAAGGTTATGGAGGTTGACATTGCCGCGCTAGAGCAAGGTTAGGAAAGAGAGATGCAGAATTAAATTAGAAATCCATGGTTCGATCCCTTTAAAGGTCTAAAAACTAAAATCTGCACCAGCAAAAGAGAAAACCGTTTATTTTCGTTAATCATAATAATCGATTATTTTCGCCAATCAGGGGCCAATCTCACCCCTAGTTTTCTCTTGTAATGTCGGCACCGTGGACCACCCTCTCTCTATACTGACGCTTGTTATCTGACATATTGTTATTTAATCTAAGTGACAAGATCTCTATTGAAAATGCCTCGTCCCTATCTAGATCAAGGGACTCAAAACTAGCGCAAAGGACTTGTTATGAAGGGGATTAAAAAAACAACAAACCCTCTAAAATCAGAACTAGAAATCTGTCGCTGACGGTGTTAACGTCCAGTAATTCATAGTGTGATATCTATCTTCACTAGAGATACGTGAGCACTCGTGCAAATCGTTATTTGTTCAAACAACAATTACAATGAACATAAATCGTGACTAATATTACTACTAGGTTTTGAGTACGATCTGTAATGAAGTGAACTGTGATACCCTTGTCCCCCCCCCCCCCCTGAACCCCTGTTAATTTATTTATTAAAACAGAGGATATATACAAGACTGCTTCTTGGTTGAATTTGGCTTCTTGTATTATTTTCCAAAGCTAAAAATAGAACATTTGGGTGATAGGATCCTTTTTTTTCTAGAGTTAAATAATCTTTGCAGAGGAGAGTCTTTTAAAAGAAAAGAAAGAAAAGCTTTCTTATGAAGTACAAGCAAAACACTGATATATACAAATATTAAGAGTTACGTTACTACATATTGGGTGGAAGGTCTAGGGACAAGTGGGGTCTGGGGCTAGAGCTAAGACATATATGTATAAGAAAAGGATAGGATCTTGGGAAGTAGGGAGGTCTCGGAGGGATGTGGTTGCTTGCTTAAAAATAACAGGGAACCACCAGAGACTTCCACGAAGTCACGAGGCAGGTATACAGTTCTGCTCAGGCCCCTTCTACTTGTTCTTAGCAAGATTATAAATATTATATATAAAGCAAGCATTAGAAAACTTTGGACAAAACTATTTGAAGGTCGATGAAGGAGTATAAAGTATGGGCTCCTTGACCTGCATTTTAAACAGGTCTTACATGCTAACAAATGGGTTAGCGGTAAAAACAAACTTTACATCGAAAACAGATCTAGATGATGATGCTCATATCATCAACATCGGGCTAAAAGAACTAACTGGTCAGCTCCGAGTCACGAAGACAGATAATGCTTTGGCAATATAGAGACTTATCCGTTTAGCTGCAAAAACCTCCACAAGCCTGGTCGGCTGCACGGTTTATGCACTGTTTGAAATAGGACTACTACTACTACTACTAGGAATGGTTTTTTTTTTTTTTCCGAAGCTCTCTAGGTCGAATTTAGGATGTAGGAAAAATATAAAATATTTGGGGTAAAAGGAACCTTGTACTAGGCGTACCTGCTTGAAGGTGGTGTGAGAGGAGTTAGGGATGTGGGAATCCTCGGTGGAGGTTGGTTAAGTCAGTACAGTAGTGAGAGTCTACCGGTGGCTGGGCCTAGAGTCTCTCTAGGCATGTGGTGTCGTCGTTGTTAGTCTGATGTCAGAGTGAGGGTGCCCCTTAGAGGCTTGTTGTCAGTGGGTCAGCGTCGTGATGTCTATCATGTCCTCTGCTCTACCCGATCTTGCGAGTTGCCATCGTGCCGGTAGCGGTGGTGGTGTCATGTCTCGGAAGAGCGGGTTGAGACTGTGCTTCATCGAGTCGAAGAGTTTGATGTGCCGTCGTCTGATGGCCTCGGTGATGGTGGGGAGCTAAAATTTTTCGTGCATGTCGGATGCCTTCATGTCGCGAAAAGGAGTGTGCCACAGTGCCGTTCTCAGGATGTTATTCTGAAAGCTCTGGAGTCTGGTGATGGTGCTGGTATGTAAAAATGGGAAAAGTGGTGTCCCATACAGTAGAGCTGGCCTCAGGACGCTCTTATATATGAGGAGTTTTAGTCGGAGGGATATGGCCTGGCTGGTGATAAGATGCTGCAGAGAGTAATATGTTTTGCGGACCCGTTTCAGTTTCTTTTGTAAATGTGTGCCGAACGTCATGTGCCTACCTAGGTTGATGCCTAGATAGCAGATGTTGTTGGCTAGTTTACACGAAGTCCCATCAATGGTAAAGCTGGGTGGACTAGGAATGGGGGATTCATGATCATATTTAGCTTGACGATTGCAAATGAATACGACGGGAAAAAAACGATATCCATAGCAACTTTAAAAATATTTTCCATCTTCATCATTTTAAGTAAACTCTCTGCTCTAGTCCTCTAAGCTTGAATAAATTTTCAATTTCCCAACCCTTCGCAACCTTCCCCCCTCCCCTCCGAGGTATTAACGTTATCTCCCGGTTCTATTCAATTTAATGAATCGATTAATGGAACAGTTATCGAAAATTTCATTACTGACTACCGGATAGATTTACCCGAGTGGAAATATTGGAAATTTTAAATCACTGGGGAAGACACTCTCTCAATCATCTCCTCCGGCGCGTGATCTCTTCTTAATATGACAGCCTTGGGTTCGTATCCTTTCTTCTAGAGACGATTTATTCTCTAATGCCATAGTCGATAGATTATTTAGGTTTAAAACAACATATGAATTTTTCTCTCGCTTTCTAAAATGGTGGCCATAGAAAAGTTATAGAAATTCTGCATACTGATAATTATTGAAGTCAAGCTATTTTATGCGGGTTACCTTTTAGTTAAAAAAAAGTTTGATACTCTTATATGGTCTCCCCGACAAGTGAATTTAATATAGATATAAGAGTATTATTGGATGGAGATTTTCTATGTGAAAGTTGGCAAGGGCACTAAGTGGTAAAGTACTGACTGTCATAAACGGAAGACGTAGTCAGGCCTAATAAAGCTTTGGGGTAGGGCATCAAACCTTCGAGAGGTTCCATAATGATCACGTCCCAGCTTGGTTTGAGTTTAGTGTTAAAACATAAAGGAGTACAAGTATAGCACCGGCTTGTTGAGAGATTGAGAGAGAGAGAGAGATTGAGAAAGAGAGAGATTTTTTTTTATACCATATTTATTATTTTATTAAAAAATAAAATTATGAACAAATGATATAAATTAGCTGAAGATGACTCTTTTTACTGCAATGCTTTGCATTTAAAGCAGTTTTTAAACTTACATCTATCTGATTATGGTGAAAAAGTCTATACAATCTATCTGTAGGGATCTAGAATAAAAGCAAAGCCCCTTACGTAGCAATACATTAGACAATTAAAGGTTTAATTGCACCTGCCAAAACGTTTTGAATAAAGCCCCAACCCGTATTACATATTATAACAGAAAGTCAAAATATTTAATTTGAGATTATTAATTTATGGAGATGGCAGCTAAAATCATGTTTTGTCAATATCAAATTGAAAATTATTGTAAAATAACTTGTCTTCAATAGGAAACTCATCACAAAGCTCAGAAGAGACACATTGACAGACAAACACTGTGATGAAAAAACAGAGGTTCCATGATATTCGAGGGTGGTGAAGCGACCTAGGGATCTAGGAAAAGGCATCCCGAAATTCCGCACAGTCTTGTCGATTTGCGCTATTTTGGGAATATACCACTTTTTTACTCAGGAAAGTCTCCTTCACCAAACTTATGCAATTGCGAATTCTCTTTTGTTCGTAAGTCAAGGGGTTAATGAGCAGATGAGTGGTTCTCCGTCCTGATAATCATCTTGGTTATCCGCAATCAAAATCAATCTCCGTCAAACTTAATAGATTATTAACCAATTTTCAGGCGGTACTTGCGCAGCGGTCTTGAAGAACAATGACGTGGCGTGGGACGTTATGCAGATCTAGTCAGCGGTGAAGATCTTGTCTCATCCGGGCTTCGATTGTCCTTTTTTTTTTTGTTTATGTTTTTCATATCAGCTGTGAGACTAAGGCGTGTTGATACCAAATTATGAGTAAACTGTGATCATTAACGTAAATGTAGAGAAAAAAAGTTGTATAGATGCAATAATCGCAATTAAGGGTTTCGTTAAGATCGAGTAAACTATTCTATTGTGAGTTTTAATGAATTCTTGTATTAATAATCCTCTAAAGCTCTTACACATGTTGATTCGCGACTTCACGTCTTCAATTCAATACCCTCTTTCATATGGTAGGGATGCATTTATTGTTGAATTACAAGTAAGAATAGAATAAAAATTACGAACAGTTAATTAGGCCGTCAAGTTATTTAGTTTGGTACTTTAGCTTGAAAAGGGAACTAACGATAACCGGACAGACAGACAACACTTGCGATAAAACATAAGGGTATCCGATTTTGGAAAAAAAAAAAAAAACCAATGTAACCCTAATTAATAAAAAAAATAACAAATTATCGCCCGAAAGATTATAGAAATTTCAAAATACTAAAAAGCCATTGAAGCTATCATTAAAATATTTTCTGTAACAGTAACGAAACTGTATAATCTGTGGTATTCGACTTTAGTTTTTTTTTGGCCGAATATGTGATTTTCAGGTGTGGATAGCTGGTTTAACGAATAAAATTAAGTATTTATGTAATGAATGTCGCTTTAAATGAGCGTTTGCTTCAATTTCAGAGACATAAAAGTCTATAAGATTCGTCTCTCATCAGGTCTCGCCCCGCACACTTCACTTGACCAAGTAAACTTTGAACTAATCCAAGTTGAACTATAGCTGCCGAAGGGTGTTACCTGAAATACATAAAAAGACGTATCGTATACTGCATATGGTCTGCCTTCCTGCCTGCATTGCGAAGTATTTTCCACCGCATCACATCTTCGGATTGTATCTTGTGCCTGGTGTTATTGTCTCATCTGTTAAGGGATGTGTCGCCAGTTTGTGGGGCGGTATTGCCCATGAGGTAGTCCAATCGATGGTTATGCTCGACTTGTTTTTCACAGCATTATGCTAAAGTCACAACTGTAGCCTTTAAAAGATTGAATAAATATAAGTAAATCAAGTCTTTTGACTTATAAATTGATTTATAACTGTTGATAAATTAAGAGTGCCAGGAATGAACGTTTTGAATTTTTTTCACTGACTAAAATTATGTACAATTATAAAATAAGTTTTATTTTTTTTAAACAAAACAAGAAGTGTAGAATGTGAGCTACTAGAAAATGGGGTAGTCCTGCTGTATGATATCCTGCCTTACCGACAATGTGGTGGTAAAGGTGGTATTGGGTATGAGGACAGTATTCCTGTGAAAGCGGGACATGTGGTAAATACATAAAGAGCCCACGAGAACTGTAAATAAACTTAGGTTTAAAGCAAAGTTAACACATGTAAGGGGCTTGAGCCATAAAAAAGAACATATTTAGACGTTTAGGAGTGACACACAATGATAATTAAATGACCGCAACAATTCCTTGGGTACCTTGATAATGACTGCATAGATCCGTAGGGTCCATAAGTGTGGATGATTTAAGAAGGGAGAGTGTCTTAGGAGAATAGTTTCGGCAATTACCTGAGTTATGCCATCGTTCTGGATCTTGTCGCATCCCCGCCATTCTCATTCTTCTTTACTCGGACATGGTGAACGAGATCATCGATGCAGAAGAAACATGATACTTAATAAATACCTCGGCCATCTCAACCACTTCTTTGCATGCTAGCTTCGATATATTAATATTTTGGTGGCTACTCGACGCAGTTTCTTATTGACTGCAGGTAGCGTTGCAGTAGACTCGCAGTGTTATATCAAAGTGCTTGGTAGAAAACTCTGAGCCCCTCCCTTTTTTCCGGAATCTAAATTTTATCAGCAGCGATGGGTCGGGGGTCGGAAATGTATTCAAACCGTTTTCGTTTTCTTTTTAAACGATAGTTTTCGCTGCTTAATTAATATCGCTGTCAGTTACCCAAACATTATTTATTGTACGTTTTATCTGCTATACTACACAATAAGAAAAACCTATTGGCATGCCTAGTATAGAAAATATTTCTTCGAATGTGGTGCCAAAATTGTGTTGTTTTATAGTTTAATTTGATAAAATACCTATGCGACTATAAATATTTTCATTATACGTTACTTTTTTGACCCTAAATTTTTGGAATAATGCCCATTCTCAGTACCCCTGGTACCAGTAAGGCTTCATAAAAATAATCTTCGTGGAAACCAAAAGAGCCTGTGGTTATGGATCCTTCCGAAATCATTGCCCCAGTACGACATACAGACATACCGACACACAGGCGCCGCAGGGTTCGTATAGGCGCCACCCTTGCAATAACAGCGGGGGTTGCACAGGGAACAGTCGTCGGGCTCTCCTTTGTAATGTGTTGTATACTTCTTCGCTGTTCGGAAGCCTGCCAGCTGCCTGCGGGCTTGACGAATCGATAATACAAACGAGAGGATGTCCGCGCTGTTGGATACCTAACGAGGTTAAGTGTAATTTGTAACAGGCGAACGGCTCCGCAATGACTTGTGCCGGGTTTGAACAAGAGGAGTCAAGGATCCGGTCTTGTTACACCCTCAAAAGCTAACAGATATATATTCTCACATTTGACTTGCCGGCTGATTTTATCTCATTTACATTTTAGTACCATGGAATAATTTCTACTGGAAAACAAGATTCATAATTGCTACAAAAGAAAATAATATACTGGCAGAATCGAACCCGGAACCTTGCCCTAACTAGACTTGGCCTCTACCATCTAGCCTGCTCGAGGATTATGAATGTTCTTCGGGTAAGCTCTCGGGGTTAGTTAATATTTTCTACAAGATATCTGAATACCAACAGCGTTGTAAATAGTTGGTTGTAAACATCTGTGAAGAGTATTTATTTTTGAACATGGGTATGGAAACAACACTCATATCATATATGTACAAAAATATTGCTTTGCGACAGGTACGATAGGTTTTTTAACAGCCTCGTTTTATTAGAATTTATAGTCTCGTTTTATAGCAACTAATCAGTATTTTTGACGGGTGAACAAACGGACCCCAAATCTCGATCGCGTTTTGCGAACTGGAACATTGATATCTATTCAATAAAAAAATTGCATAATCTAAATCAAGCAAGCATAACTAAATGGAGAAAACACCGACAGAAAGAACAGAACGACAGAAAGAATTCCGCCACGCTTGAAGAAGACGGAATACGACAGCGAGACTCCGTGATGGCGTGGCGAGGTAATCACCTTCGTCGGTAATGGCGAAGATGTTGCCTCATGGACCGATCATGGCCGTCCTCTTATTAGGGTAGAGGGGGGGGGGTTGTAGTGGCTCTTAAGGGTAGACTGGTGTGAGGTTGTGGTGGAGAGGAAGGCAGCCGTCTATTCGTGTAGAGCACAAGCTATCCGGATTCATAATTAAAAATATAATGATTATCACTCTGGAAGAAGTCGATTGGGTCCTTATCTGCGAATCCGTTAACATCTACTCATAAGGGAGGCACCGTAGCGATCGTCTTTTGTATTCTACAATAACGACCGAAAAAATAATCCAATACATATATACTAATTTTAATGTTGTTTTTTTTTGTTATTATTTTAATAATTAAAAATTAATTTTAAGTGACTGGGGATTCTCAAATTAATTCATAGTTGTTGAAGAAAGACACGTGTAGACTTCATCTTCCAATCGGACCCCTCAAGATATTGTTCCATCTCTTATGTTGCCTAAACGGAAGGTTACACAATGGTTATAAACCCATGTCATGATAGCTTGTTCTTACGCTTATGTTTATAATATGTTGAAGGACACCCTACAATTTAATTTAAAATCATTTTTTATAAAGTCTAAAAAATAAATGATTTGTAAAGTAACTGTTGCCGGCGTATGGGGGCTACAAACTCACCCATCTTTACAAACAAATCTACTTTTTTTTATCAAGGGGGCAAACAGAAGAGATATAGAACCTAGAATAAATCAAATAATCTTTACTTTACAAAATGAACCTCTTTTGTCGGTGACCACCATTTGAAAATTAACATTCTGAGGTGTGTGGCTTTCTAATATTTGTGAAACTTCAATTTGATAGATGCATGATAAATGTGTTTCTTTTAACAGGAAATAAACTCTATATAAAGGGAATATATTGTCTATAATACTTACAGAATGAATGAAGAATATTCCATCAATTCAGTTCACTGCAATAAATTATATAATATTTTATTGGCATCATGTCTTTAAAAAAAATATACCTTACTCAAAAATGAAAAGAAATATACTAAACTCAAATATTTTTCATCGACTATATCAATAAATATTTCAATAAGTTAAATATTAGAACATACTTTTTGTTCACAACTGTAATTACTTAAAACAGTTTCAATGAGTGATTAATCGATGATTCATTACAATCAATAACAACTTAATTGATAATAATTGAACCCATCTATTGAGAATATTCAATATTTTCCTGCTGTATAACATGGGTTGGTATTTCCCATTCAGAAACGCAATTAAATTGCTGAATTGTAAATTACTGAAAAAACCAATTTCTTCTGTGTTTATGAAGCTCGAAATAAAGTCCAAAAATTGAAAATTGTCCTCTATGTCTAAGAGTTAAGTGTTCGTACATGATTTGGTATGATTGTTCACCCTTACAAAAATGTGTATTATTGATTTTGAGTGCATTTATTTTTATTTCCGAAATTTTTATCAATCAGATAATGTTAAGCAATGTTACAAAGTTAACAAACATTGCCTTAAAAATATACGCTTTTAGACTTACCAACTTATTCCACCGGGGACCACAGATACGTGGGTGACCATTAGGTAGATAAGCTAATTTTATAATAAATTTTCCCGTATTATAATTAATGCGAAGCCCTTCAGAGTCCTTGAAACCTTAATCTACCACGGCGACAGGGTGGGTCGGTTAAACCTTAGGCCAGGGATCCTGCTCAGGAATACATAATACTCAAACATATATTAACATAAATGGTTATGTATTTGAATAATTTGCTTCTGGTTTCTGAAAAAATATATGATTTATTTATGTGTATCGTGAATTCTACTTCACCGTGCCATGGGTCAAACGAATGGTTCTGCTGTAGTAATTAGAGCTACTTCTATTCACACTGATGAAACAAAACAACTTTTGTTAGTATGTCGAATGAGAGAACGAAATGATTTTTATAGTTGGCTCTGAAAAATATTAGCCTAAGGAAAATAAATGGACAGAATTCGAAGCTGAGACATCTCGGTCTCTCCGGTCAAGCACTGGTGCAACAGAGCCGATCGATTAAAGGCGAATCCGATCAAAGGGTTTGAATCTAGTTGGATTAAATATTACAATCAGCAATTATATTGGCTATATTTATTTCTATTATGTTATAAATTAATTTCCTTCCTTAATTGTGGGGAATAATCCTGATTTTTTTGAATAGCTTCTGAGATGTGATTTGAAAATATTTTTTCTTTTTTTTCTCACTCCTTGTTTGACATCTTCAGCATAACATTTTTTCTTAAATTGGAAAGACAACTCTGTCCTAGTCTTTGTTATTATACTAATCACTGAAATATTGCTTTTTTTTTTTGCATATATAATAATTAAACAAATTATGCAAGAGGTTATGTATATAAAATAAAAATTAGATTTTTATAATTTACTTTTCAATGGTGTCTTAAATTTATCCTTAGACCTTTATATAATTTTCAGTAAGTAAACTTTTTCTTCCCTAATTCAGGTCTCATTTGCGATTAAATATTCCTTACATGAGCTATACTTTACATTACATGAGATAATACCAATATATTTCTTCCTATTCAGATTTATAACCAGTTCGGACTGTGTGGGTCAAGGCCAAATATTCTATGAAGGTAACATAATGCAGTAATGATTTGGCGCAGATCACGGGATCGATACCAGTTTCCAAGTAATTAGTGTAGTCATGACAATATTTAGGATGAGAAAAAGGTTTTCCTCAAAGAATATACTGCTTTGTTCATCCACTTTGGACTGGTCTGCTCCAAATTTCACAGCAATAAAAAACCCAACTTGTTTTAAATAGTTGGTTACATACGCACATACATGGTTACATACTTATGAGCAATTATAGTAAGTAGAAAGCAGTAAGGATAGAGAGAAACTTCCGGGACTCTGCTTGAGTTTATTGAGTACTTATTAATGATAGTGAAAAATTTGGTAATTTTTATCAAAAATACTTCAATGCTTTACTTTACTTTGTTCAATATTAATGCCCATGTAGTGAATGTATTATAGTTCCACATTATTTAAGAATACGATTATTGTGAAATGTAGGTTGCATATTAATTGTGTGGCGCATGAGGAAATCGTAAAATGTCTCCGCCCCAAAAGTAGTAAGTGTAGAAAAGATGAAAACAAGAAAATTAATATTAACTTCTTATTGTGATTTATTTTGTTGAATTATTCCACTTAATACATCTTAATCAAAATAGCATAATCAGGGGTGTTTTATTATGTTTAATGTTTATAATGCTGTTCATAATTTCAGATTGATTGTATTGTATTTACGGTCGTGGAACAGAAAGACATAAAAACCAATGATGACTCCCTCACTGTACCTGTATGAAAGTATCGGGCTCGACAATTAGGACGTTGAACCCGGCACACGCACAAGAACAAAGGAGGCCCAGCTTGTGGTGCATCCATGCGGCAGTAATTTCAACTATACCACTGCCATCCCGTACATAAATCGTCTATGTAGTACATATTTTTATGTATGTAGTTATCATTATTTTATTTCCTGTTACTTGTTCTGATTAGTCATATAACAATACATTAAACTGACCGTCAATATTTATGGGAATGTTATGGAAATTATAGAAAAAATATTAATTTCAAACGCAGTAGTTCCAACCTCTCGAATCGTAAACCAGAAATTCGGAACAATACTTTCGAAGTTTGTATGAGGAAAATGTATTTCTATTTGTTGCAATACATGACGAACCCGGTCTTTAGTACGATAACCCCCGCTTCGTTCCCCCATCGATGGCAGAACGCAGTCGAGGCAGGAACGCTTTTAAGTTTTTGTATGTAAGTTTCACATTTTTTGTAAACCGAAGGTGAGCCCCATCACCTAGTCCAGTATATTGATTTTTGTAGTTTTAACCATAAAAAGAAAATCTATTTTTTGTAATTCTACCCTCCTTACAATGCATTATATGCAGTAATGCAAAAGATGGAGCCACTTATCAATAATGTATAATACTCTTATTATAAAAATGTTTAAATGGGGTTGGGGGAAAAAAACAAACAAAAAAAAAACGAAGGCCAGCAACAACAAATATCCAGATGAACAGCTGTGATCTGTTTTTTCTCTCCGTTTCCACAAATCTGCTAAATATTTTTTTTTTTTACAAATTTATTTCTTTCAAACAACTTAAAAAAAAACAATAAATTATTTATTCAAGTGCTCTTCCTTACAAATTCAATTTTAAGCATAAGCCCCTTGTTAGACGCCCAATTTCTATTTAATTTATTGTCATCAAGTAGTGGAAAGCAGTAGTACACCCTCTTTAATCATTGTCATTGACATTTCTCGATGGTTTTGACTCTTGACCTATGATCCACTCGGCTTTTGAGAACATACAGAATAGCTTGTTATGGTTTCTTATATATTTTTCTGGCTTTTTAGTCACAGTTTGGCTGACTAAGATCCAGCTGACAGACCAAAGAATTGGTCTTAAGATTGTTGTCTAATGTAATGTAGTACAGGTTGCATGAAGTTGACTATTTCTGTTTATGAGTGGACATAACTAGTAAAATCATGCTGGCTTACTAAGACTTCATGTGTGAAGATTATATGCCTAAGGATAGCACCTTGTGATACTCCCGAAATTATACTTATTGTGCTAACTTCACCACAATATTGACCTGGTATGTTCTTTTATAAAGTAAAAGATGGCCAAAGACGCATGGAATGGGTACAGCCCAAATTGTAGTGGCTTCAGGAGTAGACCACCAGGAGTGTCAGGCGCTAAATCTGTTTCTCTATATTAGCTGGGTTGTTAGATCCAGCCGTTCGTATGATTGCCTCGTGTCATCATTGTCCTCATGATGATGAGGGATGGGCAAAGAACCTTTTTTTTCTCTCCTACCAATGTTAAACGATTATTACATATAAGGAAGGTTATATAAATGCAATAATGAATATTTGTGGTTACTTCGGGCTTACAACACTAGGAGGTCATGTCATTTACTAAAGATGTACGGAAACTACCAACGATCTATGGTTAAATTTTCAACTACTAACAAAGTGATACATACATAAAAAGAGAATAAATTACCATCGGAAATACGTTTTTTCTCAATTAAAAAAAAAGAAAAAGTTTTTCATGACAATTCATCAGAATCAAAATTAAGTATAGCTTAATACAGTATTTAATTGAACGTGAATACCTAATAATTCGTTATTCCTGTGGAAATCAATTTGTATATCTGAATTAATTTACGTAGACCAACAAACACATATAAATAAACATAAGAATACATGTGTAATATATTTCACAAAGGGTTAGTCATCTGGTAGCGTGGCCGAGCGGTCTAAGGCGCTGGTTTAAGGCACCAGTCTCCTCGGAGGCGTGGGTTCGAATCCCACCGCTGCCAATATATTTTTATTTTAATTAAAATCATTTTTTAAATCTCCTTCCACTTTACATTAGATTACTTTTAATGACTTAAATGTAAATATAATATTAACTCCTATATATTTTTGCTATTTCGAGATGTAGAATATATCTACAAAAATCTAGCTCTGCATTCATCATTTTCATGATTACTAAAGTAAACATACGTACATACATAAATACAGACTAAACAGAATGAAAGTGCAACCTCTTCCTTCGTGCTAGTAATATGGACATTCTTTGCATAGTAGTTGTGGGCTATACCTGCTTTTTTTTTCTCCAAATAAATTCATTTCTAATATTTACATAATAGAAATAATCTTTAACTAATATGCAATGCATTTAGTCTAAAAAGAGAACAACTAACATCTTCGCTCTTGATTAAGAATAATAATTCATTTAGGAAAACCTATAAATAATAATGACAATGACAGCTAATGACAAAAAAACTAGCTTGCGTAATTTATATATGTGATTTAGAATATACACAGGTGGTCTGAAAAGTTTCCGACCTCAACATGAAGATGATAATAAAATAAACAAAAGCTAGTGAAATAAAAGCTAAAATAAAAGCTTTGTTAGGTCTTTGTATCTTTACAATTATGTATCTATAAACTTTGTAGTATAATATCTTCAGCTTTGTATAAATATAAATCATTGTAGTACAAATATAATCAAGCTTTGGATACCACTAAACTATTGTAGTGAACCTTGTTTTGTCACATATTATTTCTTATAGAAACTTATTTTCTATTTATTATTTGTTTTTTTTATTTTGTATAATTTGAAGTTTGCTGATATTGGTATATTGAATATTTCCTTTATTGGACGTATGAAAGTTGTAAATAGCTAAATCATTCATATAAAAAAAGGTTATTAAAACTGACTTGGTGTCTAGGTGTGTATTAAGTACGTAGTAAGCTCCATATATGTGATGCGTAAGTTAGTAAGGGCTTCCAATAACCAATTGTGAATTAGTAGTTTAGTCTGTGCATTAAGCAAACATACCGTCCTACGCAGCGCTACTGAGCCATGAAATAGTACTAACGCCCCATAAAGAGAATTTACTTCAATTTTTCCAATCTACAGATCATCGGTACATTATTTTCTGCTATTTATTCTTCGCAGCTTGGATACTTTTCGGCCTGAGTGGAAAATACCAAGAAGAAAGGGAGAGAACGACCTCTGACAGAGAAACATGAATGAGATTGAAGGGCATTCATCAAAGTGCCGGCATTCTTCTTCAAGTTAAAAATAAAACAAAAAACTCCAACCACCGGCCCTAGCAATTCTGTTTTTTCCATTGGAAATAACTTCAGTAAATAACTATTGTTTTTTTTGTTTGTTTCTCTCTTTTTCAGATAACTCCTTCTCAACCTTCCGTTTCGTTTGTTATTCGTTTTTTGTTGGCATATTTCTTTCTCTTTATTACATGCCTGTTTGATTGTGTCCTCAATTGCCTGGCACATTAATCTTTTTTATTTATTTGGGAAGAGACCGGATTGGCCAATCTGTCTAACCCACCACATACACATTTCCAGAAAAAAATTGCCTAATTCATAGGTTTTCGTCGTTTTTTGTTCAAAATTGTGTTCACCCTTGTTCACAACTTTTCTGGTCTTTCTAAATATGAACCCTGTTGAAACTTTCATATCCAACATACAACCATTAATGACACCATAAAAACATGAGTGTCGTTAGTGAATTACTTGGCATTAAATAATGATTGAGAGAAGGCTATCAAATTAAAGTTATCGAAGCCCTCAAGTAATGTGTTTTGGAGCTTCAGTGAATTATAATCACAAGAACTGTCATACATTTTCCCTTCCCAGATATTTCGGTTTCGATACCGTTCTGATTTTGTTGGAGATCTTCAGCTGTACTTTAATTAAGTGAGTATATACGTCATATAAGTGAGTATTTGGTGGGCCACAGTACAGCTGAGCTGGCCGGTGGGCACATATGTGTATCATGAGTTTGAGACGCAACGACAAGTTGGGCGAAGTTAGTAAGGCTTGTGTCGTACTTTTTCTATTTTGTTTCTAAAATGAGTAGAGAAATGGATATTCATGTCCATTTTTATAACCAGACAGTGCATTGAGAAAGCCGGTGAGCTCTCTTGGTTTCCTATAGTATAGGATTTCAGCAATGCTTTTTTCTCCTTCTAGAGTGAGAAGATTACACAGTTGGTCATCCCAGCTGTCACACTTATGATTAAACTACCCAGTCTGTCACAGACAACGTTACAAACTGACTCGGCCTGAACTCTTTTTGCACACATGATACTGCTGTAAACCGTAATGTCTTGTATATTGTTGTTACTTTTTTTTTTTTTTTTTTTTTTTTTTTTTTTTTTTTTTTTTCTTCTAAGCTCTAGTTAGAATTTTCGGATGAGGGATAAATATAAAATATTTAGGGTGATCGGATCCTTGTACTAGGAGGACCTGCTTGAAGGTGGTGTGAGAGGAGTAAGGAGTGTGGGAATCCTCGGTGGAGGTTGATTGTTACGGCAAAGTGGTGAGAGTCCACTGGTGGCTGGGCCCAGAGTCTTCTCTAGGCATGTAGTGCAGTCGTAGTTAGTCTGAATTGTTGTTACCACATATATATACTGTTTTATTCATTTGTGTATTACTTTGAATGGAAAGATAGGAATGGGTTTTTGATTACTGGTTTAATCGATTTGTTTATTTGATAAATTAATGTGGGGGGGGAAATTTTGGTGTAGTACGGTTGTTGTATTTTATTATTATGTTAACCCATAAACAGCAATCAACCACAAAAACCCTCAATTTATGCAACACAGTTGACTTTTATTTTTCCATTTCGGTGAAGTCATGTACTGAGAAGAGGGACACATTTCAAAGAATCTTCACTTCTTGGATTAAGCAATGCCACGACTACGATGATTAGGAATTAAAACTAATTTTACCCATAGATAGCATAGGCCAATCGAAAACATACTAAACAAATCAATGACATAAAACAACTGTTGTCCTATAAGTTCAATACATTTATTATGACTATTTAAATATGAAGAAATCAACCTTCCGTAGAAAGGTATTGACTGAAGTCGCGTGAGATGTTATTTAACAATTGTGTTTAGTCTATGATTTTTTCAATTTTTAATTCATCGAAATGAACGAAGAATTGTTTGAAAGTGGAGTGTTCAAATCGGAACATTGGATTTCAAAATACAACGGTTTAAAATGTACCCTCTTTTTTTCCCGAAATAATGGGATCAATTCGATTAGATATTAAGATAGATAAATATTTTATTGTTGTTAATTCCTTTATTGTGCAATAATTACAATCTGCCTTTTATAAGGCAATAAGTAATTAAGATATATGCTCTCATTCATACAATATTTACAGTTCATCATTCACTCGCTCATTCATACAATATTTACAGTTCATCATTCACTCGCTCATTCATACAATATTTACAGACAGCCCAGAGACCCCCCAAATCCACCGCAAAGAGAAAGCGGAGTCTTGGGAAGTCCCCCACGCTCCTCCGTCAGCCGCGTCACTGAATACTAGCCAGTGGAGGCTGACCAAGAGCGCGAGAGCCACAGACGCTCAGGACATGATTGGAGAGACTGGCCATTGCCAGGACTCCCACTGTCACGCGTTTATAGCAGGTCACGAGGCCACTGCCGTTTCAGTCTCCGAGGAGGATTATAGGGATGAGTGGCGCAGTGCATTGACTGTGCTACAGGATTAGGGTGGTTGGAAAGGCTACTGTGGAATTTCGTAAACTTGGAAGGGATGAGTTCTAGAATGTAGGGTATATTAAGGTCGTTATGAAGGGTTTTGTTGCTGACATAATAAGGGGCATTTACTATTGTTCTCAGGACTTTTGATTGAAAGGATTGGATACGCTTGATGTTAGACTTTTTTGCTGTCCCCCACAGCTCTATTCCGTATGTCCAGATTGGTTTAAGTATAACTTTGTAGATTAGTAGTTTATTTTCTATTGAGAGATGGGATGTCCTTTGAAGTAATCTGTACAGTTGTCCAAAGCGTTTGTTTAGTTCTTGTCTTTTTAGTCTCGTATGTGGGTTCCAGGTCAGTCGTTTGTCAAGATGGAAGCCTAAGTACCGTACTGTCTCGGATACAGGGAGAGGAATAGAATTAAAATAAACTAGTGGACCAGACTTGTGACAAAGGGTGAAGGTAATGTGGGAGCATTTTGCTTCATTAACTTTGATCCGCCATTGATTGCACCAATACTCGATCTCGTCAAGGTGTTTTTGAAGGTTATGGGATGCTATGTCGGGGTCTGGATGGGATGACAAGACTGCAGTGTCATCTGCAAATGTGGCCAAGAAGGTATTGGGAGTAGAGGGGACATCAGCGGTGTATAGGTTATAGAGGATGGGGCCCAGGACACTGCCCTGTGGAACTCCTGCACTTATGGGATAGTAGTTAAAGTATTCTAAACCACAGCGGACTTGGAAGAAGCGGTTTGAAAGGTAGGACTGTAGGATTAGGAAAAGGGTCTGTGGTAAATATCTTTTGAGCTTGTAGGGCAAACCTGCGTGCCAAACCCTGTCAAAAGCTTGAGCTATATCGAGAAAGGGATTAGTGCAATACTGTTTGGTTTCAAGGGCTGAGGAGATGTGATCAACAACGCGAAGGCCTTGTTGAGCAGTGGAATTTCGTTGGCGGAAACCAAACTGGTGTGTGGGAAAAAGGTTTTTGGATTCAACAATGGGAAGTAGACGTTTTAGTAGGAGTTTCTCAAATATTTTTGAGAGGATAGGGAGTAGGCTAATTGGACGATAAGATGAGGCGTCATTGGGTGGTTTACCGGGTTTGGCGAATAGGACAATAATGGAATGTTTCCAGAGGAGAGGAAAGTGCGTCGTTCGGATTATGCAATTATATATGTAGGTTAGGAAGATTATGGCTTTAGGAGGAAGTTGTTTGAGAATTTGAGGAGTAAGGAGATCATATCCAGGGGATTTTCGGTAAGGTAAGTTTTTCAGAAGGTATTTAACCTCAGAGGGGTTAACGGCTTTTGGTGGAAGAGAGAGAGGAATAGGTGAAGTGAGGAAATCTTCCACAGTTGTGCTGTGAGTATGGCTTTGATGAGAAAGGTGAGGTGTGAAAGTATGGGTAAGATGCAGAGCAAATTCCTCCGACCTATCCCCATCTGAAGCCGCCTAGGACCCATCATCACGACGGAGTGGGTGTGAAACAGGTTGATACTTTAGGATTTTTTTGGTTACGTTCCACAAGGAGTTATCCCTGGTGGACAGAGAGGAGAGGTAGGAATTGAAAGAATCGGAACGGAAGGATGCCAATCGCCGCTTTACCAATCGGCAGTACTGATTGTACGTGCGACGATCAATAGGATGCCGGGATATTTGCCACACTGTTCTGGAGCGGCGTTTGGATTGGATTAGATCTTTGAGATGCTGAGGTAAACGATTATGATTGTGGATTTTTGTGTGACGATGGGGTGACGATGCCTCCCAAGCCGACCTCTGGACCAGAGTAGTGAAAGAATGCACTGCATCGTCTAGGTCTTGGGATGTTTTCAGGGATAATTTGAGGTTTACGGACTCTGTAAGAAGCTGACGGAAGTGGTCCCAGTCAACTGGGCCCCTAATAAATGAAGGAGGAGGCAGTTTGTGAATTGGTCTTAAGGAAATGGTTAATAATAAAGGGCTATGATCGGAGGAAAGGTCATCGAGGCGCTTGAGTGAATAGTTTAGTGTTCCTAAACTATTGTAAAAAAAGAAGTCAAGGAGATCAGGATTTCGGTTGGGATCTGATGGCCAATAGGTGGCTGTGTCAGGAGTGATAGTGGAGCAATGTTTCCGTGTGAGTGCAGACAGCAAAGCACGTCTTCGTGTATTTGTGGATCTTGACCCCCAGTGTTGGTGCTTCGCATTAAAGTCCCCACCCACAAGGAAACGATGTCCGATGGAGTCTAGAAAGGAGATGAATTGGGAGTCGGAAATGGATTTATTGGGAGGGCAGTACGTTGATGCAAGTGTAAGAGGAAAAGTGAAGGTGGTGGTTGACACTGCAGTGGATTGAAGGAAATCATGTGATACCAAAGGAACTATGTGGTGGGATATGGAGTTATGGACAATGACAGCGGTACCTGCATGAGCTGTTCCATCTGGGTGATCAGTACGATAAGTCTGGTACTGTCGAACGGTAAATGGTCGTTTGCTCGTAAGTCTTGTTTCAGTAATAAGAGCTACGTCGATCTTCTTGTCATGGAGTAGTGCTGTCAGTTCGTTAGTGTGGGTGCGAACACCATTCGCATTCCAAAGGAGAATGGATAAGGAGTCGGAAGGATCCACTTATGGATTTTGTTTAACGGGGATAAGGTAGGAGACAAGATTTGTAAGAAGGAAATGAGAGGGGTAATTAGGGTTCTGAATTCTGTAAGGAATGATGTTAATAGGCTAGTGAGATCTGAAGAGCTTGGAGGTGAAGGAATATGCGAGATGTGTGGTTGAGGATGGGATTGGGTTTGCTGGTTGGCGGGATGAGCGGAATGCTGGGGAAGAGATACTTGCGGACGAGAAGTGGGCAGTGCCTGTGACTGCTCTCTGTTCCGAACGGCATCAGCAAAAGAGACAGAAGGCCTCAAATTTCTGGTGGGGGCGCTTCTTGAGCTACCTGTTACTGCCTTCTCTTCTTCTGGCCGGCGACGTTGCTCGCTCCTGGACTTGAGGATTCTATAGGCCTCACAGCCCTTGTAGTTGGCCGGATGGTCTTGCTGGCAGAGCACGCATACAGCAGGCGATTTTAGGGGCTTTTTGCACAATTCGCTTTTGTGCTGCCCACTACACTTTACACACCTAGGAGGGTGGTGGCAATACGATTTTGTGTGCCCATATGCCTGACAATTATGGCATTGGACGATGTCTCTATTGGGGTAAGGTTTTTCGACCTGTATTCTTGTGTAATACAGGGTTGTTAATTCATAAATTTTCTCCACGCCAGGTGTCCGCTCGAGATCTACAAAAAATAACGGTAATGCCGTTTTGGTGGATTCGTTTTGTTGTCTGTCCTCACGTAAAACGTTGGTTATTTGCCGAACTTTGAACCCCAGAGCTGATAGTTCGTCTTCAATTTCATCAGCTGGTGTGGTCGGGTGCAGATTTCTTATCACTACTCGAAGCGATCGTTCTTGTTTCAACTGGTATGTATGGAAGTCTGCATTGGTTTCTTCCAAATACTTAATGATCGCTTGATAAGTATCCGGAGTGTCGGGGAAAAGATAAATATTAATGTTATATTTCGACGATGTTAGTTCGTACTACTAGAAGTTATTAATTTTAAAAGTTCATAGTAATCTCTAAACATAATTTTATTATTACAAATTTCAGTTTATGCCGAACCAGGGTGAAGCACACACGTTTAAAATGTTTTCACGCTATTCAATTACGTAGCACTGTTATATGTGTAACTCACTTTATAATATATAATTTTTAATATAATGGAAATATGATATGAAAATTGACTGTGGCTTATAAGTGTAATGTCGGGGGTCACCAAAAGGGGTTGAACAGACGAGTTGACGGACCAATAATAAACATACTTTTTACAAGGGGTTGAAAACAGGTCAGTGAAGAGGGCTTGGAGAAAGTGGATTTACATTGTTTGTAGATGCATTGGTCTTATATTTGACAGGACAGGATGGGGTATCATAAAAAGCTTTTTCGGAACCAGAGAGTACAAACACCCTTTTTTACACCAGAGTAGAAACACGTACATATTTTTCGAGCCTCCGGTTCCAGTTGCAAAAGATGCCCATCAAGACCCTTCTTTACACGGGGTTGGAACAGAGGTCTGTTGGCGTAGAGGAAGCAGATTGAAGAGAGGCGTATACGAGAGACGGGATCGACACTGTTGGACTTACCTTCCTGCTACTACTACTACTACTACTGGATGTACCTTCCTGCAATCAAAACACCATTATATTGCAAGAGACAACCTATATTAATATTTAGTTTATAATTTTAATGTAATCAAATCCATAAGTTTATTTATTTTAATTGTCATTCACTTAAATCTTATCGACAATTAAATAATGCCTTATCTTTATTCAATTTTTATGTCCGAACTCCTTCCATAGATCAGAAATTTATTAGGAAAATAATTATTTGGGACAACATCAAGTAGATTAATACTAATCAACTTTATTCTATTATAACTGAACATAAATGCAGTACTCTCTGAGTTTGATAGATGAATCAAATCCAGTAGTTTGAATAATTAATAGCATCGTAAATCAATGCAATTAAATTAAATGAATTATTTTAATTATTAGACTTGATCGTAGAGGTGTGGTTCTCCTGACAAGTATTGGTAAATATATGTTTCGATAGATAGATAGACATTTTCTCATAAGTTTATTTGTATGTATTTAAAACATATTTTCCCGGGACAGAACGGAGCAGTACGTTGACGAAAAAACACATAGTTATTTTACGTATGGGTGGGTTATTTGTTGGGTTATCAGTTTAAGTTGCACAACGTTTTGACGTTGGCTGTTTTATTGATGCTCTTAAATATTTGGTTAGCCGGCAATATCTCTCTCCCATACTCCAACCAATTTAATTTGATGGCAATCTAGCACAGTTCTTCACTACCCTAAGCCTCAGACTTTCACAGTTATTTTATAACATTTCGCGTTTGCGCTGTAGCCAACTGTTGTATATCACTGCAGTGAACCAAATGTTATTTTAGTGTCAAAATCAAGGCATCGAAGCTGTATGTGTAGCCAACGGCTATTTAGAAGTCGACTCACGCAAAAGGCTCTCCTGCAAGTACGCTACAAGAATCAATGCACTCCCATTGGAGTTGCTGAGGGAGTCTGTAATCCCATTTGCCACTTCGGATTTCTTCCCGAGGGTATCTTCTACAGAATATATTTTCAGCTCTCACCGGAGCGTTTGTACTCTGCAGAAGGGAGTGGGGGTCTTACTTTTCAATATGTAATATCTGTCGTATGTCTGTCTGTCTGTATATATGCATGCGGTAGTGCCCGTAAAAATAATCTGGAATTTTAATGTTATATTACAGAACCCCTCGGACAACGGATTATGTATCGTTTAAAGTGCAATAAGGTGAAGTATGAAATTTAAATGGAATTTAAAGTTGTGTTTTTTAATGGTACATGGCAGGGCATAGTGGGCAAAGATATTCCCGAAATTGAAGTTATGCCAGTCATTAATAGAACTCACGAATTATAGTTTCTGAGAGTTTTAGTTTCTGATGCACGAAGTGATATTTTTGATCGGAATAGTTTTTTACTAATCATTTAAAAAAAAATTCATGAAAAAAATATCAATACATATAATATGTTTAAAAAATATGGTTATGAGAACCCAGAACCTTCATATAAAAAAATGATTGCTACAATCAGAGAAGTCTGCAGACTCTTAAATATACCTGTATTACTAGTCTGTTTGTTAGTTGTAGTTGTGGATAGCATTGGAGAATTATCATGCGATGTAAAGCATTGTGCTTATTCTTATAGTCTTACTTATATCAGTTACGGGTCTGATTACTGATGTGACGGTATTGAAGAGTTTAGTTACCGTTTGCGATATCGTGAATCGAAATGATACCGGGGGGTGGGGGGGGGTGATTGATACTTGTAGATTCTACGGCCACAAGTAGGTTTTATAATGGTTATCTGATATCAATCAGTCCAATGAACGGTAGTCGAAGTTTTTTACAGTTCCCTAAGAACTACGCTTGTGAATTGAATGTTTAACTTGTGTAACAAAAACAAATTTTTGTCAAGTCATCAATATTTGGGATAAAAATTGGCATAACTGCATCTAGTTTTTACTTAACTACTTCTGTAATTTGCGTGAATAAACGAAGTGAACGAACGATTTAGAAAACTTTTGTGTGCTATGAATATAGACTCGCGTAAACTTAAAACTAACTTCTTGTTGTCACAGTCATTAAAAATTCGTGCGTATTATGTGAATGTCCATCGAAGTGAACGGTTCGTTAGCTGTGAAAGTCCGATGAATGAACGGATCACTGAAAGGAACCTGTGGATGAATGTAATACATCAAACATTTAAGGTTGAAATAATATCATAATTTATTAATATTTTCGGAAGAAAGTTTTTTTTAAATTATTAATGGCTAAATTTATGACCATAATAAATGCAAATGGTCTGAATACAACTATCAGATGTTAGACTATTAAGAAGTTATAACGAATTAAACCGACGGGTAGTAAATCATTTTAATATGAATTACAGAGAATAGCTAATTTAAAATCAGATTCACAAAACAAATCAAAGCCGTAAAACGATCTCACCAATGAAACAGTTTCATTTTCTCAATTAGCGACCTCCATGGCAAGTACGACGCCAAGAATGATCATATTAAAAGTCCCCGCCGGTTGGGCGAGCGGGGTGAGGGGGGGGGGGGTGCAGTTCGGAGGTTCACTTTTTTGGTTTTTCTCAAATATTTCTGGAAATATTAACTTCAGCAAAACAATAACATTTGCTATAAGAAAAGTTCTATTTTTTTTTCATAGAGTCGTTAGTTAGGGAGATAGAGGGGGATAAAATGCTGGTTTCCGTTAACAATTGTCAAACAGATCACTTTTTTTACCTACAAAACTTGAATTAATCGATAATAATTAAATTTCATAAGTTATTTATTAGTAATAAATAACATTTGAGGTAACGTAAATAGTGAATAACATTAAGAGCAGGATGGACCATATTGTTGCTGACCATATGCCCATTGCCAATACCCCTCTTAAGTATTGTCCTCCCCTCTCATTTCTCTCACATATTTTTCGGTTCTCTGGGTTGACTTTGCAAAAGTCAGTGAAAACGTGCCGATGAACAGTGTTTATTTTCTCTGAACAGGATTTCTTCGAGAATGTCGGGAAAGTGTTTCATTTGTGATAATGAAGTAGTGTAGAGGATTATGGCTACTGTGTTGGTGAAAAAGGTATTATTGGTTTGAGATACGGAAGTGAGACAAGAGGTGATGGCAAATCTGAAACTCTTTAAGGTAAAAAGTGTTTGTTCATATTTCTTGCAGAAAAAAACCTCAATCAATTCAAACCGCTTTTGTGCTCTAACAGTGGAAGAAGAGTTATATGTAAAGGAAAGAAAAATCCGTTTTCAAGGTGTCGATATATACTATCTGAATCTCTAAATTTTATGGATCATATCATATAAAACAAGCGACACTAAAAGAAGGTGAATGGGAGGATACTGTCTAAGACGCATCGACGTTGTAGGGGGCCTTCATGCGAATGATGCTTTTTACAACCATGGCTGTTACCTAAACTTCTTCTTGGTTCATGGACCACCAATGAACCAATGAAGGAACCATGAGATACCAAGAGGTCCCCTGAAAATCAAAAAAATACAGCTGTGATGGAGGAGATTTATATTTCGGAATTCGTTGATATAATAACGGCGACTGTCAGTTTTCTATGAGTTAAATGATCTTTGTAGAGGAGAGTCTTTTAAAAGAAAAGAAAGAAAAGCTTTATTATGAAGTGCAATCAAAACACTGGTATATACAAATATTAAGAGTTACGTTACTACATACTGGGTGGAATGTCTAGGCACAAGTGGGGTCTGGGGCTAAAGCTGAGACTTATATGTATAAGAAATAAAACGATACGATTCTGGGAAGCAGGGAGGTCTTGGAAGGATGCGGTTGCTTACTTAAAAATAACAGGGAACAATCAGTGACTTCCAACCAGGCAGGTATACAGATCTGCTCAAGACCCTTCCACTTGTTCACAGCATAACAAAACATATGGATGAAATAATGGACCAAATTTCATCAGATGAAAGACAACGGTCGCTACTAAAAGAGCGAGGTTGACTCAGAAATATGGTGAGCGTGTGATATTCAGCCAAACGATAACGAGCAGTACTGTTGTATGCTTACTTGATGTTGCTCACAAAATCTTGAAGCTTCATTAAGATGTCAGAGTGAAAGGGAACAGCAGCTGAGATTTGTACAAACTGATGCTGCCATTAGGTATCCACCAACTGAGAAATTTACAGACTATGTTTAGAATATGGTTCCAGAAACCTTTACAGTGCTCTTGGATTCGTTGCATTCTGGAAAAAGAAGGGAAGGTAATGAAGTGAAATGAAAAACAGTGTCTATGGCCCATGATAAAAGTACTGGAATTCGACGATGTGGGTACAGGAAAGCTGAGATCCCATGATCAGCAGTTTGAACCAACTCCCGTGGTATCTGCACAAACGGCCCACCGATTCAACAAGTCTCCGGAAGAGGCTGAAGATTGGACTTCAAACAACCACAACTCTCCATCCACCCACTTGCGTAACTGGTCTTTGTTTTTTTCAAATATCTCGGGAAATGTCAACTTCAAATGGTATCTCGTATAAACAATTGAAGTGTCATTCCATGCTTAGTGCAGAAAACAGTTGGATGAAGCATAGTACAAAATTCGAAATATCATAATAAATCTAAAGTTTTACAGGTGAAACACACTCACCTTGGCAAATTAAACTTACAACCCCCCCTCTATCTCTAAACTACTGACTCTATGAAAAAAATAAATAGAACTTTCTTATAGGAAATTTTCGATGGAATCAACAATTGTCAGCTACAATATAGGGGTAACTGACACAAAACCCCTTGGTGGGACGTTCCAGCTTTTAAAGTTATTTACTATTTACTTAAATAAATAAATTACTTCAAATATTATGTTTTCCTATAAATAATTGATGAAATTTAATTATTATCCAATCATTCTAGTTTTCGAGGTAAAGAAAGTGATCTGTTAGACAGTTTTTAACAAAAAATAACGTTTTATCCCCCTTTATCTCCTTTACTTTAATTTAGTATAATGAATTTGATACAATTTGAGAAAAACCAACAAAAAGTGGCCTTCAACTGCCCCCCACTCCACCACTCCTGGGTGAGAGAGACAGAGAGATAGAGAGCAGGCTAAGATATATAGTGCAGTGCAGGATACCCAATTAGGGAATTGTCGAAGGGGTTCCGCAGGGGTTATAGTTTGTCCGCGTCTTCACCCTCTCCTTTTGATTAACGATCGTCCGTATCTTGGGTAAACAAGATTCTCTTAGTTATCAGCAATTGTGCTATGCAACCTACACTATTTCGATAATTATTAAAAGGAACACTCCCAAGAAATAAGTTGATTCATTTTTGACCAAAATGCCAAATGCAAAGTTTGCAAAAAAATAAACAACAAAGCAAATCAGGACCATTTAATGAAAATTGAATGATTTAACTTCTTTCACAGGAGTAAGGACACAGTATGAACTTTAGGAAATTGAGAATTAACATCGTGTATCTTCTTCATCCATCTTGATATTATTCCTTTATAATTATGTAAAAACATTTTGGTTGGTCATTTTTTTGTCAATTAATGGAGTAAATGTTGTCAAGGTAGGCGTTAAGGGGCAAAAAGAGGAAATTTGTCCCGGTAACGACACTGTTACATTAATAACGACAGCTCAGAGGCACAGAACTGGAGAGATAGAGAAAGTGGGGGGAGGCTATCGGCCAATAGGGATCCGCGTTACATCCACCAGGTGTATAGAAATAATAAACAATAAATCTGGTGGAGGTGGGTGGCCAGGTAACGGACTGGCTTCTGACACTGGACATAGTTATATGTGCTATAAGTGGATACAGCTAAATATATATATTGAATAACCGATAATTAGCTCTTTCGTCATTTTCGAGTCGAGTGGTTATGTCGTTCGTGTTTTCAGTAGATTTCAGTAAAAGTCGGCGTAATTGGCCTATTAGGATACTATTTCAATTCACCCATTTATGAAATCCTTTGTCCGTCTTTTTGGCTATTCGGTGGAAAACGTGGTCCACTCAGCATTGTCAAGGAAGATATGTAGCTACAAGATGTGTACACGCTTTATAATTATTTTGTATAATTCTATTATGTATTTACAAAAACCGATCCACAAAGAATTGTAAAAAGCTGATAGTTGAAAGAAGAAATGTCAATTATAAATAAAACGTGGGTAATGATCCTTGAGTCAAATGGTGAATTTTATTTTTATGGAATATACATATCCCAAGTAGAGCCAACCCCTTCGTGTTCGGCGGTAAAGCCTGAATGAATTGGATGTCTTCTACCCCGGACTGCTTCCATTTATTTGATAGGCCGTTTAAGAGATCTGTTGTGTGGGGTGCTGAACTCCCCCATTTGCCCCACCCACTGGCATTAAAAAAAGGACCTATAACCGAAATGAAGGGCTGGATAAGATATCCTCCGCCCTAATACCCCTTAGAACAATCGCTCACAGTAACTGCCCTCTATTTCTTCGGCCTACACGATCGCAGATGGCGCCCCCTCCGCTCACTTTTAAGGGATTAAAGCTTAGGCTGTAGTTTGTCCTACGGAGAGATTTTATCTTTAGAGTGTTCCTGAGGCCATCCTGAGGGATAAGCTCTCATCAGTCTGACGGAGGGTCGTAGCCCAAGTGTCGCAAGGGTGTTTAATTCTACGTAAGGGACGGAATAGTGAGAGATGGCTGTGTAGCGTGCGTTTGCCTCGTAGGTAATCAGGTGAAGTGGTTGTCGGATGACAAAAGTTTAATTCTGGCTGAATCTCTACCCTTTTATTTATTTGGTGTGATGCACACTCTTGTATGCTCGTAATGATCGAAGGTAAAGTTAAAAATATATAACTAACCCTTGTCGAGTATTTCATGTTTGGGTGTAGCCAAGCTACAGGAAATACAATGAAGCGATTGTAAATAGATTTGTTATAAATTAAAATTTGTGGACAACTTCTTTTGTTGTTTTTTTCCGTCCCCTACCACGGGATATGTGTCCCAGACAGTGTTCCCTTATGGATAGCGTACAATGTTGGGTTTACGGGACCTTTGGTATTTCGTCACCTGTGGTGCAAGTATTTGAGTGCAGTGGGGCGCTAATTGTACTGGACAGTGCAACTTTTGTTCAATTTACCCGGTTTTATTAGTATTCCAAAGAATTTTTTTTGGCTTATATTTCTATAAACAAAGATACTCCACTCTATCTTGGTACTCTGATCTTCTTAATGACCATCCTTGCTATCACGGCTGCTCATCCTGCATCGTCCTGCTTTGACCCCTGCAGCACCTCCCACTTCTGAACCAATCAAAGGAAGGCTCTGAAGTTTTCCTCGTTGACTACCAGCAATAGGAAGTCGGGCTCTTCCAAGTTATGACTATTTGAGCGGAGAGTCCGTGCATTTTCTTGTTCCAATGCTCGGCAGGTGAGTACGACAAGTACCTTCATCCCCGCAAATTGGGAAGTTTGTAGGGGAGGCTCGTGGAGCCTGGATTGAAGCCTCCTTGTGTTCGGACTTCTCTAGTAGTCAGAGGAGACCCACTAGCAGAATAAGCGAGAAGAATGGGCCTGCAGATTAATGAGGATAAAAACAAAAGTCTTCTTCTTAGTAAGAAGGCTCATCAGTAGTTGTTAATTTGAACAATCCTAGCATTAGTTTTAGAACAAGTGGAAGGGGCTTCAGCAGAACCCTTGTTATTTTTAAGTAAGCCACTGCATCCTTCCAAGACCTCCCAGCTTCCCAGAATTTATTGTTTTCTTATATATATATGTCTCGGCCTACTTGGCCCTAGACATTCCACCCAGTATGTAGTAACTTAACTGTTAATATTTGTATACACCAGTGTCTTTTCTACAACGGTTTTTTAACTATTGATCGAAAATTATTATCTAAAAGATTAATATTGTTGCTCAATTAGCGAACGTAAAGTACACTTTAGCTCTGAAAGTTTAATTAAAACCGGTTAAGTAGTTTTATAATGATTGAAGTGGAAAACAGATACACCAAAGTTAAGAATGATATTTTAAGTTGGAAATAATATTATGGACAATATCGACAATTAAAGTGTCACTCACGAATAACTTTAAAAGAAAACGTTTATTTACAAAAATACAACGGTACAAACAATATAATGACTGGGGAGAAGGTTAATAATTACATATGAGTAGAATATGTACAAAAGTTACAAGTGGAATACATTGAGAGCGTAGAATGCAGAGCTTATATACTACTTATCTTAAGATAAGTTACAGATAAGATAGAATAGGTTGATTAAGGGTACAATTGGGCTTTATCTGACACTTAAACAATCTTTGTAGAGGAGAGTATTTTAAAAGAAATGAAAGAAAAACTTTATAATGAAGTACAAGCAAAACACTGGTATATACAAATATTCAGAGTTACTACATACTGGGTTGGATGTTAGGGAACGAATGCCTGGGGAACAAGTGTGGTCTGGGGCTAAAGCTGAGACACATGTATAAGGGAAGGGTAGTTCCGGGAATAGGGAGCTAAGGAAGGATGCGGTCGGTTACTTAAAAATATCAGTGACTTCCATGAAGTCACGAGGCAGGTATGCACTAGCGTCTACTATTAGTATTATATAACTGACGATGATAAGTCAATTTTTTACACGATTTTAGAATAAATACCTGTTTCTATGAAATAAATGGTTCTAACAGCGTTTGAAACCAAATGTGTTCATACATTTGCTTTTGGCCGCAGTTCAAAAATACATGCCACATCCCTGAGCATATGTTTACTCGAATATGCTCAAACGAAATAAAAATTATTTTCCCAGGCAGGTATTGAGCCTGGAGTTGAGATGTTTGTAATCTCTATGCCCCAATACTATTTATCCTCCGACTTTTCTTATTATATTGCTTAGAAAGTTCTAGTACCTAATCCCCACGGAGCATTCTTGAGAGATAACTTGTTATTAAAGATTCATTAAAAAATATGGTCGATTTTTTTTTTTTTTTTTTTTTTTTTTATGATTTGCCCTTTTGTTCATTGATGAAGTTTTAGCCATACTTCTTATTGAGGAAAGATCTGGAATATTACCCGCCGAAAATGAAGTTCTTTCCCAATACAATCAAATGCCCTAATGAGGGGAAAACGATAATTATAAAATTTCTCCATTTAAAATTTATGACAAAATTACTTCTCGTGTATGTTTGAATATAGAGCCTCTCTAATAGTAGGTTGTTACAAAAGGCCCTTTGCGTTATATAACATATATCCGGTACATTGACTAATCCATTTTCCAATTATGTTCTTCAATCATCTTGGCGTTTGATTTACTACTGTACATTGCAACGAGAATGTCCGAAGGAAATATTGCGATTCGTGGTATTTTAACAGACTACTGGGACATGATGAGTCTGAAGGAGGGAAACAAATTTCTTCAGAAGCAGGTGAAAAGGTTCTTCATTGAAATATGGCAGCGTTTCGGTTCAAGCGCTCAATCAATACTAGAAATGGCAGTGTTCTAGACCTCATAATCAGGGCTTTCAGTTCATGATGATGAATTACTCAAGAATGTACAGAGGGACTTCAAATCCCAATATGTATATTAACTTTGGAAATAAACTAGTTTTATGTACAATAACTCTTGCAACAATACAGTTGTTCGTGTCTAAAGGTTGAAGGTACGCTGATAACGACTTATATAAAAACCTGGATTGTTTGTCAGTTAAAATTACTGAGCTGGAAGTGGTTAATTGATGCGGCGAAGTCGTAAAAGATCCGATGGTGGATGTGAACATAGGTTTCAACAGGTTGGGCTGGTGTCACTCAACAGTTGTTAGTCCGTCACCGTGTGATTGATTCGGGGAGTTCCAACGTCAATCAGCTGTGATGATGACTGCATGCATGATGGACAGAATGGAATTGCAAGCCATAGTGGCTGTCCATTATAGATACTGTGAAGGCTATGCATTATTTATCACGGCCTCTCCGGTTCCGCCGGTTATGAACCGAATCGTGTAAAGTCACTAAAATGTTTACCAGCTAGATTTTTCTTAGATCAACTGGACGATGACGATCAAAGTAGATTTTTTAATTATATAAATACTAGATAAAAAACACAGTAGTTATATTGATTGATAGTTACGTTAGAATAGAAGGAAACAGATTTCTGCCTGGTACTTGAATGTTATCAAGTCAAAAACACAGAAGAAAATACATACGCATGGTAATAACCTATCATTGTACAATCTATGGTAAAGCCAATATGGAATATCTTCAGTGATCTTGCCACGAAACAATGTAAATCGAACCCTATAAAGATTTATATAACAAATAAATATAATGATATAAAGACTATCCTTTTTTAATAATTATTAAAAATAGTGGGATGAATTCTACAACTAGTATACATAATTGCGTGGGAAATATTTTGGTTGTATTTTGAGCTTACAACGACAGAGCTAGACTGTTTTTTCCCCGACTTAAAGGTCACTGTTATCCTTACATGTCTATGTATGATGAATCTAATGATCTTTCTAAATCAACTGATTCCTGACTTCCCGATTCTTATTTTAGGTTTTACCACCTTTCATTTAACCTTTTAATATTTTTTCTAGGACATTTTTTATGATAACACGCTTTTGACGTTTATTTCGAAAATCAAATATTACATATCTGATAATCGATCTTAATAAATGTGATTCTTTTTGAAAAGAATTTATTTTATTGTTGGTTAGTTATAAAGGAGTTCAAAACTCGGTATAGAGAAAATTGTATCAAACCCAAAAATTCACTCGAAAGAAACTGCAAGCAACAACTAGTTTGCTATAAAAGAATTTAATATGTCATTTGTTTTTTTTTTCTTCCCCCTAAGCTCTCTAGTTAGAATTTTAGGATGAGGGAGAAATATAAAATATTTAGGTAGATCGGATCCTTGTACTAGGAGGACCTGCTTGAAGGTGGTGTGAGAGGTGTAAGGAGTGTGGGAATCCTCGGTGGAGGTTGATTGTTACGGTACAGTGGTGAGAGTCCACTGGTGGCTGGGCCCAGAGTCTTCTCTAGGCATGTAGTGCAGTCGTAGTTAGTCTGATATCAGTGAGGGTGCCCCTTAGAGGCTTGTTGTTGGTGGGCCAAGCGCCGTGATGTCAACCATTTCCGCTTTACTCGATCTTGTGAGTTGCCATCGTGCCGGTAGCGGTGGTGGTGTCATGTCTCGGAAGAGAGGGTTTAGACTGTGCTTCATCGAGTCGAAGAACTTGATGTGACGTCGTCTGATGGCTCCGGTGATGGTGGGGAGCTCGAACTTTTCGTGCATGTCGGAAGCCTTCATTTCACGAAAAGGGGTATGCCACAGTGCCGTTCGCAGGATGTTGTTCTGGAAGCTCTGGAGGCGAGTTATGGTGCTGGCATGTAGGAATCTAAAGAGTGGTGTCCCAAACAGTAGAGCTGGCTGGCCTCAGGACGCTCTTGTATATGAGGAGTTTCAGTCGAAGGGATATGGCCTGGCTGGTGACGAGATGCTGGAGAGAGTAGTAAGTTCTGTGGACTCGTTTTAATTTCTTTTGCAAGTGTGTGCCGAACGTCATGTGCCTGCCTAGGTAGTAGATGCTGTTGGCTAATTTACATTGAGTCCCGTCTATGGTAAAGCTGGGTGGACGCTTCTATTTCCTATGCTGGAAAGAGAAGATGATTCCCTGAGTCTTGGTTTTTTTTATATACTTATATAAATATTATACATATGTGTACATTACTTATAGAAAATCGAGAACTTCTACGAGAACCAGGATGTTCTTCAAGTTGACTCGACAATTCCTCTAGAAACACCCATGTACCCAACCATAAACCCATGAAATGGTTCCTCTGGCACCAAACCATATATGCATCTCTAACCGATAACTGTCTCTCACCAAACGATTCATGGAAGTTTTCCTTTAAGAAAGGGTTAAACTTCTCGTATTTATTTATTTAATTCAACTTCAAGGTTTTCATGGTCCTGATCGGATTTGAAAATCAAAATCAAAGATTCAATAACTATTTATTGGGCGTTGAGAGACAGGAATACAGAAGGAGATACGGCTGGGATGATATACACCGGCAGTATAACTTTTACGACTGGCCAAGAAATAAAAAGCTTTTAAAAATTCAGATAAAGCTTACGGCTTCTTGCCATAAAGTGCTGACGACTCCTGTAGTCGCTGAACTGGCTTTTAGGCTACTGTCAATGTCTGCCTGCAACCGGCTAGGGAGAGGCTCTACTTCCGTCTGTCTATATATCCTGTGCCAATAGTTGGGAAAATGATTGCTTTATTCAAAAATTTTAAACGCATTTTCTACAAAGCTTATATCTCTTCCACATACCTTACAACCTATTTAATGAGAGCACGAACTAACGCTACTGGTCCTTACGGTATCTATGTTAAGACATAGTTTTAGTCTTCCAGCCATCCTGTCTGCTCTTCTCCGTATATACAGTTTTTTCCTTCAAAACTCATTCTTCCCAACTTCTTGGAGAAAGTCCTACCCTTAAAAAACATTGCGGGGAATTTATCCTCTTCCCTAGTTTCTCCCCTCATCCTCTAGTTCTTTTTCCCAAGGTTACTCCACACAATTTTCACTTTCTAATATCACTAGTAACATTCATGCACATCAACAGTTATAATTCCTCTAGATTTATCCAAAGCATTTTATATCATATAGCACCCAATCCTTCTTTCCAAGTTAAAATCATTAACCTTCTCCTTATCCACTGGTTTCGATCATTTACCTCCTCCAAGAGTCCGCTCACAAGTAGTTATTATCCCTAATCATCGCCTATCTACTTCCCTTACTCTTTCCTTAGGCGTGGCCCAGGGATCGAGAATTTCTCCCCTTCATACACAATTAATACAACAATTAGCTCTCTAACTCTATTCACCGTTGTTCCCATCACCTCTACGCTGATGACTCCTAAATCTATTTATTTATCGATTGTCGGGCCGTCACTAGGGAGTGCCCGATCACCCTAGCCCTGGTGTCAAGTGCGGATTGTTCGAGTTTATAACCTGGACAATCGTCCCATGACGGCGTTACTATCTGGCTCCATTTATGATAGGTATGTGCCCCGACAATGCACTATGTTCAAGCGGAAACCAAGCATCACCAAGTAAAGGTCCGAGAGACTGATTAACAGGTCCAGGAGGCTGCCTTATGTACCCTCTCTACTTCCTGCGGGGAGGCTGCAAGTTTACCTAGGCCGGCGGTTGGTTTTCACACATGTCGCCATGCACGTGACCGCCGCCTGATTACCGACCCCTGGAGGTAGAGAGGGCCCAAAAGGGTTGTTATGTTTATGACTGCCAGCCGCTGACCCTCCTCAGGTTAATTGCTTGATCCCCGTCTTTTATTGCTTAACACATTTACAATGATTTATATTTGTTTATTTACATTTGTCTATAATACATTTAGTTCATGCTATTTACTTTTGCTTACCATATATATGCAATATAGTATAGGGTGATTTATTTTATGTAGTTAGCGGTCACTACATCGATCCCCCTCCGATTTATTAGCTGCTTTTGTCAAGATTCAAGGAGACCTACAGCAGATCAGCTAATTTTACGGAGCAAATCCTCAATCCGCTCCCGGAACACATGATCCTGTCTCCCTGACCTTTACACTCCTGCCTCATACGATTGGTCCTTCATTGCTGACTCCACTATCCTCGGGAGTTCTCTAACTCTTAATATCCGTCATACTTCGTCCTTACGAACCTTCAAAGCTCTCCTATTCCAATACGCCATCCAAAGAGACGCTCGTTAGTCTGGGAGCAATTCATTCATTATATTATATTTCCTTACTTTTATTTTTGTATTAATTATTTTTAATTAATTGTTTACTATATATAGATAGATGTTGGCTGCTAGCTTGTTTGACTTGTATTTGTTTTCTTTTGTATTAATTTATCATAATGTACACAGACTTCTGCATATCGTTGTTTTTCTGTTTTGGTTTCTTATAGGTGGAAACAATGGACTTTATTTACTAAAAGCAGTTAAAACCATTTTTATTTTGTTTCATAATTATTACTGTCAACCCTATAGAGGTTTACACATTTTACACTGTTATTATTTTTTTTGTTATGAGGTGGTAGTTATTTTTATTTGCCAGATGTGAATTTGTCACAGGAATACATTATAAAGCACCAAAATGGGTATTTAAGTCAAAATGAATTGATGATGTTTGACCTCTAAACAAGAAAGCCTGATCTAACCAACAGAGATGAGGTTCCTATGGAGGATTATATGACTCATAACAAAAGTTGGCTTGGCATTAAGTAAATAAGTAACCATTACTTATTAGGCCATTGGCGCCCCACCAGTAAGTAATGTCACTACCTCGTGTTCTGGAAACTTGTGTACCTTCAGTTACCAGTAGGTGATATACCTAGAGTGTTCGAAGAAATGACATAAAGGCCGACCTGAGGAAACACCTAAGACCTAGTGGGGCGTAGAATACCTTGACCAGCTTTGCCTAAGGTGCCAATGCTCTCACATCAGGAGTTTTAAGCAAATACTTCTTAAAGGATCTTTTACCACCATTATTCTTGTGTGTTTGGAAATTAAGCAGGCCTATAAAAGCTCTTATATATAAACTTCACAACACCTTTTTTTTTTTTTTTTTTTTTTTTTTTTCTTCATAGCCCCTTTTAATTTACAGATAATTATATATAATTATAGATATATAGATATATAATTTTACTCCCCCTATCTTTTATCTTTTATATATCTTTTACCGCAAATTTTGCCATTATAGTGAGTGTCGGGCTTAGATGGCGACTGAGTATCACCAAAGTGGGGAAGAGATGCCCGCCGCGGGCTTGGGTCACTACAACCTCTTAGCCGCCGTCCGGCGAGTGCCAAGAAAGAGATAGAGCGGGTGGACCTGTGGTCTTTCACCCTGGCTGTCGGCCTAGTCGGCGGGCAGCCTAATTCACTTTGATCTGACTCCATAAGATCTTTAGAATTGTATGCCCCGCCAAAGCACTATGTTCAGGAGAAAAGGTACAGGGTAGGTTTATAGGTAGTTTATGTGGTCTTGGAATGACCACGAATTCACACTCGGTAGGCGGAAGGGTGGCGAAAACCGTCCGGATTCCAAAGGCGAGTGTGAACCGGAGAGATGGAGACTGGATTGCCGTGGGAGACACTGATAGGTAAATTTGCAGGGCCACGGCAACCGTCGTCCGCGAGGGAGAGGTCTCTCCCAAGGAGATGCTAGTTTTAGCGAGACGAAGGCAGAGATTTTCACTAGGAAGGTGTGGGGTCTTTCAACGCCGGACTAAAACATAGCGAGGTTAGGAGAGAGAGATGCAGAGGTAGAATGAGAAGACCATGATTTCAGTAGAGCAGCAAACGCCAGTGCAGAGAGAGAGAGGAGAAAGTAGTGTTTCAAGTGACGGTCCGGTTCGTTATGCCAAATCCCTTTTTTTTTTATTTCAAAACCTCAAAAAAAATATAATGTACAAAATAATATAATAAAATAATAGAATTTACAGATTTCTCCTCTTCCTGCATTTGGTGGAGTGCATAATATAATAAATTTTGTTGTTGTTAATAGTTCATAGTTTCATATTCAACACTAGGTGATGAGGCTCACCTTCGAAGCCAAATCCGGTCTACTGCCACTCCTTATATATCCAGTCCGCCCTGATGGGGATGGCCTCCCACCAGGCGGCCAGAAGAAGTAGGGATGGGCCCCCACCTCACTAGCTCCTCCCCCTACTCTCGCTGACGTCATAATCGTTATTCAACAACAAATATGGAAACATAGACAGGTATAATGTGAATCGAGAAGAGGGGAACTTTTAATTATTCATAATTAAGAGGTGGCCACAGCAGTGAGTTTAGATTAATAAAGTATTTTTTAGTCTTTACTGGTGTGAGATCGTTAATTATATCAACGAGCCCTAACTTCCATTACCATGCTAAAAGATTGGACGAAGGAATGAGGTACGAAAAACGAACTTGAGGAAGAAGTTCTAAAGTTAGACCCAGGAGGAGTGGGCGAAGAAGGCGTTCCATAATCAAGGGATGATTTGGCGTCCCTGGTGAAGGAAGGGCTCCCTCCCTCACCTCAGTTGGTAGATGCGGGTACTAATATGTGCGTGTGTCTTAAAATGTTTAATAATAACACATCAAAACTCGATTTTAAGTTTAAGAAAACGATGATTTTAAGTTTTAGGGAAGAATTTTTTTTTTGGGGGGGGTATAAAAAAACGAATCATCCATGTAAGGATTAAAAGGAAAAGTCTCAAAGTGTCTACCAGGTTTATTTCAAGTACAAGCCCTGTCGGTAGCTCACACTGTAGTCGCAGATCTGACTCCGAAGTGATAGGTAACTTGTATCTCGTTTCACGATTGTATTATAAATAAGTTATTTTTAGAGGATGAAATCCGTCAGTTCTTTCAAAGCAATTTTCCTCTTTTTAAGCACCTATGTCCATTCCTCTTTCGGCCCGGCCGAGTATTAGAATAGATCTGCTCGGGAAGAACAAGATGAACTTATCTTCCCTTTGAATGGCCGATGAATAACGCTGCTGTTAGCTTTCACCTTGACACCGGGCGAGTCTTGTACAGTATATCTTGGAGGAACACGGATGTTTGGTTTTTATTTAGCGTGTTAATGCCCATGGGGACTGCATTCCCAATGAGGCTGTCGGTATGTTAATGCGCTGGGCGAAATACTGTCTCACATCGGCCTTGTTTGCTTTTTCTTTTGTCACTGTCGTCTATTAGTCAAAGGAGACACTGGCCTAAGTGAATAAATGTTAATGAGGTGAGCTTCACCACATAGCGTAAGGGTTTAGTTCACCGTTTTATTATAACTTTTCAGTGGTTGTTGCTTCTAATTATCAGTAAAGACCAAAAAATCGTTGATAAAGTTTGTACATAAGGTTATACACAAGGTTTGGCTAATATACCATATTTTGACCTAAATATGTGAATTATGTTGATTGCTATTACGTATTATTTTATACCTTTCAAATTTGTTTTACTCAACCACGCCAATGTTTCTTTACCCATGAAGAAAGAATCAAAATTACAATCATCTGGGTAGAGACTTGTATCATCTTAACAGCCTGTTGATAGTTCCTAGGAACGTCAATTACTGTACAGTTGTAAATTAAAAAGCCACAGTCTTTTTCCATTTATTCACAACGAAAGTCCTTTCATCACTGGTCGTAATCATATCGTTATTAGTTATCTGTTGTTACAGCGATCCTTTACCAGTTCAGCCACCTCGTCATAGACAGCCTTGTTCGGAACTTGAAATAATAATAAAAAATTGTTTTATCACAACTTCTCAAAAACCCCTATTTTCTTTAAACCTCGGACTAGAAATTCTCTAAAACAGCCGTAAGCCGACCGAGCATAAGCGGATAGCTGTCACACTGAATAATATTTACCTAAATTTAAATTTATATTTAAAAATAATACCTATGTTACCATCATTAATCTTGTTATATGTACAGCCCACCACGTTAATATAATACAGAATAGTAATGTTAGTGAATAGAAATTGTCTAGGTAAGCGTTGGAGAGGATTAAGTGTTTCCTTTACCAACGGTCATAAAGAAGGGTTTGATTGACAACCAATAAATCTCTGGGTAGTCCGTCGAGGCATCGGGAAGTGTTTGGGCCACGTCCCACCTTGATCCTAAGTAGGTGTTAAAAAGTATTTTTGTAACGCTTTTTTAAGAAATAAAAAGAAATCAGAGAAAAGCTGTACGAACTAGTAAGGCAGAGTGGGCCAAGGACGGCGACTTAAAGGGGAAAGCATGAGGCAGCTCCTTCTCATTTCTATCGGGGGCAACTCTGAGAAATGACCTCTGTGATGAAGGCGAGGAAAGAGGCCTTCCTCTCCTAGGACATTGGTTGGGCACTGGGGACATTCTGTCTTGAGCCACCCACAGAAAATGAAGACTAGTTTATAATAATTAGTAAATAAGATAAATATAATATTTTTCTTCATATGAATTCGTGTTTTTTATTTTTATTGAACACTATCAAACATCTGAAAGGACCATACCGTTTTTTAAATTCTATTTTATATAAATAAAAAATTTTCCACTGATCACCACGTCAATTTATTAGGATAAATTACTTTGGGTTAGAAGCAATTGTGACAGTATTAAATCCAAACATAACTGTAGCAATACTTTTTTAGTGTCACTTTGTGGTAATGCAATACACTCTGAATTTGATAGAGTAATCAAATCTAGTAGTTAGAATAATTAAAATATTTCAATTAGTGGCCTGGAGCGTAAAGGTGTGGGTCTAAGGGTAAATAAGAAAGGTATAAAAAGGATGTATTCGTAGAAAGATACATTATTTATACATTTTATGTATTTGGATACAGCTGAATATTTTAGATACATTAATTTATTAGTATTGATGTAAGTAGTCTTCTATGTATAGTTATCATTAAGCATGTAAGTTACCAGTTAATTACAGTTAAATTTACAATAATTATTGGTTGTGACTTCGTTTTCTGTGAGTTTTGACCGGATTGAAAGATTTTTTTTTGTTTGGTCCACGAGATAGGTAGAAATACACGCTATATAAGGAAAATTCAAATTTAACCGTCACCTTAAGATTTATACTATCCCATATTGCCGCACGGACCACTTATGTTTTTGTCTTGTCGGATTCCAGCCCCGGTCTCTCTTCCTCTCTCTGTTTCGCTTCAAAAACAAGGAGGATATGGTCGCCGAAACGCATAGCTGTGAAATAGCCCCCCGGGTAATCTGTTCTTGCCGTTTTTGGACGACGGCTGAGTTATGCGCGGTTCAGGAGCGGGCCCAAGGTCCCACCTTGCGCAACACCTGCTTTCTTTGTCCGCTGGTAATCTGCCTCTGTTGGCCTCGGCATTGCCACGGACCGGCAGCAGTGACTGGGGGAATATGTATATCACAGCACCTATTCTATCTTCTGTAGTTAATAGGCCTGACAACTTCTTCCAAAATTGTTTCCATCGAACTCCAATCGATCCTAAGATTGAAAAAATCAATGATAAAAAACTTAAACTATCTCTTTACGCTCACGCGAACCAAAAGGTAATTAAAAAAATCAAATTTGCTACATTTTAAAACTTCTAAATCCATCACGATGTTGGAAAAATGTGTACTGCAATATAATCATAAAACTACAGATAATATGTCTTATGGCGAAATGAAAAAAAACGATGTTAATGTTAGAAACTAACGCCTTTTAAAACTTATAAATCCTTCCCAAATTATATATACTATATAGCCAAATTAAATTAAAATATACAGTTATAGCTACAAAATACCTCTGTGCTCATGCAAAAAAAAAAAAAAATGAACTAAAGATTCGAAATAGGTATTCTTTTAAATTCATGAAACCGTTCTTAAGATTGAAAGAATCAGTAATTGCTAAGAGTACCTCATTGTGAATGCGCAATCGAAAATTTATGCAAATAATCGAATTTAAACCCGTTATAAAAATTTATTTCAAATGATCACCATTTATTTGGCAAATACAATTTATTTCCCACCATAGGTAGACCCACTACCTTCCCGAATCCACCCGCCTCTTTTAGGCATCCGACACCCCATATCCTTCTCATACTTGCTTCAAATGGGACTCCCCTTAGTGAAAGGCACTCATCAATCCAAAATAATTTTCCCACATCCTGTTTTTATAAGTTTGAGAGCTATGAAAGAAACAAAGAAACAAAAACAAAAGAAAACCAATTTATTTCCAGAAGAAGATTTATTTGCATAGGAGTATACGTTTGAAAAAAGATGAATATATGAAGGCGATTTATTTTGTTAATATATTATTATCAATGCCTCCTTTATGCAAGAAAAAAAAAGGGTTTTCGAAAATATTATGTCTATAAAAATATATATTACATAAGCCCAAAAAAGATTTTTTTGAAAAACCTCTTTAATGTTGAAACTTGGTAAAGCCGAACCTTTGATTCATTAGGCTAATGCATATGGCAATTTCGTCTCTTTCTGAGAAGGTTCTTAGTCGGTCGGCAATGGTTTTGCCATGCCTATCTTCATTAACTTCCGCTTGTTCCCTTGAACCGAATGCTTGCAATGACTCAAAACAAAACAAAAAGTTTAATGGTTGTTAGTTTTTTAACATATTTGATAATAGCTCTACTCAGAGTAGAAGCTGATTGTAGTACTTCACCTTCTAGGCTGAGAGATCCAGTATGACCGAGATCCATTTTTTCCTTTTCTCACTGGAGGAACGACCAGCAACTTCCCTCACAAGACTACGTGAAAGGCTAACCAAACAACTTCCCTCACAAGACTACGTGAAAGGCTAACCAAACAACTTCCCTCACATGACTACGTGAAAGGCTAACCAAACAACTTCCCTCACAAGACTACGTGAAAGGCTAACCATACAACTTCCCTCACAAGACTACGTGAAAGGCTAACCATACAACTTCCCTCACAAGACTACGTGAAAGGCTAACCAAACAACTTCCCTCACAAGACTACGTGAAAGGCTAACCATACAACTTCCCTCACAAGACTACGTGAAAGACTAACCATACAACTTCCCTCACAAGACTACGTGAAAGGCTAACCAAACAACTTCCCTCACAAGACTACGTGAAAGGCTAACCAAACAACTTCCCTCACAAGACTACGTGAAAGGCTAACCATACAACTTCCCTCACAAGACTACGTGAAAGGCTAACCAAACAACTTCCCTCACAAGACTACGTGAAAGGCTAACCAAACAACGCTTCCAAGGAAGCTCCATCTTCTTCATGGGTTAACTCGGATGCTCATACATCTACCGAATCTTGTAAAAATACCATCTTCTTGTAGTAATGGAGAGGAGTGTAGACCTGAATAAAAATTATAAAATAAGAATCAGATCGAGCTAACAATGTTACCTAAATGCTAAATACCATACGAGGTCCTTTCCAGTTACACCTTGGGGCCATCACACAACGTTAACCTTAATGCACCCCACTTTTTTTTACTTCTTCTATTGAAGTATTTGCGAAACAAGAAAAATGTAAATAAAACAGTATTCGTTTTGGTAGAGGGCGATTTGAGAACAGTTTGAGAAAAGAATTTTTATTCGTTTTTCTCACTTTTTATTGTTATAAACGCTAAAAAGTTGCTTTAGTAACAGATGAGAAAAAAAAATTATTTCGATGAAACAGAATAGTTCATAAAACATAAACAGTAAAGTGCGTGTCCTTAACTTATGGCCTGGAGACCGTCTTGTAACTCTTTCAACATTTCTTGCCTTGCAACCCGTGATTGATACATCAGGTGTTAGGGTTCGTTCAAAGAAAGTCTCTCCTTGTTTACCTCCACTATTTTACTGCCGGCTCCTGCGTCTAACCTCACATTTTCATTTGGTAATAATTAAAACCAAATCCACAGTTGAAATAATTAAAAAGTACTGGATAACAGGGATAGAAGTATCTTGTATACTTGCCTAGTATATTTGGTCGAGACCAAAATGCCAACATGTTGGAATATTTTCATCAAAAGATTGATCAAAAAACTTCCACGTGTAAAAGGGCCTTAGGAGATATCCATAATAGTTGCAGCACTCAAATGTATTTCATCTCTTGATTTATCTAACTGCACGTTCTAGAGTAATGCATATACAAATTATTCAAACGGTCTAAAAGTTTAAAAGTACAGGCTATTGCAAAAAAAACGTAGATGTGCGTTGATTACCTTTTGTTAAAATAAAATAATGAACAGTAATGAAAAAAAAATTAAACGTGTACAAAATATGACCAGTAATTTTTTAGAGGTCTCAAAGAACCAGTTCTGATTCATTCTTCGTGGTTAAATACACCAATGCAGAAAGAAGCTGGATGGCATTTCATAAAGTTAAGATTTGAGCCATGAAAATAAAACTTAATGACATTATAGCCAATCTCAGCAGTTTTTATTTATATTAAGTTTAGATTTTTTTTATATGTTGGAAAATGTTTTAGATGGCTTAAAAAATAAAATGAAGTACTTTTTTTTATAAGAATTATTCACTAGTTCTTTCACGATCACTTTGATAAGATTTTAAAGCACTTACGTTGCCTCAGTAGTATATCATGATCCCGAATCTTCACTTTAAAACCCTTATTAAAAAATTAAGTAGCAGTTTTATATAATTTTTATAAATATTGAAAGGGCTAGACTGCTGAAACTTGAACCAACAAGTAAAATGGGGCTGCTTTACGGTGAGCTATTATCTCACTCAGCCATTGCTTCTATACTAAGGTGCGTGGAGAATACCAAACGACAGCAGGTGCTGCGCAGGCGATGCTATCAACCCTTACCAACGCTAGTCCATTATCATCGCATCTATCTGCTGTGACAGTCTAATTGCCGCTCTGCGTTTGGCATATTTAATGGACAAGCACCCATAACTATGAGATTTGCTAGTATTACTACCATTGGGTTCTGTTATGGAAACTACTTCGTCTTCAGGTTATTATTTTGTAAATGGAAATGAATAGCTTCTGATAGAATAGAACACCTTTCCTAAGTATTTTTGAGAAAAAAATGGAGATGATCACCTATGGATATAGTAATAAGTAATATAAACCAATTTTGGTCGGTCTGAATTTGAAAAAAAAATTACGAGGATACTTAGGATACTATAGGACCTAGGGGTCCTGTATCCCAACTAACGTAGACTTGACTACCTTTGTTCAGGTCCTCAGGTCCTACAGCCCGTCTTAAAAGCTTATGTCGAACACCTACTACATAATCTATAAACTCTGCACACCACTGATCTTTGGCTCATTCCACTACACCTCACTCAGTCCATTCTTGTATTTGTTCCTCTACCCCAGTCACCTGTCCTGTATTAATAGCATTTTCTATAAATTATGGCATTATTCTGAGTTGTTTTATTATTAAAGTGTCTTAAATCTTTACTGCTGTGAGATCGTTGATTAATGGATTCGACTAGTTATTAATTAATCTTTTAGTTCGAATCATAGAGTGTTTAATATTTCTTTTCACCTCTCTTTCTTTCTTTACTTAAGTAGGAGCCCACGAAAATAGAAATAGAGAGAATTGATTGCAGTTATTATGTAAGATTATTACAATTATCTATTGGCCTTCTAGGGTAGATAGGGGTAGACTCCATTGTATTAATGGCTATAATAGCCTATGTTAATATTTAGATATGCATCATTTTATTTTGTCTTAAAAATCATTAGTTTTATTGAAAATTCAATTACGTTTTATATTTCTTTAATTTTAATATTCAACTAAAACTTCCATTGATCAAACACGAACTTTGAAGAATAAATGATACAATTGGGGGGAGAAATCAAGTATGATTTATTTAATTTTTAACTTTAACACCAATGCATCACGCCGAGGGTGTGATAGAGTAATAAGATAAATAAATAACATCCCACATTAATTCAATCCATTACCTCATTTTATTTGTTTAACCATAGCAAAGAGCTGTGGTTCATCACATATTAGGTATGTGGGTAGCAATATATAATATATTATTTATCTATCATCATTTATCTATCATTTTTTTATGTATTGTAAATATATTTGCCGAAGCGTCCGAACAGAGAGAAAACGGTGGGAGTTCAGACACCTGTAAACGTGGTTAGTTAGGAGGAAAAATTGGTTGGGTCTCAAGTTAATCTTTTTAGTCATGGATCTACCCTTGACAAGTACGGTCTCTCTAGTCTGATCTTACCAGGTTAGGAATCATCTTGGCATTGGTCTAATGTGTTCAGGGTCACCTCTGTCTTTGGCAGCCAAGTAGATTTCACCCCGTTGACTCCATCGGGTACTGTTTAATGGTTAGTCAATTTTATGACCTCAATTATTTAATACAAACTGCAGTGTGAGTTATACTCAGTCAATTAGTATAACCATAAATTATCATAACTATTATCCTCAGCAAGATGGAATATAAATTACATTCGTTGTTTATAAAATAATGTAATGAAATAGGGTTTATTATTGGTATATCCCCGTAAGCATTCCAGGTAAATAAATTTTCACATAATTTTTGAAAGGGTATTGTGTGATTCGTAAGATTCTTATCTGTTGACATATCAATATTAATGTAGAAAACGAACCTACCAAATGCCCACCAGCAACTGATACTTGATAAACGTCATATTTGATCTTGTCCTTATTTTTCCCTGTGGTTTATTTAAGTTCCTTTTTACCTATTGTTTTATGACGGATTTCCTTCTTATACCCCTCAAATAAAACGTATTCTATAATAACATAACTTGTGGACTATTTTTTTAAAGGTAGTAAAGGAGTTGGAAGTCCTAAAGGGCAAGAGTACCTTCAGTCTTGAAACTTCTTAATGGAGTTGTGTTGTTAGTTTTCCTGTTTCTTCTGCAGGTCCCGGAAGAATGTTCATGAACGTCCTAGGAGATTTCTTACCTGTTTACAAAAACAGTGGTATCTTCAGCTATAGGGGCCTCGAACACTTTTGATATTGTAATATCAACTGAATATATGGTTGAATATGACTATACTGGAATATTTAAAATCAATACAATATATAAATTGTGTTAGACCTGTAGGAGTATATATTCATCATATTAGCTCACACTCAACCTTCTAACATAAAACGTGCTCCTGCCCACAAGTTCATAATTGCTTTCGACAAAATACTTCTGATGATCAGGGGACCATAAAAGAATCAGACACCATTCGTCCGCAATATAAGCAATTTTAAATTTCTATGATCACAAATGAGTAATATTGTAAGTACAGGAATATATACGTGCCTTAATCGGTCTCGGGACACGAAAATTTCTCCGTGCACTCCTGATACATAATTTAACTTAACTAACTTGGCAGGTCCGTCATGAGATCTTTAATTCAAATTGTTTTCTGTCTTTGACATAGGAATTTATCCCAATTAAATCGCCCGATCTCAAGGCTAATGCTGTGGTTATTAATAAATTGAGAAACTAGGAATTGTGGAATATATTCAAATAAAAATGGTTATGACAAATAATTATAATTAACATAGAGTATTGACAAAATATAAAAAAAATATTCAAATCCTTTTAAATTACGATAGTTACAACTAATTACAAAATATGAATTTGAGCTCATTTTTTATGAATGGATCCATAATAGTAAACAATATTGATAACACCCACCTACAACTTACCCGCCCATCTGGCTCAACACACCATCTTCTCTCAGTTCAATCAATAATCTTCCTGTAATTCAACCAACGCCTGCTTTCTACTATTGGTTCTTCAATAACTTGGTAACCGCCAATTCGGGAGCTTGCCTGATGTGTTCGTTTAGACGGCTGTGCGAAGACTACCCCTCTCAGCTCATCCCCACTCCTAGTAGTATTAGGGGAAGTGGCCCTTACCATATGTGAGGGTTCATGATATTTATTCTCAAATATCATGAATGTTACAATATATATAAATTAACTGGGGAGCCTACTATGAGAAGACAACATAGGTAAGACTCCCCAGCTAATCCCCTCAGAGTATTAACTAGAGTATATATAGATGTCAGGAATACAAATAAAGCCATTCTCAGTCTAACCGCTGTCTCAGTCTTTACCTTCTTTCCCCTTTTTACTGTCAATGTTCGGTTGATCGTAACTTATATATACATATTGGGAGAATATATTTATCAATATTTCTCTTTAACAACAACTATGATATATCTGTATGTTTTTGCTAGTTCCTTATTGAGTCTATTGCCTGTGCTCCAAGCGGTACCTTATTAGGCAAAAAGTGGCATCGTCATCATACTAATCTATTCATTTCGCTAAGTGAAAACCAATTATAAATAAAGATATCACACCAATATTTTTGTGTAAATAATAAGTATATAATTAAGTATATATTATTGGTCTGGAATATCAGTTGTATTTGGATTTGGCAAGGGCTAGTGTGTTTTGAATAATTTTCCACCAACGACCCATGGATTGAGAATTGTCGCTCTGGTCGAGACAGACCCTGCCTAAGATACCTCCTAGAGGATTGCCTTATTCACCTGGTCCGATGAGGCGGACTGGCCGGACCTCCGTGGACAAAGAGTGCCCTCATCAGTACTATTGACTACCCCTTATTTGACCTCCCCCTTCCCCGACCCATTTGACCCCATTATCCAGACGAGGGTCCGTCTGCAGATTTGAATAGCTCTAACGGAGTGAAGGAGTTTTTCTGTTATATGTCATTTTGTGGGTACTTTTCTCTATATAAAACGTATTAGATTTCGTGGGACATAAGGGAGCTTCATCTTGGGGCTCATGAAAACTACTTTGGATATTGCTGAAATGAAAGGAATTTCTAAATCACTGAATACATGCGTTTTTTTTTTGTTCTCCAGATTTAACATAACCTTCCTTAAAAAAAACAGTGCTTACCAAAATTGTGTATTTGACATTCTTCAAGATTATACGCACGAAGAACTGAATCAATAATTTTATTGATTGGCTTTTATAGTGCTATACTTCCAGAAAGTGGTGTAAACGATAGCGTGATCTATATAAAATAAACGGCATACAATAAAACAAAAGTGCAACAGAAATTAAATAATCAAATAAGCTGGTGACAACGTGGAGAACTAATCGATTGTATTTAATAAAATCTTACTTTTAATTTGAGGTCAAGAACATACTTAATCAAACTAATAGTTACGATTAGACTATTTTGCAATACCTAAGATTATAATGAATGTGTTACTTATAATAGATAAAGGATTATTTTTTCATCCAGCCAAACGATGAAATCGATTGGCCCAACCCCATACTAGCAGACAAATTTCAACCTCAAAGTGAGCAAAAAATCCCACTAAGCTAAAGGTCAAAATTATATCGTAATGCATAATACGAACAAATTAAACTAAATATCCTGATGAGTTCTTCCTCAGATCAAAATTGGTCGTGAACTGCCCCAAAAACTCGCTTATGGAAATACGGTAAACAGCTACCAAGCTGAACACCCGGATAGTATGAAAAAAGGTGATACCCTGTACCAAAGTGGGTTTCGAACTATCTGAACCAGTGTCTGATGTCTATTTCTATAAGACATAAATAACTGAAACCAACAACTATCAATTCTTCCACTGAATATACAAATAAAGGCCAAAAAAATCTCATGTATATAAATTTATAATAACGGAGTTAAGCCAAATTCAGGCCTCATTAGGACTTCACAAGTGACAAAAATTTAAGGATAAAAACACTCAGTCATAAAGTTAGAACTTTTAAAAAAGCTGTCATGTTCCTAATGAGAAAACATTAAAAATAAAACGTGATGAATTTCTTGGTCTAATCAAGATGAGAATTTAAATTTTTATTATTTCATGACAATGATATTATAATTGATTTTTTTTCACCTGCGAATTTTTAATGATGGCTGAATTAGAAGGAACATCGATATAATGCTTTTAATTACAGGAGAGACACCTGGCTTTATTTTTAACATTTATTCAAGATTACATATTGTATGTTATTTTATATTTCATATGTTATTGCACCCTATTTACTTTCATGCTTATAAAAAATAATATTGAAGAGTTGCATAAATATTTTTATGATTAATATTAATCAATTGGGTTTAAATTGTGCGAATCCCTGAAGCCAAGGACAGTCGAACTCCAATAACAAATCCAAATGCCTGCATAGAAAGCTCCTCTGGAGTGGAAGTCTGCGGAATCGATATGACCCCAAACTCCCAGGCCGTAAACAATCATCAACTGGCCACCGTTGGGTTACCGGAGTGTACCCTCAGTAATGAATAACGGAAAGGATGAAGGGTCCACTACCCAGTTAGGATGGTCCTGAGCAAACTTATCGGTCGTGATGAATGGTAATCATCAGCTGGTACGGTTCTACGATGATTAATCTGCGGTAGGGCAGAACATGGTGTTTAATCACAGGGTCCGAGTGTCCGCTTATCGATTAGCTACGTCTTATGTCTTTGTCAAACAAATAGTCTGACGATAGTCATCACCCATCTCGAGAATCGAACCAAGGCAATTCCCACTGCAGCAATACTTACCGAGCCCAAAGAGATGTGTTTTACTTCGACACAGCGGTAGGCGTATGTCTCTTGTATACTAAACGTTTTCGTGGCTATAAAAATGGTTATGAGAAAATGATTTTAATGACTTTTTGTAGCATCCGTTGTACATGGTACTAATCACAACCATAACTCATTAATTTCATATCTTACTCGATGTAATAGGACAATATTAATTTTAATGAACAAGAAATAATAAGCCTTATATTATTTTCCATGGGTTTGCATACAATTTTAGCACCGTCGAGGTATGGACTGGAGCTAACATGGAAAATACCATTCCTCTGAGCTATAACCGGGTTGGTGGAGTTGAAGTTGGGACAATAATTGATTTTTTTAATTGTAGCTTAAAAAAACCCTAATACATTTTAAATCATTGACCAGGACGTCCATATCTTTAATTCACTACCCTACTCAAGATGCTAGAAATTTTTTAATTTATTCCATAGATTAATTAAACTTAATTATCAGTTATATGGTTGAAATTATTTTTCATGTTATCACTAACTTTTAAAATTCGTTTTCAATTACCAAGACACTATAAAGCATCATGGGCTACCTCATTGTTCATTAAGTAAATTGAGAAAGTAAAAGTAAATAGATAGACTTTATTTTTTAAGTTGTACGTGAATCGCATATTAACCCCGGTTTAAAGTGGAATAATTGGCTCGTATGCTTCATTATTTATTAAATTTTAACTAACTCATACCCACCGGAATTGTAGGAGTTGCTGACAATTTCAATTAGATCCTCTTTTCCAAACTAAGTAATAGGATTACCTAGTATTTGTCTGAAACTAAAGCACTTGTATTTGCGGTGTCGGCAGAGCCATTAACAAAGATACCTCCACTCGGATAGTAATCTATTTACAACTGTCTGCACAACATACAGACAGACACTAGACACTCCCTTACTAGCCAGATGTAATTCCCACTGCAATGGAGGTTAATAGACACAAATGGAATTAGCCAGCATCAGACAGCCATTTCTAGAGCTTTTAGCGTCACAGTTATGCCCGTTAGATTGCATCTCTCATGCGAGGTGACGGCGCGGATCTTTCCATGTTCCATTCTTCATCGCTACTATACTCATACCTACAATATATATCTATACCTTTATATTGTTGCAGAGCCCGAAGAGAGTGGCTATATTTTCAGTCAGGTAAGGGACAATTGTCTAGTGTAAAAATAGGTCGGTTTCTCCAATTTCAAGCCACAGTCCAGACATTTAAAATCTAACTCTCCCAAAGGTTAAGGACTGATTAAGCTTGCGAAAGAGAAAGGAGATTGAAAGGTATCTAGAATAAATTAAGTGAATAAATTTGTTTTTCGGTGATCTAGAAGGTGTAGAATGCAATAAAGTAGGTTAATCATAAATAACGAGTCAATTTTTCACGAAAATTTAATACAAATTTAAGAAAATATTTAGACCAAAAAAAGGAATGGTCGACTCTTAGCATTAGAGCAGCATAAATACACTTTCATGATGCAAATGAATTGAAATCTGTTGGAATGGCTCTGAAGATGTTTGAATTTAGTTTTGGCTTTAGTGTGATTTTAAACGTATAGAAAAATCAGACCTTCAAATATAAATTACCTTTTTAAGTTTTAGTTATTATCTCCCAATTACACAGGTGGTTTGAAAAGTTTCCAACCTCAACATGAAGATGATAATAAAATAAATAAAAGCTAAAATAAAAGATTTGTTAGGTCGGAAACTTTTCAGACCACCCTCGTAACAAATATAAAGAGATATAAACTACACAATTTAGTTCAGCCACCAGTGGACTCTCACCACTGTACCGTAACAATCAACCTCCACCGAGGGTTCCCACACTCCTTACTCCTCTCACACCACCTTCAAGCAGGTCCTCCTAGTACAAGGATCCGATCACCCTAAATATTTTATATTTATCCCTCATCCGAAAATTCTAACTAGAGAGCTTAGAAAAAAACAAAAAAAAAAAAACAGTTTAGTTTGTCTAAGCTGGGCTCTATCCCTGAGGCTGAAACTGTTAATATATAAGAGCGCCCTGAGGCCAGCTCTACTGTTTGGGACACCACTCTTCCGATTCCTACACACTAGCACAATAACTCGACTCCAGAGCTTCCAGAACAAAATCCTGCTCACGGCACTATGGCATACCCCTTTTCGTGATATGAAGGCTCCCGAAATTCACGAAAAGTTCGAAGTCCCCACCATTACCGAAGCCATCCAAAGACGACACATCAAGTTCTTTGACTCGATGAAACATAGCCGAAACCCTCTGTTCCGAGACATGACACCCCTACCGCTACCGGCAAGATGCCAGCTCTCAAGATCTGGTAAAGCAGACCAAATGGTGGACATCACAGCGTTTGGCCCTTACCAACAACAAGCCTCTAACGGGCACCCAACACTGCTATCCGACTAAATAAGACTGCACTACATGCCTAGAGGGACTCTCGGCCCAGCCATCAGTGGACTCTCACCACTGTACCGCAACTATCAACCTCTACTGAGGCTTCCCACACTCCTTAATTCCTTCACACCACCTTCAAGCAGGTACTCCTAGTACAAGGATCCACTCAACCCAAATATCCCTTTATTTTTCCCTCATCCTTAATCCCATAATTAGAGAGCTAAGAAAAAAACAAACAAAAAACAAAACAAAAAAACAAACAATTTAGTATGGAAGTGTGTTGAATAGGGGTTGAACGATTGAATCATTTTAATATAGAATTTCATGATAGCAGCCCCGTAAGCTATCAAAGAACTCAGAAACACAAAAGATGAGTTTTAAATTAGACGCCTCCCTTCGAGATCAGTAATAAACAGCACAGATCATATCTGCTCACTTATTATCGAATATACGACTACATATTATACAGACAGCGAAAATTAGTTATGTGAAGTGCAGGACGCTTACATGGGTAAAAAAAAGAAAAGAAAGATGAAACTCATCCAGTAGAAAATTAAAGATAACATAAGGCAAATTAAATATACAGTATGAGTTGAGGTGAGTACAGGAAGTTAAATGAAATAAAAGATTCATACCTTTTACTCCAAAAACTATGACTTGCAAAAACATATAGTACGTATTGTAACTCTGAAAGGAAAAGGTTATTAGGAATTAAAAGGAATCGTTTCTTTCACTTGGTCTGATTACAGGCTCATAGAACGCCTTGACCAGAAGGCCAACCAATACCGACCACGGTTAATAGCAGAATGTTATTGACCACAGGCAAATACATGTAAGTCGACTACGTCTTGGCTAGGGACGTACATATTGAGCAGTCCAAACACAAGCAAGGTTCGCTTTTATAAGCTTTTATGCAACTAACTCTCAGTCCCACGAGTATATCCAGATATCGTTTCTTCACTATTTATTTCATTTACATCTATTAAAATGAATACAATATATTTTATAATTGCAGCAAACAACAAGGCTAGGCTACTAAATGGTAGGAGCATATTAAACCGATTGGTTTATCTAATAGGCCGGATAAATTGGGAATAATATAATTTGTAAAAAGGTTTTATAGTGGATAATCTAAATAAATTCCCAAGAACTCCCAGAGATTTTGTCATATTGTATTTTACTGTCATACTACATACGTACACTTACATTCATAGGAGTAAAATAAAGTCACTGATAGGGACCTGATCCAAGAACCTTCATGTCAAGAAGCCACTAACCACTGGCCTGAACAAATTTTATACATTGAACACATTCCTTATAATTAACCATAATGAGTAATAATATTACAATTTATTTGTTACGAAATCGGCAGCTTCCCATCGACTTGAGAATAACAACTCCTCTACCATGGTGCGCATCTTCTCACAGAGACATCCTCTCTCTGAGGTTCGACGACCGGCCAGCTACACTGGACATTAGCAATGCAAACACTCCAAATATCCAGCACAAAGCTGGAGGCTCCAGCCACAGACGGTTTGCATAGTCTCTGTGACGGACAGCTGATTAGAGCAGATTTACGACCGCCATTATACTAGGGTTCGGTTCCCGATATCTCCGATCCGTCTTCTGTCCTGTCTCGTTAGCCACTCGTCCTCTCTATCTTATATCTCTTCCGTCTCTCTCTTTCTTCCGTATCTCTAGTAATAGGATGACCATCATCCTCTTCTATAACCATTGATAATCACTCATATAAATTACTGGATAAATAAAAGTATTATTTCCCTTATCACATAAGTCAAACAAAGTAAGGGACATACAAAAATATGGTACGGATGCGAAACGAATAGAAACGTTTTGAAGCCTCGATTATCTAAAAAAAATCTTTCAAATTTTTAGGTTGAATGCGTTTTATGGAAAGGGTATTGCGCAGAATCCCATTTGTCACATGGTGAAATGTGGCTCACGTGACGATATGAAAGACTGGATAAGATAGACAAAGCATCATTGACTAAAGCCAAGACTGTTTCTAGACATCCTTTCTTACTTTTAGTTACATTGTCATTCATTAAGTTGTACTGTTCATTTAGAAGGTTGTATGAAGCATATTAACGGCTCTAAACTAATAAACTAAATAAATAATACTCCAACGAGTCAACAGAGTTACTGAAAAGCACAATTTTTTTAAAGTACGTTCTCTCCAAATCTTTATTTTTATTTTTACATTGCTCAACGTTTCGCCTGTTCGGACATCTTCAAGATTCTGCATGAATAATATTACGTATATTACATGTTACAATCATCATTCTTAATCTTCAAACATTATATTGAGAGTTTTCCAATTTGGCTTCATCATGTCACTTTTTTTTAATACTGGAGGGAGGAAAAATGTAATGATATCTGAAATGCGAATAAGTGCTTGAAAAATGGGCGGGCCCGGTCGTTCATGCATTAGGAGGAAGTGCGTGGTTGGTGCAAGAGACGAGGTTAAAATTAGATAGTTGGCGCCAGTTGTTTAGAGATGCGTGAAGGAGAACTGTTTGCGAAATTCAAATATATTTGTCCAAAGGGATATATCATGGCTGCTCATGCTCATAGCTATGCGTAAAAACATTACGCTTCAAATTGTTGAGATATGGAGTATGCAGAATTTACAGGAAATCATTGAAGCAATAGTAGAACGTCAGGCTCAACAAAAACAATGTTGGGCTGAAGCTACACTAAGAGTAATGAGTGTGAAAAATATTACATCACGCATAGTCCTGAAGATGCCGGAATAGGCGAAACATTTATCAACGTAAAAATAAAAATAAACATTTGGAGAGATTTTAAAGTCTTCTATAATAATTTGTGTGTTTCATATAGAGCTATTTTTAAACAAATAAAGGTTTTTTTATTTTTTAATCAGACTAAGGAAGATACCTCAACCACCACACCGCATTAAAGTGCATAACAATACATTGGCATTACAATTCGACAGTAATGATGTATACAATGACTGGATATTATACAATCTTAACAATCACTTGACAGTTGATGTGCTGAGAGGTCTTTTTGAAGTCGGAACAACTGGTGCACGCATGCCACCCATACAGCCTGTATCAGGCGATAGACCTCACAGCCTCGAAGGGTAGGAGCCTCCCTTATCTGGTAGCACGCCTTCTGGGCATCTCCAGATATACATATCTAAAGGACAGGGGGCGCTATCACTGCTGACAGGGGTTGATAACATCTTGTTAGCGAAAAGAAAAAAAAGTTCTATCTATTCTTTAGTGTCGTAATATTGCCTAGGGGTAAGAAGAAAAATAACCTCATCCTTTAATTTAAGTTTGTTAAAAAGGTTCTTGGTTAAAAAATCAATATACTTACGGTATCATATAAAGCCCCTATTGTACTCACTAATTTACGTTTAGTCTCTTAAGAATCCTGGCTTAAAATCTTAAGTAATTCATCATTATCGGGAACTGGTGACCTGATCGAGGCTTCTCTTAAAGACTGCCATTCCCAGCATTGGAAGTTATTTCCCAGATTGGAACTAACGTCCTACAGTAATTTAATGCACCCCTTGACCTTCCACCGAATAATTTCTTCAACTGCCACCTTTGCACTCAATTATGTTTTTCTCTTTGGAAATTCTCGTTACAGTACATAAAGTAAATGAAACCCAAATACGGTTCGGATAGGTAATTGAATAAAGGATAACTGAACTCAATGATGTAAGTTATATAAACAAAATAGTTAAATACAGATTTAATATGTTTTTTAAAGTCAATAATGTTTTTATGAACAAGGAATTTCGTAACAATCTAGTATACTAAATAAAAACACAGATTTCACTGAATATGTTTTGGTTAGGCTATGACAACAGTAAGTTTAGGAATTCTGAGTTCACAGCTCAGAAGCCAATTTTATTAATGCGACTGTCAGCAGCGTAGTTACCCCAATAGAATAAAAAAATCTTTTAACGATAGTTTAATATCTTTTTGAGAAAAAATTTCTTTACTTCCTTCGTTCTTTATTCCTTTAAAAATAGAATTTACTTTACTACTAACTAATGTAATGAGTTTTAATAAGTAAAACATATAACGAGGGTTAACATAAACTAGTTCAAACTTTGAATATTGTTCTCCCAATGGTCAGAGAACTGTAGCGCCTCGGCCCCATCGATTGCAGTTTTCCTTTGGACCAACTAAACGCTAGTAGCTTACTTTCTCAAAGTTGGATGTGAGAGATATACATAGCGTGATGGTATTGTATTCAGACGGAAGTTCGCTGCATAAAGGAACTGTAAGTGGACTTTCCTCATACTCAGTTAAGCAGAACTTTCAAAAGTACTATGGTACACCTCAGGCAATTTCTATTTGAAGACTAAGTATATTTCTGAGTCTGCCTCCTTATATAAAGCATTTTCATCTTCATCTGTAATCTTTTAGATTACAGAGCCTTCGCTTTAGAACTCATGGAGGTGTTTTCCGTATTTATCTTTCCTAGAAGGAAACTTTTAGATCTCATAGATAAAAGGTATATTATACTTAGGTGAGAAGGCTTCATAATATCCAACCATGGAAGGAGAGGATTCACACTGAAACAGGAATAAGAAAACCGTCTTTTGTCTATATGCATGCATGCATTGTGTGAAAAATAAAATAAACGAATATGCTTCCTGTTTTGTCACACTGGAGAGTACTAATATAGTACCTATATACTATATGTAGGTAGTAGATATATATAATACATATAGTACCTAATATATACAGCATGTAGTTCTAATAAAGGCATTTAAATTTTTTTTTATGTATCCATTCGGTGCAGTAACTGTGTAAAATTAGATGCTCTTAAAATTTATCTGGTAACCGATTCGAATGAGGATTGTGCATATATAGATTAAAGAGAGGTCTGTTGCAAAGTTTGCTGTAATATCATTCTCGTTGAGAATTTATTGCGTTTCCCCCAGACATTATTGCAGCGTTGGATAAAAAATGATATTACTCCTCTGAGGCGATAATATGAAAAGCCTCGCCCCCACCCCTCGCTAGCGATAAGACCATAAACGGCATAAAGAGCGCTCAGACATGAATAACAGGAGGAGGGATAGAACGGGCTGGCTGCGCATGCAGCAGGGATGCCAGCTGCAAGGAACTGTCTCCTGAAGGATATGGCAGGGATATATCAAGGATTCAGTGGCAGCTGTCGGGGCAAGGACGTCTGCGGAGGATCGGCCCCAGGTGAAAGTGATGGTCTTGGCCTGTTATAGCAGTTCCCAGTCTATACACTGAACAAAAAAATTATTAGCAATATTGGACTATGTAATATGATTCGGTGGGTTTGTAGTGGTGTTGATTAAATACATGGCTACTTTTGCATGGGCCACTCTATTACTCTTCCCCCAGGCTGAACATCAACTCCTTGTAGCATTCCTCATTTTCACTCACTTTGAATATGGCTGTGTAGTGTATGGAGGTATCGTGAGGGGGATCGAAGACACATTGAATCGTTAGAATAGTCTTTGGGAATCCACGAAGGTCCATGTCTCTCACCTCTACGCCGAGTTAGGCGGTCTCTTCCTCTTTTATATTTACAATATTTCCTTGGCTCATTCCTTTTTAAATCCAACAATTCTCATCCTTATATTTACAATATTTTACAGTTCAAATCTTCAGTCTACTCCCAGAACACAAGAGCCCGTCTCTCTGACGTTTATGACTTTTCAAGTAAATACAAAACTAGCTACAACATCGACTGCAGTGGGAGTCAATAACGAGGACCCGGGTCTGCCAGAGCAATGAGGAGGAAGACAACAGACCCGCAAAAGAACACGATGGAAAGTAAACAGGACTCTCTTTTCGTTTTATTTAATAGCCTTTGCTAATCAAAAGACCCTAGCTAATTTATTCATGGCCTTTTAAACTTATTCTCTGATCCCTTATCGTTGCTTATCTGATAAAAACCTACAGCAAAAAATATAATCTGTCGTCTACCTGTGTGGCGCCTTTGACCCCTCACCTTAAAATATGCTTTTTACCCTTCATTTTATTACCATTCTATGTTTTTTTTTATTCCTGCACGCTGGCTGATAAGACTTAAAAGCCCTTCCTAGGACTATCACCCCAACTGCTCCAGCCATTAGTGTCAATCCGTACATCTTCCGCATTACGGAAATCCGCTTTTAGGTTGATTTTTTAAAGAATCTATCATTCTATCGATGATACATTATCACGAGTGATGACTATACATAACAAAGCATTATACAATAAATCGCGGTGAACTATACAGTTTACTGTTGCTCACTCCTATATAAACAACTACTTAGACAAATCCTCCCTTATGCTTCCTCTTTTTGGCTAATTAAATTTTAAACACTATTTAAGAAAATGGAAAAATGATATTCTTCAAATTTTCTTGCGCATCATGATGATCAATTAAGAGGAATGGAACGATTCTTATTAAACGAAAACTCATTGGTATTTTTTTAAAGCGAAACTCTCAGATAGTTGTTAAACAACCTCGCTTACAGAAAATCTATTAGTAAAAAATTAAAAATCTAAAATATTGGCAAAAAGAAAGCTATAAACAACGTTTTGTCAAGTGAACTATGCGAACTCTACAGTTACAAAACTTGCTCTTCTTTTTACATAACCATGAATATATCTCTGCATGAAGGTAATTTGCAGAGAAACCATTCTATTTCGATACATTAAATAAGTTGTGAGCTGTTACATGTACGAAGAATGTTTAACTGTTTAATTAGATATAAAAAAAACATCGCGTTGTAGAATTCTTTGTAATTTCAGATCGATAAGATAGAACTTATAAATTATTTTGGTACATCGTACCAGGTTCGATCATGTTGGGGAACAAGGTCACCTTGTGGCTGGCTCATGTCCTAGGTGGATTATTGATAGCCGTGGAAATGCTCCACACTGATTTAATAAATGACTTGGTTGGGAAGTTGGCCTCTGTGTGAGATCGAAACAGCTGCCCGGCTAAACTTTGTTCATGAATCAGTGAATAGTTTCAAGCAATGTGAATAGTCCAGAACCCCCTGACCTGTTGTACACACCTGAGGGAGATGGGGAAAAAAGAAGACTTCCGCTATATTAACAGGACCTACTGGAACATGTTCAGCTATTCACACCTCAATGTGTTCCTCGACAGAGAGCCTCCCGGTGATGTGCCCTATTGGAAGCTGAAGAAGTGGGTCACCTATTTCTTCCTGTTCATCTACTTTCCGGTTTGGCTTGTCATCCAAGTTTCTGGGATGTTCCTGGGCAGAGAAGGTGACCTGGCCCAGGTGGCTTTCGACTTCAGCTACATTGCACACATAGTCCAACTGGTCATCAAGATGGGGTACTTTCTCTACTACATCCAGGAAGTCCGTTCTCTGTGCCTCAAGTTCGAGAGGTTCCACACTTCTAATCATAGACCCTTATTCTCCCGCCGACTGCTGGAGGAGCGATCCCGCTTCCTTCGTGGCTTGGCCAGTACCTATTATACCGTCATCTACATGAACTTCTTGTTCTGGATAGTGACACCTCTCTTCATCCAGCCTGCCGTGTACGGACTCACCCAGGCTGGTCTCATAGCCCCCAGGGGTCCGCAGACCATCATCCCTAAGTTCTTTCCGGTCAGGTACCCCTTCGACGAGACGTCCACCACAAACCGGATCCTCATCGCTTGCATGGAGTTTACCGTCCTCTCGGCAGGGTTCACCTACTTTATACCCATCGACCAGTTCTTCGTCTCGGTAATCGTGATGGTCTGTGCTGAGATAGAAGTGATCTGCAAGTCCACCAAGACCGCCGAGGAGCTAAGCAGGGAACTAGATCGCAACTACGGCTTGCTCTTCGGTCCAGGGGACGACCATAACAGAATAGACATAAAGCTGCTCATAGAGGATCACCAAAGCACACTCAGGTACATTACTTAGCCAGACCATTACCAATTTACGCTCTAGAATACTTTCCACAAATTCTTCAATATGAAAATACAAATGGTTCTTGTTAGCTTTTGGAAGTTAATTTAAAATAAATACATGCTTTTGTATCAGGACGACAAAAAAGATCGGTAGATTGATGAACCCTATCTTGGGCCTGGTGGTCGGCAATTGCATGTTACTGCTTTGCACTCTGGCCATAGTCATCACCACGGTGAGTATAATCAATTATAAAATATGTCATTTCCTTATTTCTACAACTATCTATTTTATTACAGAAAATGAAAACTGCTTCTTCGTTTGCTGAAGTTTTCCGAGAGGTATTCGGCTTTATTGTAGTCATGACAACTTCACTGATCACTCTTTATCTTTACTCGTGGATGTGCGGTGAGCTCAAAACCAGTGTAAGCCTCGACAATCCCACAATGTACAATTGCCATAGAAGCTTCACCTGGTCGTAAAGAAGTACCTTTGCTTGTGTGCGTAGGAGGAATCAGTGATGGAGGCTGCGTACTCCACTGACTGGTACAACGGCAGTAAGAAGTACCGCGATAACGTTCTCATAATGTTGGGGCAGAGCCTCCGGTCCAGACCTCTCCGGATGCTGGGCACAGGCGACATGAACCGGGAGACCTTCATCCAGGTCTGGATATAGTCCAAATATAATTTATTTATCACAGTTGAGCGGGGTCACTAAAAGTGAATCACTCGTTAATTCCATTGAAAGAACACTGTTCGAAGTAGCACTTTTTTTTTTTTTCATTACTACGCAAATCTATTATTACTCATAAGAGAGGAGTTGTCTTTACATTATTAAAAATTTATTACTGCTGTGCTCTTGTCTCGGCTGTGCTACCAAATATTAACTCAAGTTAATATTGCTGAAGTAAATTTTATAATTATCTAAATTATACCTAAACTACAGATTAAATACAGTAGCATGTCATAACATTTTTTGACCCATTCAACACAACATAAACCCCGAATGGAAATTCACACCTGAATATTAAGAACAAGTTTGCTTCATTATTTATCAGGAATATTTTTATTAATCACACAATGAGAGGAACGATTGCTTCAATTTTATTGATCCGGCAAATCTAGGTGGACCACAAATGGAACGCTGTTTCTTAATTCATTGTTATATTAATATAATGATTTTGTTTTAGGGTTTGAAAGGGATATACACATATTATAATTTCTTGACCAACTTAAGTGAGTGAACAAACCAGACTATAAGTGAACAAGTAGCTCTTTGACTAATTCATCCAAAAAAAAAAATATTAATCAATCCACAGTTTATTATTAGTCAACTTTTAATTTTAGTTACTTTATTTTTTATTTTAAATGCAAATTTAATAAACAATTATTTACAAAACGAATACCTATATTTCTGTAGGTATGATAAACCGTACGTTAGGTACAGCTATGGACTACATACCTACGTTACCATTCATTTGTTCGTTTGTCAACTGTTCACAACATTATTGATAAACTTGCATTGTTTCCTAACTAATTATTAAAACCAAGAGAAACGTAAATATCAAGGATGTTTACGGTAAAACAAAAATTGTCGCTTTATAACTGGCAAATATAAAAACGACAAAACAAACTCGAAGGAGATAATTTACAAATAATAGATCAGTTTTTTTTTGTTACTATGCCACCTAGATAGACAGGTATAATGATTGAACCATACTAGGGAGAAATAAACCAATATTCTTTCGATAATAATGTTACATAAAGATACTAATATACTCGTATAATTATTCTTAACAGTCTAAAAAGAAGAACTCCTCGTTTATTAATTATTCATAATAAATATAGCAATGTTAATGATGATTTATAATAAACAATAATAAGTAAATAATATTAAAACAATAACAGTGCTCTAGCAACTACAAGATTTTGTAAAAGTTCAGCCAGAACCTCTGACACGATAAAGGTTAGTAAATGATTTCTTAATTAAAAAAAGAAACACATTTTTAATTTGTTTTCCATTTTCAAAATATCAAGTTATTTTAATACTGAACTCACAGTATAATAATTTTAGCTGTGCATATGTAAGTAAAAGCTTTTGTTGGTAAATCCACTCAGAAAACACTTATAATTGACTAATTAATGACATCCCAAAATGTTTTATAGGTTTAAAAATATTTACCATGTCGGGATATCAAAGGGACCATCAGGTGTGATTTCATATATCTAGGTCCTACAAGAGACTCGCAGATTTCAGAATATGCAGGCAAACATGAGAGTTTTTGGCATGGCAATATGCAGCTTTAGAAGTAGAGTCTAGACAACACAGAAGAAATAAACAAATAAAAAAGGAAGGTTGTGTATACAGTAAAAGATATTACAAGAGCCGGTGTGGTCCTGGTAGAATTTGCATATAGACGGCCTGAGATATCCTTCATTATGTCCTGCAGGACCCGGGAAGAGGATTCAAAAGCAGAAGACAGTTTGAAAGGACACTTTATCTGCTGAGGAATCCACCTTGCAGGCACACAGGCGGAGATAAAACCCCGCTAAATGCCCTCCCCTGGCTCTTCTTTTTTTAAACTCATCCTCCTGCTCCTTCTTCCTCCTCCTTTTATTTTTTTTCGTCTCCCTTCCCTTTCTTTCTCTCTTTTGAATCCTACGGGACGCTTTTAGTGCGCAGACGTGACCGTATTGAAATGAACTTCCCGCCGGAACCGTGAATGACCCGCTCTTGTGGCGCCGTTTCTCTTTCTACGGTGGCCGTTTCGCGCCAATTAATGTTTCCCTTCGATGTTTTTACCCGCTGTTTTTCCTTTTGGCCCGCGCTAACGGCGCACTTCAGAACGGTCGGGCTTTTAGCGTTAGTGCACTCGGCATTCATCTCGCTATCACTAAGTGCTTCTGTAAATGCTGCCTCCACTCTCGAGTACCTGGACCTGAATGAAGTGGACCATTTTCACATTCAGTCATTTCTAATGGAATAAACTGATTGGATGTATTTGTAAATAGCTTAAATATCGGCCAAAACCGCTTAACTGTTTCAATAGTCAGGTATGAAATATAAATTTAAAACTATAAATAAATTGGGTCAGTTTTAAAACCACCATCGAAGCATGGAGTGGCTGACTGACCAATGGTAGAAAACCCACACTTGTTCGACGATAAATCCCCTCTATTTGAATTTGACAAGCAGATGATGAAGAAAGAACTATGCCGTATTTTTTAAATATCTCGTTTACAACGCAGAATAAGAAGTCAAATACGCAGTGGAGGAAAACCGTCATGGAAAATCCCATTAGCCCAGATTAGCCCATGCATGTTTATAGAAAAGGAGGCTCGTGATCTTTTTTAGGTGGTTACAATTGATGGTTTGAACCAACTGAATATTAGGTGCATTTCGTTCATTAAAATTGTTATGTCATCGGAACTCAAAAAATTGTTTTCCTTGCTTCACAATATTCATCGAATTGCATAGGATAACAATAATATGAAACGAATTTTGTGAAGTTTAGCAGTGTTGTAAGCCATACACATTATTGAAAAACGCCTTTAAATATTGGCAAACAAATCTATTAAACTGGCTCTGAAAATTTTATTTTGAATATATTTGGATTTATTTTTGAGGTACCGTCTATAATCTGTTCTTATAAACAGGAATCAAAATAGTTATTTTCATTTACAATTGAATTTAAATTTTAAACGTTTGATGATAACTTTTTCAAATGGCTTCTATTACTAAAAGTTCCAAAAATCCCGTTATCTACATATACGTATTTATATATAAACTTTTACTTTTAGTTATAACAGTTTTGTGCTGACTTCTGCCAATATATGTAAAACTAAAACATACAGAAAGACCGTGTCTGTTTGAAAGTACAACCTCACCTTCGGCCTTGGCAATAAGATACGTGAAGTGCGTACATGATAATCCAGCCTACCTCCCTTAAAACTGCCTCCCCTTGCGTGAAAATCCTCAGTATTTATTTATCTGGCGGAAGGGCCGAGGGTTCTTTCTCTTTGAGAAAACCCTTTGAAGTGCTCGATATAGTGTAATGGTGTTTCTGAATCCAAAGTCTTTCATTTTCTTCGAGGGGGTGGGGGTGTTTTCCGGCGGAAGTTTTGTCGGACGAGTTCAAAGTGAACACCCCACAGTTTCTCGCTTTACATTCCCGTTTGACCCAGGCATTCCGTGCCGTTTGATTAAGTCCTGCAAGATGAATTGTCAGCCACCTGTTAGGGAATGAAGTAGTGAAAATAGGAAAATGTGATCCTATCGATTTAAAATTTTAAATATATATTCATCAAAAGTTCAGATTATTAAATTAGTAGATGGAAACAATAACGGTAAGTAAGAAAAACAAAATTAAAAATGAAACTCAAGATTATAAGTGGTGGACTTCTAACCATTCTTAAGTGACATATCAGAAGCTACTTAAGATTTAACGTTTTCTACTAGTTTGTTGTCAAAATTTTAGCTATTTACAATATTTTTTTCAAGAAATTTTTAGTGATTTCCACATTTTGGCCAAGAACAGAATTTTTGTAAATAATTCCGAGTAGTTTTGTCGTAACCCATGGGCGAGAAATCGTAGGAATTGAATTGGATCTTGAAGTGAATGTGGTTGTCATGGGAATCAATAATATAATGGTCTATCTAAGTTCGACTGTGTTGAATGATTAGTTATGTCATGATGTAAATGTTCAAAAGAAGGACGAAATCTACTTAGTGAAGAGGAACATTAGCTTTCAAGTAACAAAAAAAATAGATGACTGTAATACTGTTCTGTTTGCTATGAAACTAAAATGGTACGTGCAGCATACCAAGATAGGAGAAAGAAACAAAAATCTGGCCTGGGTTGTAAAAAGTCCAAAATATAAAATAATAAAAAATAAGGAGAGGATGATGATGATAAAGCCTAAATACTTATTCCTAGGTCAACTTGGGTTTAAATTAAGTTTTTGTTATGGTGGTATATCCTTGAGATTGCCGTCATGTGCAGGTAAGGTTTCGAAAAAAAAGACGCTAGAGCAAGCGATGATTTAATATCTTCGTCTCTTACCACATTGTTGACATTCGTGATACGGCCAGCTAACTGAAATAAAAATATAGAAAAAACTACTAAGAAAACAAGGAGCGCTACAACACAGAAGTTGCATTCATATTAGTCTGTGCCCACTATTGGTGAGCAAGATCAGATTTCTGGCAGTCCATACGTTCCCATTAGTCATAGGTGTAACTCTTCGTTCTGATATTATTAACTGTGATACGATAAAATTAAAGTATTTCGACGTGTTTTTTATATCATTATAAATACTTAGTAATGTACTGTGGAATCGAATTTTGTCGGTATGTCGGTATTTCTAATTGGTAGTGGCCTATCTATATGAAATATAGTAAAGTTTTGTAATATGCTGATTAACTTTTGAATAAGAAAGTGTAAAGCTTTTTCAAGTCTCAACTCAGAAACTAGTTTAGCTTAAATATGCTGATTTTCTTCCCATGGTTAAGAAGCCATTAATTATAAACGGTAACTAAAAAAGAAACCTCCCGAAGTAGTAGCTTTTTTTGTTGATTATTCACATTTTTAGTTGTTAAAAACTCAACTTTCAAGCATTGGAGTGTATTAAGTAATTTCGTTCGACAATACCAAGATTTTCCCACAATAATTTAAATTAAGAAAATTGGCCCGACCATAAACGTTCTACGCACTTTAATTTGTATAAGTGTGTCGTATATATTTAATTATTAATTTACGTTTATCCGAAGCTTTTAGTATTCCGTGTTTGCTTTAGGACCTAGCTTCCCACAATTATTTAGGCGTTATCAAATCTTCTTGCGCTTTCTTGTGTTTTGTTTTTAAAACTGATCACCTTAGGGACGAAATGTTTATTCGTGAGAACAAATGACACAAAAACAAAGAATAAGCTGGAAACATAAACAATATGAGATATGCAGGATAAAGAAACAACGATTACAAAGAGGCGGTGATCTCTGGAATCATGCTAGCCAATAAAAAGTCCCATTCCTTCAGGACCCAGCAATAAAGGACTAAAAAAAGAATTATGACTCCAGTTTTACTTTTTGTCCTTTTCATTTTTTTTTCTTCTTGGAGCCCAGTGGCTCCTACGGGAATATATGAATCCTTAATAAATATCCAGAGAGACAATGAGAGCGTCCCGGCGATTTAGTGAAATTAATTAATACTATATGTTATACACAGACTGGTAGTTTATTTTCGATTTATATCTGCCCCGGGTGTGTAGCCTGCTCAGGTATCCTTCGGGATAATATATAAGCTCTCCAGTGGCTACCGTCTTCCTGAGGTCCCTCTGCCCCTCTCGACAAAGGGCTATCATTAACATTCCCGAGGATGTCTTAGGGCTTCTACACCGTCTTCTTCCTCCTCCCGCCCGCCTGTTTACTAACAATGGTAATGACCAAGCCAACTTTAGGGATATGGAAGATCAATCATCTCCATAAAGACTAATAGTGGCCGATCAAATGATCAAATCGACCTGAAATGTCAAACATATTTTCAACAATAAACAAGGTAAGGCATATTAGATGTTGCTTTAGATACACACTTTGATAACCTACTCAATGTGTCAGAAGAATATTTTTTAAAATTAAAGTTTATTGATTAATTGATCACTTTACTATTATATTTAGGATCTTATAATCACGAAGTTACGCTAGACCTTTAAAATAGTACACTGGTTAAAATTGTAGGTACATGTTATTTTCTATTGCCAAGTAATTAATTTATTAATGACAGTTTGTCCATGTCGTCGCGTCAATCGGGTCCTCCCTGTTAACTGTTACGCCTCAGGGTGAAACAGGTGGCGCACATGACTAGAGGAGTCAGAAATATGTATCATTTTACAAGTGAAAACATAAGAATTTGGAATTCCTAAAAATGAGGAAAGAATTTGTTATGTTCGTTTAGGAAATCACCCTTATCAAGGTCGGTTTAGAGGATACCTTCAAAAATATAACTAAACTGAATAATTTATACGAAAGCTATCATAGTAAGTCAGGTTTATTCTTGTACAGCGAGGTCATAGGCACTAACACAGGAATCTGTATGAAAAAAGTCCTGGCCAAGGTTAGAGACTTTTGTACCCACCTCGCGGTGTGATTGTATTATTCAGAGACCTCGCATACTGAATAAACACCGTGAGATCTATGCAAGCCGGAATACAAACCGCACACAAACAGTAAAGGCTAGGAGATATCAGGTCCGTGAGAGAGAGCCGAAATAGTGTAGGGCTGAGGGAACCTTGCGCAACCCCTCCCTAGAGCCAACCGATTTATGTCGCTTGCCGAGCATGTATTTTGTAGTGCTCTGGTGCCTGGAGGAGAGAGACTGTTTAACATATTTAGCTGTGCTCCTAGTGTTGTAGGTTTTACTCTTTGGCATCTTTCCCTATAGTTATCGACAGTTTACTGCCTGCTAAAACAGCTATTTCTAAATTTTCTATTGAAATCTGTTCAGAGGTCATGCCTGAAAATGTTACGAGAATGCATCTTTGGCAGAATTACCAGTATCAAACCACTTTATTAAGATGAAATCACAATCTGCCTTAATTCTTAATAGGCAATATATAATTGAGATAAATGTTTTCATTCATACCATATTTACAATTCATCATTCACTCGCAGATTCATATAATATTTACAAACAGCCCAGGGGCCCCCCAAGACCACATAGTAGTTGCCTCCCTCGCATGCGAAAGAGGAAGCGGAGTCTTGGGAAGTCACCCACGCTCCCCCACCAGCCATGCTACCGAATACGAGCGAGGCCGACGAAGAGCGCGAGAGCCACATACGCTCAGGACATGATTGGAGAAACTGGCCATTGCCAGGACTCCCACTGTTGCGCAGTTATTGGAGGTCACGAGTCCACTGCCGTTTCAGTCTCCGAGGAGGATTATAGGGATGAGTGGAACAGTGCAATGACTGTGCTACGGGATTAGGGTGGTTGGATAGGCCACTATGGAATTTCGTGAATTTGGAAGGGATGAGTTCAAGAATGTAGGGTATATTAAGATCATTATGAAGGGTTTCGTTTTGGCAGAATTAGAAGGAATTGTTGGTTTTAATTTTAAATTTGTTTTGAGAATTAGCCTGAAATATTTGGTTCTTACATCTAGTTGTCCATTATCTGTTATCATACAGAAATAAACAACTTCTAAAAACCGGACACGGAGTGGTATAGATTGCTTAAAACCGACTTCGTTTGTTTTGTCGAAATATGTCTAAAGTATTAATTATTCTTTGCCATTTAACTCAACGATATAAAATTACTAAACTTGAATTGTTCTTTACCTTGAAATATCTCCAGGAAAAAAAAAATATGTAATAGCTAAGAGTAGTCCTGTGTTTTTTCATTACGTTAATGTAGTTGAGAGGTAGACTGTAACAACCTGATAGAAACCCCCCAGTATTACTTTTCAAAAGGGTATGAACTTTTTGTATGATGTTTTCAAGAAATGAACTTTTGTACGTTGGAACAAAGCAAAAAAGTTTTCCATTCGAACAAATGAATAATATCATTGGATTTGTTCGACAGTTTCATGCGAGATCAACCGTCTTTCGTCCACCTGTATGTTATTGGCGCTACGATAGCAGCAGTAAAAATGATTCTTGTAATGATGACTGTAAAAGCATTTTCAAGTCACTGCTTACAAGATATTTGGAAGTTAGGATTTTTTCTTCATGATTGAAAACACACCAAAGTTAGTAACACAAAAAACCATTACAAAAAAAAAAATACAAACAAATGTATAGAACACAATAGAAATTTTACAATATTTAAATAACTCGATCCGAATGTTTTCGCCATTATTTAGGCTATTAATTAATATATTTTCCATATGGTAAAGAGGCTAAAATTTTTAGTGACTAGGATAGTTTAGCAAATAAAATGATGTAGGTTTTATCAAAACAATGTATTAGTTTTTTCGTGACAATTTAATAAGAATTTGAGGATCTCGAACATAGTCCTGCAAAGATCTCTTGATATTTATCTTCAACTATAATATATAGTGCAATTCATTGTAAAACATACCTTCCTTTGCCCCCCCCTGACCAATAAATACCCTTAGTATAGTGGTTAGCATGCAAACTGCGGAGACCCTGGTTCAATCCTCGGATCAGCCTAGGATTTTTCTTCGGGGGGTCCCAAAGACCCAGTCTAGGTCGGGAGGAGCACTCAACATCGTGAGGATAAATGAGTTGCTACATGAATAGTTAAGTAGCGAATTCGGATAAGAACGGAATTTAGATTGAAGGGTAACGCCTAGTGCATAGTCTCGACCTCAGCGCCACCTACCAACTAAATTGTGAGTTCATAATCAGCCATGAATTTAGATTTGAGTGAATGAATTTGAGGAAGGACCGGTTGATGAGACAAATACGGTAGATTTTCATCAAATTTATCAATGGGACATGCTGTGTATGTTAGCATCAGGTGTTGTTATGAGAGGCTGTGAAGTTTTGGAAGTAAGATGTACTCGTTTATACGCTTTAAAAGTCAGCCCACTTAAATGTTTTCACAATGACTTGTGGTTTTCTCCCTGCATTCATCATTCATTTGGTTTAGAGATGTTTTGTGATGCTACTGTACTTTGGATTAACTAGTAATTTGAGTAGTAGGTACTATTAATGTCTTTTGGTCCCAAAACGCATGTTCTTGAAAAATTGCATTTAAAATTTAAGATCCATTGGCGCATTTGTACGACCTCTATAGCAGTACGTAACGATAAAATAATATTTCCCAGTACTTGTTTTTAAGTGAAGCCCTCGCCCCTCAGCTGAGGAATGAATCGGGAAGTGTCTTTGAATGACTAAGCTAACAGTGAATATAATTTGTTTTTCAGTTCCTTAAATCAGAAGTAGGTAGGAATCACAAAAAAATAAAATAAAAAGAAGAACCTTACGCTTGCTTTTCTGACTAAACGGCTGACTCTTTACATCAGATCTTACGAGATAACTTCTAGCCAATAACTTATACCAAACATGAAATCCCGAAAGTATAAAATTATTCAACCTCCGGAGACGTTACAAATATTTTTATGTCCACCATTAATACATTTTTAACTGCTACTAATAAACCTTGTAGATGGTCGAGATAGGTTAGGTCGCACAGCGGTAGGTTTCTCCTGAGCAGGTTAGCAGCGGAAAAGGCAGAGGTATTAGTCGGAGATAGGATCTGGGCTCTTATAGTACCCCTCTACGGTAAAGTGGTCGGTCATCTGTTCACGTTTTCGAAGTGTTTTTTCGCTTTTTTGTATGTAGTCCTGTGGGCATAACATAACCTAGAACATACCCACCTCTACGCCACTGCAACCTGCGGCGACTGTTATGGGTCGTGAAATCCTAAAGTAACCTCTGCCAGCTGTTTGGCTCTACAATTGTACTAGATGTGTGCATCGAATCCTTACAATTTAATCCGTTTCACTACATTGTACAGTGCTTAAATAGGGCCTAACCCATTAGAGGTTTAGGCTGTCTCTACAAGCTATGAGGCCAAGATAAGTTTCTGACAGAAGAACATATCAAAGTTCTTTATATAACTGCCGAGTCTGAAAGGAGGACCTATTTTAATCTCTCGCTGTCTCAATTTTAAAGGGGGATTCCAAATAACCTCGAACATGATAATTGATTTTTTCTTAAATCACAAGAATGTTAAGTAGGGAAAAAAATTAAACGTGAAATACAATCGAGCCCATTTTACTTCATTAGTCCACAAAAAAAGTAGTGCAATTAGAAAAATAGAAATATTTGCTTCCTAATAAAATTATTTTGGCTTTCAATTCTTTTTTCAATAATATTAAATGATTTAAGTGATAAGGGGCTATAACCATGATGGAAACCACCAATAAATATTTCAAAAAAATTTTTTTTTTTTTACAAATGATCTTTTTTGTTTTAATACCGGATAATTAATTCCTCCTCTGGCTTGAATCACAGCCTCAAGTTTCGAAGCAGGCTTCTTAAAGTTTCTTAAGCTTGCTGCAACCTTTTGATTCATATCCTACCACGTCTCTATTAAAGAAGTTCTTAACTCAAGAAAGTTAAATGGGGGGTTGACCCACCGTCTAACACGTCTGCCAAGCTCGTCCCATGTGTGCTCTATAGGATTTAATCCGGGGTATGAGCTGGCCACCTCAAAGTTCGTATACCTACATCAATGAGGTATATTAAAACAATCCTTGCCACCTGATTTGTGCATTATCCTGCATGAAAATGAAATTTTCACCTATAAATACGCGAAAAGGGATCACGTACTCCAGAATAATTTACCTCACATACTTAATTGGCATTAAGACAACGCTTGTGGAACACGTGGACCTCTGTGTTTACCGTCAAAACAATTCCACTACTCGCTTTCTCTGAACTCCCTAGGAATTGAACTATCCCAGTGACATTATACTCGGTGAACTCTCATCCGTCCATCTCTTGCATAAAGAGAGAAGTGTGTCTGATCTGAAAACAGAACGATGCTCCATTCGTTTTCAGTCCACATAAGGTGTTCCCGAGCGAATTCCAAACGAGCTCTACGATATTGTCTGATCAACAATGTGCCAGATGCTAATCTCCGAGGATTTAAAATACACTTCAGCAAGTCCTCTTGTAACAGTTTCTGCGCAGTTGCTATTCCCCAAGTTGTACGAAAAAGTTGAGCAGTTTCATTATGAGCTGAAAAGCGATTCGGAAGCGTGTGTAGTACAATAAACCGGTCATCTCCTGGCTCTGTCACTCGCGACCCACCTGTACTGGGTCTGCGGGTGCACAAATCTGGCTCACGGTAGCGCGCAATTGCTTTCCGAACAGTATTTTCAGGTAAACCCTATGAACTGCCTAAATATCTTTGGCGATCAGATCAAGTAGTTAATTTTGTTTACTAGCTAAGGGTTCATTATGAGCAAATAAAAAATATTCTGTATCTCCAAAATACAGTTTATTCAACAAGAACATTTTTGACTTTACGCTCTCTAAGCTGTCTTCTTTAATTGCTAAAATGAAAAGTCAAATGATGAAAATATCAAATGTGCATACAGGAGGCAAACGAGTTCAATAATTAAAATCAACAATAAACCAAATCTATCATATATAAAAAGTACTGAGCTGCAATAAGTCAGAAATGCTCCGTCCATTTTATTTATTATGCTATAAAAAATTCAATACATAAATAAAAATAAAATACAATAATACATTATTCCTATGGCTACTTACCCAACTCATGGTATGAAAAATGTAATGTGTGTAAAATCTTTTTATGAAGCACGATGTACTTCAAACATTTAAAAGGCAACACCCTGTGGGACTCACGCCCGATTCGTCAATGATTCCTCTACGGAGGCCTTGGACTTTACATTATGAAGCAATCTGTATTTGTAGCGTATCTAATCGATTGCCTTCTAATCGATAATCCCCTGGGGTACTTTGTTATATGAAGAGTATGTAGGTACTTTAAAAAATGGAGTATATAAAATAATAACACTGGAGCCTTGCTGTGAATGACAAATGGAGAAATAATTCTTAAAAAGAAGGATTCAGTCTTAAAAACGTAATGATTGTAGAAAACCAAATTGGAAGTTTTGAACTAAAATACCCAAGTTTTAATATATATACTAGTTAAAATTTCTTTAAAAATGAAAAGATAATATAGCAAATGTCAATATTAATAAAACAGTTAGTCTTCCAAAGAACGACTGGTTTACTTTAATGATCCGGCTCCTGTATTGTACCTTATCCTTGATCTTTGTTTTACAACAATGAGAATTTCTACCTGTTCCTTTTGATTCATTTAAGCCCTGGTGGTAGGATCGATCGTACGAAAGCGGCCACTGTATTGATTCGCCAACTATAGTGGCGGGCACCGACCTAAGGCAAAACGCAGGCGACCCTGCTAGACGTTTTATTCTGGCCGGCTTCCCTGTTTGTATGTAAATCGGCGACGACAGGCGGCCGTCAGGAATGCATATAAAGATCTCCCATGGGACTGAGGAGGGGAGGGGGTGAGCTATTAAGATGCTAAGGAGTCCACGGCGACGAGGGGTACTTGGGGATTCACAAAGAGATGGAGAGGGTCACTGTGTGCACGAATGGCTGGGGAAGCCCTGTCTTTTCTTGCTTTGGCAAGAAATTATTCCCACCTCTGCAAAGTGGGCACTTCGTCCTATAGTTAAAGGTGTAGTATCGAGAATTCGTAAAAGCCAGGGGGAATCAAATGTACATGCAATTTCTCGATCCTTGTCAGTTAAACCTTCAATGCTTCAATATCCTTTGAAAAACACTTTTTCACCTAATTACAACTGGAGTCTACATCAGGTTTCCATTGTACAATTAGCGTCACTGGTTCGTGGTATAAAAGTTCTGAGTTCAAATCCCAAGATGGCTAGTGACTTAATCTCACTTCCCCAAATAATAGTGAGAGGTGCCCGATATGGTGACCCCCCTTTCAACTTTCATTTAACTTATTGACTCATTCAACTTACAGATTTAAGTCAATTAACATCGACAAGTCTTTCTTCTTGTAGTAACAACTAGCTTTTGTACTAGGAACCTTCAAACAATAACTCTTGGGTAAAGTATCATTGTAAGTGGATTAAGTATCGTCCTATATGTCTGGTTCGCCCGTGAGCAGTGTTCGACTCCATTAATATTTGTTGCAAGTGTGTGAGAAATTTTGAGAGAACTTATAAAGTAAAAATAAACGAACTACAAGGAAAGTTAAGGGAGTCCCTATTTTCGCATGCATTATCGTTTACTGCCAACAAGTAAAATCGAAAGGGGAATGACAATATTATACAATAACAGGTACGGTGGCGGTATTGTCATGGTGGTGTTATTATACTCTGATCATTATGTATATAGATATATATCTTCACGATATATTTTGCCATAAATTGCATTTTTATTATTATTGCATCTATGAATGGCATGTACTTACCTAGATTTTTCCGATTATAATCATCTTTAATTTTACTGATACTTGTTCTCATTAAGAAGCATCTAATATATATACATAGAAATATACCAGTAAATATGATAGATGTACACATGTAAATAAAAAATTCTCCAAGTTTTATTATTCACAAAAGATTAAGAGATACGAATAAAATGAAAATTGTTTCCGATAAATCGTTCGTTTCTTGGCTAATTGTATTAACCTTGTGAGTTGTTTGTTATGTTTGCCATAAAACGTTATATAGTACGAATTTTCATAATAGCCGCTAAAACAGAATTATCTTGCTCTTCCTTTTTTGTGGGATTTTTAACATTTAAAGGATAAAGTCATTTTTGGTTTTAAACGTTGTGCTCTTCTCTAACCAGAAAACACCCGCCTACCTTTCCATATGTTTTTATCAATAAATCTTCGGCGTCAGTATAGAGAGAGCACAATCCTGACACCTCAAGAGCCCACTAGGGGTGCGGGCTTAGTAGCCCCTGATTGGAAAAATAAAAAGCTCTCTCATTCGCTGCAAGCCGGGGGTGACTTGCCTATATAAGGCAGAAATTCTGAGCTTTTTCAAACTGTCAGAATCAGACACTTGAAGTGAACACTGCTCTCTCTTTCTGCATTGGCGCTTGTTGCTCTTCTCGAATGGCATTTTTATTTAATTACCTTTCCACCTCTCTTTCCTATCCTTGCGAGCCTTAGTCCGGCGTTATCAGACCTCACACCTTCCTAGTGCCATTCTCTGGCTTTGTCTTACTAAAACTAGCACATCCTTGGAAGGGATACCTGCCATTCAGACGAAGCTCTCTAGGGCCATAGTAATAGTAGATCATTTCCTCGTGAAAACATTTTAATAGCTTGTTGTTTTGGTTAGTAAAAACATTTTGTCTATAATTTCTAATGTACCATGGAATTCCTTCCATTTTGAACGCCGCGTTAATTTATTAAGGTAAATTACTTTGGGTTTAGAATCAATTGGGACCAACAGTAAATAAATCGCATATTTGAATAAGGTATAGTGTGATACAACTTTACGCTAGTGCATTACGCTCATGATTTGTGGTATCAAATCTGTCAGTAGTTGGATAGTTAGGCATCCCTAGAAATTATATATTCTAATTACTCAACTAGAGCGTAACAGCGTGGTAAGACAGGTAAATAGATAAACGGATATATGTATCCTTAGAAAAGATACATCCTTTATTTATTGCCTAGAGTTTTATGTATGCGGATACAGTTGTGTATCAGGTAAATACTGAAATATAAATAAAATAAATAGATAAATAAAAGGCATTAATTTGTTCCCCGCCCGCCGAACTTAACATAAGGGAGATTTTAGCTAACGGTCCCCAGTTTGGACATCATAAAAATAGAAAAGGTTTTCTTATTCTGTAAGTTTATTAAATTTATGTATCATAAGAGTACGTTTATTAAAAAAAAAAATATCGGACTGTCCGATATGCTTTGAGCAACGCCTGCGGAAATGTTTTGAATTCCGGATCCTAAGGAATGAGGTTGTCCACATAGAAGTCATGAAACCCAAAAAGAATGTAAGATGTGAACTGCCAAAAAAAAAAAAAAAATTGGCACTCCTCCTGACTTCTCAACTTCGATGACTCCAGAATTCCAAATGCCATATGCTCATCTGCATGCAACTTGTCCATGTTTTACCTGTCGCTGTTCCCCTTTGAACAGTCATCTAGTGAGGTGGTGCAGGATGATGGGTAGTGTGATTCACAATATGATTTCACATAGCGATTTTATGTTTAATGTTTTGGCAAGTGTCTTTTTTTCAGTTTTCAAACAATTTTATTAAGATAAAATTACAATCTGCCTTTTATTAGGCAATGAGTAATTGAGATAAATGTCATCATTCATACTATATTTACAATTCATCATTCACTCGCTCATTCATACAATATTTACAAACAGCCCAGAGGCCCCCCAAGTCCACAAGGGTCACCTCCCTCGCATGCGAAAGAGGAAGCGGAGTCTTGGGAAGTCCCCCACGCTCCTACGTCAGCCGCGTCACTGGATAAGCCAGCGGAGGCTGACCAAGAGCGCGAGAGCCACAGACGCTCAGGACATGATTAGAGGAACTGGCCATTGCCAGAACTCCCACTATCACTTAGTTATAGCAGGTCACGAGGCCACTGCCGTTTTAATCTCCGAAGAGGATTATAGGGGTGAGTGGTGCAGTGCAACGACTGTGCTAGGGAATTAGGGTGGTTGGATAGGTTACTATGGAATTTTATGAACTTGGAAGGGATGAGTTCAAGAATATAGGGTATATTCAGATCATTGTGAAGGGTTTTGTTGCTGACGTAATAAGGGGCATTTACTATTGTTCTTAGGACTTTTGATTGAAAGGATTGGATGCGCTTGATGTTCGACTTTTTTGCTGTCCCCCATAGCTCTATTCCGTATGTCCAGATTGGCTTAAGACCTTGTAAATAAGTAGTTTGTTTTCTATTGAGAGGTGGGATGTCCTTCGAAGTAGTCTGTACAGTTGTCCAAAGCGTCTGTTTAGTTCTTGTCTTTTTAGCCTCGTGTGTGGGTTCCATGTCAGTCTTTTGTCGAGATGGAAGCCTAAATACCGTACTGTCTCAGACACAGGGAGAGGAATTGAATTTAAAAAGACTGGTGGACAGGACTTGCGGCAGAGGGTAAAGGTTATGTGGGAACATTTTCCTTCATTGACCTTGATTCGCCATTGGTTGCACCAATACTCGATCTGGTCGAGGTGTTTTTGAAGGTTTTGGGATGCTATATTAGGGTCTGGATGGGTTGACAGGACTGCAGTGTCGTCTGCGAATGTTGCCAAGAAGGTATTGGTGGTAGAGGGGACATCAGCGGTGTATAGATTATAGAGGGTGGGACCCAGGACGCTGCCCTGTGGAACTCCTGCTTTAATGGGATAGTAGTTAGAATATTCTAAACCACAGCGGACTTGGAAGAAACGGTTTGAAAGGTAGGATTGTAGAATTAGGAATAGGGTTTGCGGTAAATATCCTTTGAGCTTGTAAAGCAAGCCTGCGTGCCAGACCCTGTCAAAAGCTTGAGCTATGTCCAGAAAGGCAGCAGTGCAATACTGTTTGGTTTCAAGGGCTGAGGATATGTGATCAACAACGCGAAGGCCTTGTTGAGCTGTGGAATGTCGTTGGCGGAAACCAAACTGATGAGTAGGGTAAAGGTTTTTGGATTCAACAATTGGAAGTAGGCGTTTTAATAGGAGTTTTTCAAATATTTTTGAGAGGATAGGGAGTAGGCTAATTGGACGGTAAGATGAGGCGTCATTGGGTGGTTTACCGGGTTTGGCGAATAAGACAATAATGGAATGTTTCCAGAGGAGAGGAAAGTGCGTCGTTCGGATAATGCAATTATATATGTAGGTTAGGAAGATTATGGCTTTAGGAGGACGTTGTTGGAGGATTCGAGGAGTAAGGAGATCATATCCTGGAGATTTTCGGTAAGGTAATTTTTTCAGAAGATATTTAACCTCGGAGGGGTTAACGGCTTTTGGTGGTAGTGAGAGAGGGATAGGTGAAGTGAGGAAATCTTCAACAGTTGGACGGTGATTATTGTTTTGAGGAGTAAGATGAGGAGTGAAAGTATGGGAAAGATGCAGTGCAAATTCTTCCGCCCTCTCGCCATCCGAAGCCGCCCAGGACCCATCATCACGACGGAGTGGGTGTGAAACAGGATGGTATTTTAGGATTTTCTTAGTTAGATTCCATAAGGAGTTGTCCCTGGTAGACAGGGAGGAGAGATAGGAATTGAAAGAATCGGAACGGAAGGATGCCAATTGCCGCTTTACCAGCCTGCAGTACTGATTGTATGAGCGACGATCAGCAGGATGTCGGGATCTTTGCCACACTGTTCTTGAGTGGCGTTTGGATTTGATTAGGTCTTTGAGATACTGAGGTAAAGGATTTTGATTGTGAATTTTTAGGTGACGGTGGGGTGACGATGCCTCCCAGGCCGACCTCTGGATCAGAGTAGTGAAGGAATGCACTGCATCGTCTAGGTCTTGGGATGTTTTCAGAGGTACTTTGAGGTCTACAGAGTCTGTAAGAATCTGGCGGAAGTGGTCCCAGTCCACTGGGCCCCTAATAAATGAAGGAGGAGGCAGTTTGTGAATTGGATTTAGGGAAATGGTTAATAATAAGGGGCTATGGTCGGAGGAGAGGTCATCGAGGCGCTTGAGTGAATAGTTTAGTGTTCCTAAACTATTGTAGAAAAAGAAGTCAAGGAGATCAGGATTTCGGTTGGGATCAGATGGCCAATAGGTGGCTGTGTCAGGAGAGATAGTGGAGCAATGTCTCCGTGTGAGTGCAGACAGCAAAGCACGTCCTCGTGTATTTGTGGATCTTGAGCCCCAGTGCTGGTGCTTTGCGTTAAAGTCCCCACCCACAAGGAAACGATGCCCGATGGAGTCTAGAAAGGAGATGAATTGGAAATCGGTAATGGATTTATTGGGAGGGCAGTACACTGATGCTAGAGTAAGGGGAAAAGTGAGGGTGGTGATTGACACTGCAGTGGATTGAAGGAAATCATGTGCTACCAAAGGAACTATGTGGTGGGATATGGAGTTATGGACAATGACAGCGGTACCTGCATGAGCTCTTCCATCAGGGTGATCAGTTCGATAAGTCTGGTACTGTCGAACGGTAAATGGTCGTTTACTTGTAAGTCTTGTTTCAGTAATTAGAGCTACGTCGATGTTTTTGTCATGGAGTAATGCTGTCAGTTCGTTAGTGTGGGTGCGAACACCATTCGCATTCCAAAGGAGAATGGATAAGGAGTCAGAAGGATCCACTTATGGATTTTGTTTAACGGGGATAAGGTAGGAGACAAGATTTGTAAGAAGGGAAATGAGAGGGGTAATTAGGGTTCTGAACTCTGTAAGGAATGAGGTTAAAAGGCTGGTGAGATCTGAAGAGCTTGTAGGTGGTGGGATATGCGAGATGTGTGGTTGAGGATGGGATTGAGTTTGCTGGTTGACGGGATGAACGGAGTGCTGGGGAAGAAGAACTTGCGGAGGAGGAGTGGGCAATGCCTGTGACTGCTCTCTGTTCCGAACAGCGTCAGCAAAAGATACTGAAGGCCTCAAACTTCTGGCGGGGGCGCTTCTTGGGCTTCCTGTGGCTGGCGTTTCTTCTACAAGGCGACTACGTTGTTCGCTTCTGGACTTCAGAATTCTATATGCCGCACAGCCTTTATAGTTTGCTGGGTGGCCTTGTTGACAGAGCACGCATACAGCAGGTGATTTTAGGGGCTTCTTGCACAATTCGCTTTTGTGCTGCCCACTGCACTTTACACACCTGGGAGGGTGGTAGCAGTATGATTTTGTATGCCCATATGCTTGACAATTATGACATTGAACTATATCGCGTTTCGGGTAAGGCTTTTCGACCTGGACTCTTGTGTAATACAAGTGGGTGACCTCGTAGATTTTTTCCACTCCAGGTGTTCGCTCTAGTTCCACAAAGAATAAGGGCAGTGGTGTCTTGATTTTTGCATTATTTTCTTGTGTTTCCTCACGGAGCACATTTGTAATTTGGCGAACCTTGTATCCTAGGCTTAAGAGCTCCTTCTCTATCTCGTCCGCTGGTGTAGTGGGATGCAGGTTTCTAATCACCACCCGCAGCGATCTTTCTTGCTTTAATTGGTAGGTATGAAAGTCGGCCTTTGTCTCATCTAAGTATTTGATTATTGTACGGTATGTTTCCGGAGTGTCCGGAGAAACCTTTGTGTCTCGGGCCCGATTGAGGCAAGTGTATTTCCCTGTACCTACAATTTTATTTAGTTGGGTACATAGTAATTTAAAATTACCAATGTTTCGTACGAATATTGCCGGTGGCTTGGGCTGTGTGGGTGTTTGTGTAGAGTCCATGTCCTCTACCTCAATATTTTTCAACACCTCATAACTATTGGGCGTGAAAAACGGAGACTCATGAGTTGTTGTTTGTTTAGATGTGCTTGGTAGTGATGGTAGTTCCTCCATAGAGCTGCTGGGAGCTGAAGAATTGACAGGAGCTATGTTTCGGTTAGATCGCCGCGGCTTACGTTTGACCGGCGACGAAGTGGGGGTAGGTCCCAACGACCTTGTGCGTTTTTTCTTATTTTCTGCAGACATTAACTGCTGATAGAAACGCATGTTTCATCAGCAGTATTTTTCTGAATTATTCAGTATTTTGTAAAAAAAAAATAAATAAAAAAAATATATGACAAGTTATAGCCGCGAACGCACGTAACTGAGTTGAAAGCCTCCTTCGCTAGCACCTGGCTGAGATGCTATGAGGGCTTTGCGGACTCCCCACTCTTATCTCTACTACGGCTGACAGTTGGCCTAGGCAATATGGCCGCCTTGCTGTGTTATGTGAGGTGAATCTTGCTATTGGCAATCTAGTCCACAACTCCACTATCCACTCACCTGTAGATAGCTCCTCCGGGGACCGTTCACCCAGTAGTCGGTTGAGACGGTTTGACGAACTGGACACTTCCTATGAACGGTAAAAAAACAGTTGGTTTATAGAGCGATACGAAAACGTTATGCAGTGGTTTAGCGCAGGCGCAGTACTCGGCAAGTGTCTAGGACCAAGACTGTCGACAATGTTTTTTCTGTAAGGGGTGACGCAGTTATGATCTCATCGCACGGGCGGAGGTCTTTTTGGGGAATTTCTCTTCCTTGTCCATAGCTAATGTTAAAGCATCATTAATGGACGAAACTGAGATATTTATGTTCATTCGTATTCATGGTACGATCTATCAACCCATCTTAAAACACTTTATTAAAACAACAACTGGCAATAATGCTATAGTTTACAGTAAAGAAGATTAATACAGGAGGGATGCCTGGTATGAACTGGCTGAGCTGTTGTGAAATGATGCCAAGATAAGTGCTCATAATTGAGTTGCATATAAATTATATAGAGTTTATATAAAACTGCTTGATTTTACCTGCGTACAGAGGGTATGGTTCAATACGGGTTATTTGGCAACTTCAGGGTACTACCTAGATATAGGTGTGTGGCTTGTCTGATGCTTTTCTTCTTAGTGATCTTTGGTTAATACCTGAGCAAATATTCGTGTCTTCGCTTCGAACACTCATGATATGTCACCTCCCGTTAACTCGAGGCACACAAATTGGCACAGGACAAAGCCATTAGATGCACACCATTGCCGGCGGGGCAGCGATTTTCTAATTTTTACTTCTTATTTTGTATTGTATGATTTATGCCAAGCCAACTTACATTTTTTGGGTTACAGGGCGTTCGTTATATATAACTCTATGATAGTGGCCGTAAAATTGGTTCAATCAATTTTATAGTTATATTCCACAAAATCTAGAAATATGCTGATTAGGAGTTGGTTAAAATTTCATAAAGCGAAGTATGGAAAAAAAAACTACTAAAATTTCTCAATACCCACCTCGGAAGCTGCTTGATCAAAGATGGTAATGCAAAAAAATATAGCTATGCAAAAAGGATGTGTGTTTTTTAATATTTGTAATAACTAGGAATGGCTGAATAGGTTTTTATGTTACCATTTTAAACATGGACGTTTTTGTTTAAATTTGTTATAATGGTTATTATCTGCGACCGAATAAAATAAATTATTTTTGGTGGGTTGTGTTTGATAGAATAAATTATTTTTGGCGGGATGTGTTTGATAGAATAAATTATTTTTGGCGGGTTGTGTTTGATAAAATAAATTGTTTTTGGCGGGTTGTGTTTGATAGAATAAATTATTTTTGGCGGGTTGTGTTTGATAGAATAAATTATTTTTGGCGGGTTGTGTTTGATAAAATAAATTGTTTTTGGCGGGTTGTGTTTGATAGAATAAATTATTTTTGGCGGGTTGTGTTTGATAAAATAAATTGTTTTTGGTGGGTTGTGTTTGATAGAATAAATTATTTTTGGCGGGTTGTGTTTGATAGAATAAATTCCCTTGACCTTTTACACTTCGTATATATTTTTGTACACGAACACTCTCATTGCTACAACTTCTTGCTTAAAAAGATCGACACTATTGCTATGTATACATCATCACAATAATCTCAAATATGATGAGATTGTGAGCCCCTGTAATGGCTTGTAAATACAAATATGCCAATTGTAGGAAGACAAGGAGCCAGTTTATTTCTATTTTATTTTATATTAAGAGTGTTTTTTTTTCCTCACAATTAGTTAATAAGTTTTTAACAAACTGACGTTGAGGCTCTGATCTGTACTCGGACATCATTTCTTAACTTATTTATATTATTTTACACACAACTTTGTCTATAATTTATGCAAGCAAATTATGGTCAGAATAATTTATTTATTAGCGGAAACGAAAATTGCATAGCAACTGATCCCCCGATCCTCTATGTAGTTATTTTCTATTGCTTGATGTTTTTAAAATTAAACGGATTTCTCGGGTGTAAGGGAATGTGCTGCATGTATCGGTCATCTTTCGATTTTCGATTTGCCTCATGAAACCCAAAGAGGTATCAATTTTCGAAATAATTATGAAACTATTAAGACTTAAACATCCCTTAACCAATAAGAATACATTAATAACGCCAACAAACTTCCTATTATATTCCATTATGTAATTATAATAGAAGCCGTCCGGTATTCAATACAGGAAATGTTACCAAATTATAATTATTAGCTAAAGAGAGAAAAGTGACTATAGTTATGAAATTATATATAACTGAATTATAATTTATATTATTATCTAGGAGGCAATTATTAGTCGTGTTAGAAATTATTACCTGTCTCATAGCTCTTGAACGTTTTTGTTTTGTTTTTTCAAAGAAAAAAACAGTCTTGAAAACCTGTTTCCGAATAGCTACTGCTAATTCTAATCTTCAAGTCTTTTTCTCATTTTTAGAGCAATATCATCAATAAAAACAGTAATCATAAGAGGTTATGCTAAATATCTGGGAAAAGGGCTGCTTGGGCGGCCATCTTCAGGACAAAATAATTACTGATGTGGCTGGGTTAACAGTTAACATGGGCTTTATTAAATATTTTCGATCTGACCTCATGTCAAAATGATTTTAGTTTTCAACTGCGTTGATGACATGGCAATTTTGTACTAAAATAAACCCAATCAATCTAAATCCTTTTTCCTGCCTGTCTGTTCTGTAATAGTAGTCGTAAGAATCGATCTGAAACTTTAAAGGGGAAATTTCTCATCACATCAGAATACGAGTATGCTGATTTGTTTAGTACGGCAATTTGTAAAATAAAGGGCAAATAAAAAGTCTAGTTCTAGTCTGTTTAGTATTTTCGAGATTATTCAAATCCCAGAATGTATGTTATCTACGCCCCCGTCTTAGGCGTCGCTCCGGGTTTCCGAGATGAGAGTACAGAGCATTAGGGTATAGATGCCACAGAGCTGGTGGAACTTTAATTTTGCCAATCAACCGTTTTTCTTCTTAACGACAAGAAGTTAACAGACAACTACTTCTTCGCCCAGTGGACAATCGTTTTAAAGTATCAATAGAAAACAACAGACTGATTCACACCACCATACTGCAACCTACCTGGTGCGACAGATTAGAAGTCTGTGGGAGTACCAAGCCTTCAATATTTCAATTTCAATTGAATCCAAAAGATAGCCAATGCTCCCTTCTATATCAACAACCTTACCCTTCACGATGACCTCATCATCCAGTTAATTCAAGACCTAGCCACCTCCCGGTACCATAACTTCCATTCCCACCTCTCTGGTCATACTAATCCGTATTCTCTACACTCCCAGCTCATCCCCGGTTACCTAGAGCGACACCTAAGGCGGAGTTAGCCTCCTCGAAACCAACTAGTTTGCATAGTTCTTTTTATTGTGTTTATTATTGTTTCATAAAGTAACAAGTCAAGTGGTTTTGACTAATGATCCTTTTCCTCAAAGTAACATTAATCTAAAGACTGGAGTCCTAAGCACTGCTTAGAATACTTTAAAATTAGTTATGTAGGTATGATACTATGCCTCATCCATCCTACCTCTGGCCTACGGTGTACCATTTTTGTAGACAACTAGACCACACCTTACAAAAAAGACAATTGATAACCAAAAGTTTTAGAAAATGCGTTTTTTTAAAGTTTCATAAATACTTAGGATATTAATTTATACTCGTTGGGAATGAATCAGCTCTTAAAAAGATGGAAAAGTGCATTGATTGCAATAGAACTTATTTCGATATATTAGATATCTTTACGATTTCCAGGTAACTTGTCTATATCTCAATTTTATACGAGTTGATTTAACATGGTATTGGACGGGAAATACACTCTGTCACACCTATTCACTCACAGTTCTTCAATGTTCACAAGTTCACAGCCTAGCTAAACGTGTTACACAGCTGTAAGTGGTGCGGGTCTGCGAATCCCCAAGTCCCAGATGCTGAAAGACAGAGGTTCTGAAAGACACCTGTTATGTATATATTTACATTTTAGAAAACTAATAGGAATGGTTATATACTCTCGTCCTGATGTTGGCTTTTATGTTTTACAGTAGTCCATTTATATCATCGTTTTCCAAAATCAATGTTTGGAAGCTGGGGTATCTCACATAATCATTTATTCCAGTCAGCATTTTTAATTAACTTATTGGGTGGCGAATTGGCCGTAATTGATCTAGTTATGTAGCCGGAAATACCTTTTATCAATCATTTGCCGGTTAAACCAACGTTTTAACTAATCTGGGGGATGACTAGATAAGACATCAATATGTTAAAGACCACCAGTACATGAACAGATATGCGCCGGAGATGAAGTGTTTAAAACCTAAAAGATTACTCAAGCTTTGAACCTCTATCGTCCGTTGCAAGAAGATTTCCAAAACAAAGGGCTTCTTGCATTAACATCACCTAAAATAATTACCTAGGCTAGGCAGTTGTATATAAATAAATTGACCAAACTCTGGGTAGAAAAGGGTACATTCGTCCTCAAGCATAGAAAACACCGAGTAAACAGAAATGACTTGAAATGATCCTTACAGCTACAGCTTAGAAGGATGTAGTTATGTTGATGATGCTAGATGGACGGACACAGCTCGTTTTTTGGAATTTTAAGCCATTTATGTTATATTAAACCAATAAAAAAAATAAGAATATAAAAGGTATACTGTAAATTTTCCAGGTAACAGATTATAATTTTGTCGGGAGAGTTCGCCGGACAGAAGGTTTCGTCGACCCAGTCACCACCCGGCGGGCGTTAGAAAGATATATGTGAATAAACAAAGGTTTTGACCTTTGCTAGCGGTCTTAGTCGGCTGACTGCTTAGTTCGAATTTGTTTATTGATCTGACTCCCCGAAGATCTTAAAAGGTGTGTCCCGAATGTGGACTGCTAAGGCTCGCAAGTATAGGAAAGAGAGGTGCAAAATTAATGAAATAAGAAAGCCAAGGTTTGAACAGAGGAATAAGCGAGCAGTGTTCATTTCAAGTGTCTGATTCCGCCTGTTTGGAAAAGCTCTGAATTTCTGTCTTATACAGGCAGGACATTCACAACGAATGAATATTTCGGCCAATCCTATGACAATTTATTTTGAGCTTATCAGGGGGCTACTACTCCCGCACCCCTAGTGAGCTCTGGCCAAGTCGTGGTCGTCATCACTGAACCCTTGTCTCTATAATGACGCCGATGATTTATTTATAAAATGTGGAAAGGTAGGTGGCTGTTTTCTGGTCTGAGAAGATGGTAACTTCTATTTATTCGTGGTGAAGAAGTTGGCCCATCCAGTAATAGCGCGTTATATATGTTAATGAAGTGGACAAATCAATAATTCGATTTCATCCTCAATATACAAAGATATCTGTGAGTTGAACAGGGGACTCACAATTACCTGAGCCAACAGCCTGCCCTAAGGGCTGGTACGATGTTACATCGTATACATAAGGGTTTCTGGTTTTGAAGACTTCTTTGATGATAGGGAGGTTCCTCTCTGTACTTGGGGGTAGTTAAATGCTTCTGATATGTTTGGTCAATCGTTTTGGTTTGAATTGGTTAACCAAGAGGGTTAAATGTAGTTAACATTCCAGAAAAAATAGTTAATAACACCATTTTTTTTTTTATAAATAGTTATTTCTTATGAGGCGTTATGATCAGCAACAAATACCGTTACAGTTAATGCTGTGTGTGAATCCAGGATTTAATTATGGAAAATAAACTAATTCTAGACAAATCAGTTAGTTATCCTTTCTATTCTGTTTTAATGTGAAGGACTGAAAAGTATCCAGATCACATGACATTTATTGAGTAAACAAATGAAATCAAATCTTAAAATATAAAAATAGACAATGATCAAATTAGAGGTCTGACTATTAGAAAATCTTTGTAAATATAACTATGTCAAAGCTAAACAAAATATAAAATTAAAGGGGATAGAAAAAAATGTATACATTTCTTTAATTTTCAAGGATGAAATTGATGATATTTAAGAAAGTGTCAATTAGGTTTTTATTTATAATATTATTTTAAGGCCCACATAACCTGACTACCTTAAGTAAGGAGCCATTGTTGAGAAAGCGAAATCTCCGTTATCTATTCGCAGAACATAAAAGTCAAATTTCACTGTCCACCTGAAGAATTAAACGCAGAACTTTCATTACAAGAACGAATATTGGAAATAAATGAGGAAATTCCCCCAATCCCTATCCGTATGATTTGCCGATGTCCTGGGCTCTGTAGCTCCGGATTAGACACTAAATGATTCAGGCCACACTACTCCTAAGGGACGAAACCAAAAAATCACTTACTTGTTCCTACGTAGTATTTCCAATTATTTTTTTCTTTATTATCTTTCAGTCATCATTCGGTTTCCCTCTAAGCTGACTAGCCTCCCATATTTGATATGTCATTTTTCCCGGTCCTATTATGAAAAGGTAATTATTTTTTCAATTTCATTTCCTCTGTTGTCTGTGCCAACAACGCAAAATGGAGTCCTTTCATTCTTTCATTTTAATATTTAATTAATCTTTTGTATTCATCTCCTCCCTTATTTTTTTTAAATCGTAATTTTTTTAAATATTAAACATTTATCTCTCCTCATACTAACCTTTACTGACATATTTTTAGTATAAAATGGGTATGGTGGATTGGCTAATTCGTATGTCACATTATTCTAGGACCGTTCTCTTTTCCTCTCTTCCTTTTCCACACTGTGTCATTCGTGGTTCATATAAAACAAGAGGCAGTTAAACAAAAATCAATTTAGTCCATAGTTAGTGATCTTTGATAAAATGAAAAACAAGTAAATCCCACCGATCTTGGCATCAATTTAAAGTAATATTATTAACTTATTTATTTTTTGTAAGATTGTATTCACAATGAAGAGTGTTTACACTTTTGAGGTATATCGTGTCTTTAAATGTATTTACTTTATAACGCTTTACCCTAGTGAAATTAAATAACTTTAGCGTTAGTAATAAATAATAAGATCTCCAATCAGAAAATTGGTAGCTGCCTCGAACAAAGAAAAGAAATTTCCAATCAGATGTCTCTTACAAAAGGGACTCACAGCACACCCTTGTGGTAAACCCCACCTCCAAGATTGACAAACATTCAATTAAGTGTACTCTGTCATTGTTCGTCCTTCATCGCGTACAATAGTCGCTGGCAATATCTCGGGGGGGGGGGGTTCACACCCCTTCTCACCCCAATACTGCTTCTACTGCGGCCGAATTCATCTAGTCTTCAGGGGTTGTTCTGATTACTTATGGAGGAAGGGGGTGCTTCTGGAGGCGAACCGATCAATGAAATCCCCAATGAAAATTTGTCAATGAGAATGATGGAGAGGTTGAAATGTCTTCCTTGTTTACCAGTCATCCGAGTTGAGAAAACCGACGCTATTTAAAACGCTAAGTAACAAGTAGACAAAAAAGAGTCATAGGAGCGATTTGAAGATGGGACTCTCTCATTACTTTTCAGATGTCATTCCCATCTAGGCTAACGTCTGCGAGTCATGTTTCTTAAATGTCCTTGTGCAATATATTCCTTAAGGGGGTCACTACTTTCGATATTTTTTAGGAGCTGATAATGAATTCATAATTTTATTTTCTATACAATCAGAGAGGTAACTAGTAACAAGAAGATGATAGTGTTATCCTAGTTGGTAAGGACGTCTAAATAGTAATCAAAAGGAACCGGGGGAGCCCAAGGTATAAGGCGCTCAACACCTGGCTGTCACTGAATCTGTCAAGAGGAAAGTTATAGCTATGTCACATGCAGTGGTAAGTACTACAATGCCAAGATCATTAATATATATCCTGGGGCAATGTTCCTCGAGATGTATGGTTCTAAATATCTCCTGGCTATTCTTTCAACCTTAGGGTTCAGTTGCTAGGCTGTTTGAGCCATCCTCAAAAAACAACAACAAGCTGACTGGTAACTCATTCAGTTAATTTGTGTTTGATAATAGTGGACTACAACATTTGAAATTTTAATACTCATAAGGAACAATCCATAATATTGCAAGAGAAACGTAAATGTATATACTTGCTAACAATCGATGCACACATTTGAATTTCATGTGAGAACCCTAGTGACTATCTGAGAACCCACTAGGAGGTAACACGGACCATGATAACCTTTTAAACGAAGAGTATTTTTCGTGAATCTCATTTTTCTATACGTAGTTATACATTTTATTTTAAGTTTATTACTCATTTTATGAGTACATTTTTGTTAATCATATTGTTAATATCTCCATTATAAAAAAATGTCTTACTTAATAATATGTATTTCTTTATTATATCAATAAATGTTGACAATGATTTTTTCGTCAAGACTTCATTGACATCGTATTCGATGACAAAGAACATTCAGGTTGAATTATTATGGTAGGTAACCATTTTCAAGATCAAGTTGTGCAGTTGTAGAGAAGAAACTCTTGTACCTTTTTGGCGTCTTGTGAGATAAACACTAACCAATAAAAATAGGTAATCATTAATTGCAGAATTTAATGTTCTACTACTCTTCTTTTATATTATGCGTTTTCAAGTTAAAATCAATTGAAAACAGTGATTTTCATTTTCGTTCGGGGTTTTTCTAAAGAACATTAGCATATCAATCGTTTATCTGGACAGTCAAATCTGTCGCGTTTGTCAAATTGAATTCAAAGTTTGAGGTACTTATTTTACGCATAATTTAATGTTATAATAAATTAATGTTTTCACTAGGGTGTGCCGTTTAAAATTTATAGGCCAGAAACGGAAAATAGTTCAAACATTCAGCCCCCCCCCCTTCCCATACCTTGGCTCACCACTTAAAACGGTTTAAACTTAGGATATTATTATTTGTCGTCAAATGAATAGATTAAACCTACTTCCAGCTTTCTTACACGTACTTCCAACTACGGTGCTCTAAAGGCTTCGATTAAACTGAGCTTCAAGGCTTGCCAAAGCAAAGATACCACAGGGACACTCGCTCTAGTACTTTTCTAGTACCACACTAGTAGACATGCAGCTAGACTCTACGATTATACAAGAGAATTGGGAATTGAAATCTCTCTAAAAAAAACAAATCTTCAATTGTAGTGGCAATATGGCAGAGAAACACTTACATTAATCTAGCAACTGCGGTAATATATCAGCACAAAATAACTATATTTGTAAGATTGTAGAGAGCACAATATACTTAAAATACGGGCTTTGTTGGATCTGGTTCTTGAAAGTTAAACCGAACTATAATAAAATACAAATGATTTTAATCCTTTATTTTATCTTTTTGACAGTTAACCAATGTACCTATAGTATGTGTCTAGTGGGACAACGCTGGCTGTCTGTAATAAGTCGGAGTATCAGACAGAAATGGAGTAAATTCCGTAACAAGACCGGACACGTCATGCTAGTTTATCATATAAATAAACGAATTAGACTGTTCTACCGTTAGATGCCCGGAGCTTCAAACTTTCTTCGCTGTAGGTCGTGACGAGAGAACACGACTCGTGAGCGATCTTTATCGAACGGCGATTCATCGAATAGAATCCTACCATCGATTCTTTGTTACACTTTTTAGGATGGGGTGAAGCTAATTTCTTTCAACTAAGGGCCAGAAGAAAGGAGTGCTGAAAAAAAAACACCTAAAATAAATGGTGCCCTGAATCATCGTCAAATGCAACATATGAAAAAATAAGAGTTATAGAAATAAAAAATTACTATACTGTGCGTTCATTGTTATACATGAAAAATTACTATACATAGCGGTTAGTACATCAACGAGTGGACGAGTTCGTTGGGAGATCGTCGTAGGCTGATGAAAGAAAGTGGTTCTCGTCAAATTCGAAATTTCGACATTATGTATTTCTGCTTCGGGCCCTAGTGAGAGATGGTAGGGGATTGACTATTGACTATTTAACTCATTTTGTGGTACTTTTCTATGAGTTAAGCCATTTCACCTGAATGACTGATGCAGCCATTCAAAGTATGTTGAAACGTTGTCCATTAATGTTTGAAAACCTAAAAACTCTCTTTCATCAACCTAAGCCGATATACCACCAATATTATATTAGATAACAGAGGTCTAGTAGCAAAAAAAATTTTTTTTTTGCCAAGGATTGTAGTGCTGAATCTAAATATAAAATTAGTTTTTCTCTATCTGCGCTACCTCTTTGGATCGCAGTTTTTTTAAACGTGCAGTTCTAAATCATATGTACAAGGATTGGTTCCTATTGTCAGTCTGCTGTCTAGTTAGTTCCAGGAAAATCCACCAGATGGAGTAAGCAGTAACTTCAACGCTTCAAGAGTTGAGGTTAGTTTGTGAGTTCTCGCCTTGCAGGGTAGGTGGAATGTTATCCTAAAACGTAATGTGTAGTTTTGGTTTTGTTGAATAGAAGTACAATGATACAACAAATTCAAGTAAAAGAATATGTGTATGTGTTTTGTTCATATGCGGAGAATACACGTTAAAAGAAAACAGAAAAACTGTTAGAGACTTTGTAAAGAGAGCTTTAAGCCTGGTAATCAAGATAAATCCTAGGCACCGAATCAGGTCCGTAAAACTTGTACAGACCATTTACGACACCCCTCACCTTTCTCATCGAAACCATGCTCTTGGCACAACTGTTGAAGATTTCCTTCACCGATCCTCTCACTTTCACCAAAAGCCGTTACCCCTCTGAGGTCAAATACATTCTGAAAAACTTACCTAACCAAAAATCCCCTGGATATGATCTCTTTCTCTTACTCCTCAAATTCTCAACAACTCCCTCCTGAAGCCATAATCTTCCAAACCTACATATATAATTGCATTATCCTATCGACGCACTTTCCTCTCCTTTGGAAATATTCCATTATTGTCCTATTCCCCAAACCCGGTAAACCACCCAATGACGCCTCGTCTTACCGTCCAATTAGTTTACTCCCTATCCTCCCAAAAATATTTGAAAAACTTCACTTAAAACGTCTGCTTCTAATTGTTGAATTCAAAACGCGTTGTTGACCACATATCCACAGACCTTGAAACCAAACAGTATTGCACTATTGCCTTTCTAGACATAGCTCAAGCTATTGACAGGGTCTGGCACGCAGGTTGGTGGTAAAACATATTTACCGCAGGCCCTCTTCCTATCAAAAGTCCTGAGAACAATAGTAAATGCCCCTTATTACGTCAGCAACAAAACCCTTCATAAAAATCTTAATATACCTTACATTCTTGAACTCATCCCTTCGAAGTTCACGAAATTCCACAGTAACCTATCCAACCACCCTAATCCACTAGCACAGTACTCACACTGCACTATAATCCCTCCTCGGAAAATAAAACGGCAGTGGCCTCGTGACCTGCTATAAATATGTGACAGTGGGAGTTCTGGCAATGGTCAGTTCCTGGCCATCATGTTGTGAGCGTATGTGGCTTTCGCGCTCTTCGTCATCCTCTACTGGCTCGTATCCGGTGACGTGGCTGACAGAGGATCGTGGGGGACTTTCCAAGACTACGCTTCGTCTTTAGCATGCGAGGGAGGCGACCATGTGGATTTGGGAGGTCTCAGGGCTGTTAGTAAATACTGTATGAATGAGTGAGTGAATGAAAATTGTAAATATGGTATGAATGAGAACATGTATCACAATTACGTATTGCCTAAAAAGGCAGATTGTAATTTCATCACAATAAAGAAGTTTCAATAATAATAACATCTGCGACAGTGGACTAGCAAAAAAGAAAAATACTGACTCCTATTTCTGCATAGTATATATTACTGGAACGAGTTGAAACAACTGTAACAAGTGGACTTATCCTCATTTAGGCCCTGTAGTATCAAAGTGACAACCTGGACAATTTATATACAATGATGGGCCAAAATCGGCTGCAGGTGTTGGTGCAGGTGTATGACATGGAGATTAGCAACACATTAATTCTCTACCCAAGGTCACTAGCAGTTGTTGCAAGGTCACGGTGGTCTTGTTTGTCATAATTAAAATCCTTGATTTTGGAAGGTCTTTTAAAAACTGTTATTTAGTTATTTTTACTGATTCTTTTTCTTCACTGCAATAATTAAAAAAAATGAATATAGTTGACCCAATAGTTTCTTCAATCCTTAAAGCAAACTTCTTACAAACTTGGGATTCAATATAACATTCTACTGGCTAACGGGACATTGTGGTATAGCAATGAATAGGTTGACGTTCTTGCCAAAATGGCCGTTTCGGAAGGTGAAACTTTTGAGATGGTAATAATAGGCGTTATGCTATCAAGACTTTCAAATTATTATGACGCGTTTATAATTAATTTTCTTTGGTTCTGTTTACAGTCGAAATTTTGTGATTAGGCTTTATACATGGTCCTGTCAGCTATTAGCTCATTCCCCTGTTCAGTGATACTCCTTTGTGTAAATAAACCAAACTCTTTAGGAGGTATTGAGATACGTATTTAATTGTAAACAGGAAAAACTTACAGGAATGTTGAATTGGAGATGACGGACTGACAGGATGGCCAGAACTATTTGTTTCATTCTGTTCTTTGACACTAGGCTTCTTGAAGGCCTTTCTTAGCCCAAAAGCACCGCAGTGTCCAAGGATCACCATTTGGGTTGTTATCTTGTATTTGAGTATTCGATAGCATAATTTATCCATTCGCCCATCCATAGCTGTGGAACAAGACGGACTCGCAGCCTTAATCCTTGACTTGAAATACTAAAATGTCCTCCTTATGGAGAAATGAAGCTGCAATGTTATTATTGTCTTCATCTATACAAATTGTAATAACTCAGATTATTGTAGGTTTCCTGAAAGCGCTGATCGGACTGAATCGGACCCAGGAAACGGACTGACAACCGAAACGAATCGTGCGAGTCTCTCTCCCGGGTTGTAACCGAACAGGGTTGGAAACTGAATGATCCTGAACTGAGAAAGTCCTAACTTGTGAAAAATGGCAATACAGCTTTTTTACAGCACATATACGAAATGAAGCTCGTAAATAGTGAAGGGGCAACATTGAGGAATAGTCTGGGTGATGTGCGGGGAATCCGATGAGTTAAAAAGAGAAAACTTATTGAGTGATTGCGTTTTTTAACCTCATTTTTTTTTTAATATCCTCGCGGTTAAATTTTAACCAACAAAAATCGTAGTCCATGGTGCCGTAAAGATGTATTGCAATTTAACACAGTTATGCCTGGGCAGATCTGCTCCCATGATTTATTTTCGAAAAAACTCGCAGGGAGATGGACAACTTGATAGGATTCTACCTGGGAAAGAAAAACCGCCTGCGAACGGTGCACAAGGACATTGGATGCTTTTGTGTCCGTGACAGATATCTAGGGGTAGGCACAAGGAGATTACCTTCGGATTAGAATAGTCCTAAGTAATCATTCTAGGGGAGGCTATATTTCAATAGTCTAGAGCGGATGGGTTCGATTCTCATCTGAGGGAGTCGATTTTATGTTGTAGAACAGCGAAATAAACTATTTGGTCCAAGGATCTATGGCCTCACTACTTTTTTTAATAGATATTGTGAGCTAAATTGTATTTTTAAATATATGTTATCGAAAGAAAGCACATAAAAAATGAGTAATTATCTAGAAATACTCGCGGTACTCGGTTTAAAAACTTATTAAATTACAGTAAAAAAAAATCAATTCCGCCCGCCTTAAATACAAAATAACATATAAAACTTGTAAAAAGCGGTATGGAACGTATTAAATGGACAATTTTATTGTTATAAACATTACATGCTGATCTCAAAACGTTATTTTCTAAGGTTTTAACGCTTAAAAAGAGACGTTCATTCACATGTAATTTGCACTGTAGGTTGTTCATTAAGGTTTAGTCTCTTCATCATTTTTTCACTGGCACAATATCATTAAGCAGTCAACGTTTAGCCTTTTCAGGAATCATCAAGGAACATCATTTTGACAAAGTATATTTAAAAATAATAAATTAAAAATAAAAAGTATAAAGTAAAAATTTAAACGACTAAATCTTTTTTTCCTCCTTGCCGTCATTAATGTGCACCGAACCACCGATAAAAAAATATTCTGGGTCTTTAGAAATGTTGTTCATATTTCCCATTAAATGTATTTCAAGCAAATACTAATTTATAGGTATTAGGAAATACATTTAATGTTTAAGGCCGATTTTCAATAATATAGAACATTGAAAGAAGTCTTTGAATGAGCTGGAAATGATGTAGACTGACTGTTAAACCATACACATCTTACTACCACATCTTCTATTCGTATTCACACTAAATGAAGGGCCTGTAGCAGACTCGTTAACGTTAACTCATTAATGAATTTGCTGAAAATCTAACATCCGCCTTACGTCAGCTTAACCCCATTCCCAACATATGCACCCATCGCTCAACAATAAATTCATGGAAAACGATTTCGGCAAACTCCGTTATTTGAAATACACTAGCATAGAGTATGATTGAAGAATATTAAAAGAAACATAAATGAAGGTACCCCACAGGGGTTTCATAAATAGTTAATTGTTGTAAACAAAGCTGTTTGGCATTTTTGGAAAAAAAAATATCATGTTATTTGTTAAACCAACTTTACCACTGATAATAGCATTTTGAAGGAATAAATTTAAAAAAATAGCTAAAATGTTTTCGAAATTAAACCTGTTAAAACCTTTTGCTGGATTGAATTTTTCCTCCTGAACTCCTGAGATGGAGACACGGGACAGACTGCCACCAATCTATCAATTTCGTATGAAATATGTCACATGTCCAATCGGGGAGTAAATGATATTTACAATGTTTTAACTATTTGTCAAATCTGACAAATAAATTAATTAATATATGTTTATAAACTTGAGCGGTTCATTGCACGAACAGCGAAATAATGAAGAAATCTCTGAATGAATAAATTGCGATAATTTCAAAACTCGCTCCCTAACTTTTTCTTTCCCGGCTTTCTTTAAATTACCACAGATAAGAAAAATAATCCTAATAAAAAACTTTGCCGGGCCGGGGTTATGAATTTTAATATCTTTATCAACGCCCCGAGTCACACAGGTATGAATATTTTTTCCTTTCATTCATAATCTCCGACTTAATCTTTTCAGTTGGGAAGGGGGGGGGGGGTTAGGAGACGTAGAGGGCAGGGGGCAAAAAGCAAAAAGGTTTTTCGTGTACCGAAGGGTGCTATCTTATCAAGAGGGTATTTAGAAACAAAAATAATAAATAAAAACTTTGACTGAAATATTTCGGAGTAATGAAGATTCTTTTAATTATAACTTCACCTTAGTGCCGCCGGTTGTTTAGGTATTAAAAGGATTTTTAACGACGTCCAAGAGATATGCTTAGTTTATTATTCATGGCATGAGTTCAACTGTATTCCCTTCACAGCTGCTATTCAACTACAGCGTCTCCAGACGAACCTATGAACATTAATAAAATCTTTTATGTTTTATAGCAGCGCCAAAAGTGGGAGGTTTTTTCTTACAAACGAATCGGGTAAATAGTCTTTTGTATGTCTGTCTGGACATTACAATGGGTGTACCCGCGGGATTATTAATGATTAAAACGATGAGATTTTAAATGTGACTATTTTTTTCCCCGTTCTTCCAGGTATTATATTTTAATAAAAACGTAACAAGCATTTTTTGATATGTTTTGGAATATACCTTTAAAATTTGAGATTCCTGAGAGACGTTCGCCTGTACCTAAATGAAACAAGAGCCTTGTCCTTGGTTGAGTAATTGTTTGTTTCTAAACTGTACTATTAGCGCACATCAACTCAGTATTTTATTTTGGCTACCTTGAAGCCACTTAAAGTTTGTGCTGCAGGCAACAGGCTGTCCCACAATGAGCAAGGGTCTTGGAATGGTTCGAAAGATTAAGATGGCAACCTCTGGTTTCTAGTGCCATTTTCTGTATATGTATACGCCATTCCTACATCCCTAGTCTCAAATGACTGTAGGTTTTTTTTACTGATGTGACTTCTATGGCAAACACTGATTTAGATGGACTCCTACATACCTTACTGTTTAATTTTCATTGTTTTATGGCAGAGCCTCATCTATTACTCTACAGTGTTCTGTGGACTTTGAGATGATTTTATTGTTGCCAAAAGCTTAGTCAAATAACTTAATCAGAGTGCGTTTAAATCATTTGTTAGTAGTTTGTATTTATTATCACGAAGAAATATGTGGAGAATCTTAGAAGGTATGTGAAATATTGTTGGTCGGTTGATCATTATTACTGGAAAATAGGTCAAATTCCTTTAATCTAGAGAAGCTGTTTTTTTTACCTATGTAGGCGAGATTTCAATGAAAAATTTTCTTATTTTTTCATAGAAGCTTGGTATGGTGAAGAGTTATTTTAAAAATTGAACTCTTCTGGGTGGTTAAATGCGTTATAAGTGTGTTGGAGAATTTCACTTAAGCAGTGACAAAACATTCGGGTTTATGCCTGGTGTCATTTATTTATTTTTGCCCCCCAAAAAATAGAATATTAATCATTGAAAGAAAGCTAAGCGCCAAAACGTCACTATAAAAGCAAGTGGCCAACTTGTCAGTGTTGTTGGGTGATCATTTGTTATAAATTGTAGACAAGGAGTTAAGAAATATGATACACAACAATTCCATATCAAAGTAGGGACCTAACCCCTCCCCATAAGGAAACCCCCCCCCACCTAACTACAGTTTGTGCTCCAATGATTCCCTTACACAACGATGACGGAAATGAATCAGCCAACAAGATTTCCTGGAAGTTTAACCTGAGTCCATGTTTAACAAGTCGCGTTTTTTGATGCGCAGCCAAGATGAAGACAGTTATTTTGTAGCAGCTGATAAGATTTAAACTTTGCAAATAAACCTAAATCAAGTAAATACATATATTTGTTCTCTCAAATATATACTTAATGTTATCAACGTCATTAAAACCGTCGGTTTTTGAAATATATGCATGCGAACCAAAACCTGTCGAATAAACAATTTGAGGTATAGATCACTAATTTCTTAACGTTAAAAATGGTATTTTAACTAAACTTTTTGCTGTTAATTATGTAAGTGAAATTACTATTTTTGAGATGTCGGTGATCAAAATTAAAAAAAAAGGACTAGCAGATTAAGACGCGCTGTAAACGTTTTTTTTTAATTTTTATTCCAAAGCTTTTAGAAATTCTTCCACTCACTTGATGATTTCTATACCTGCATTTCATTATGTCTAGTGAACATAAGATAGGAATAAGAATAGATTAAGAGACAGATTGTAAATTTAAGGCAAGTGCCGGACTGTCTGGAATAAACCCCATGAAATATGCAGACGGCAATGAAGGGTGCCATCCGTTGAGGAGTGTCGTTTATTGGCCGGAGGATTTGACAGTCCTTTTCTTCTTGCAAAAGAAAGTGCCATAAAATGTATGGGGCTCAGTAGTTAAAGTAGTCCTTAGAGACTGTTTTGAGTCATGTCCTCTTTTCACCTTGCAGAAGGTTTGAAAAGAGCAAAAAGACATATTCCTTAATGCCTAAGGGTCATAAAGAAAAAAATACTTCTTCTTAAGAGATAGAGACTCGGTCCCAGAGTACGGGGCGGGGGCAGTGTGGACCTGTTCTCTTCGCGACAAAACCTAGGCCTGAGGACTGGTCTCGGGCGAACACTTGAGACGCTGAGGTCTTGGACTGGACTCATTACATATTTTGGAACCACCGTTGTACAAAGTAAGGAATATTTCCATTGTATATATATAAGGATAGTATGATTTCTGTAATCTGTTCATCATTTTTATTCGTATTAACAGGTGGCTGACGGAGGAGCGTGGGGGTCTTTCCAAGACTCCGCTTCCTCCATCACACCAGAGGGAGGTGAAAACCATGTGAACTTGGCAGGTCTCTGGCCTGTTTGTAAATACTGTATGGATGAGAGAGTGAATGAAAATTGTAAATATGAGATCATTTATCACAATTACTTATTGCCCAATGAGGCAGATTGTAATTTTATCATAATAAAGTTGTTGTTGATATCTTTAATTCGTATTAAATTCAATAATTTTTCATTAAAGCATATTGTTTATAAAATTCTATTTTATTATTCTATTCCTTTTATGTTGATCACTACGTCAATTTATGAAAATAAATTACTTTGGATTTAGATTCAATTGGAACCTATAGTTAGTAAATTGAATATTTTGAGAAAAGGTAATTTGGTATAACTATACGCTAAGGCAATACGCTCAGTTTTTGATAGAGGAATCAAATCTGTTGGTAGTTGAATGGCTAGATAGCATCCCTGTAATGTAAGTATTCTAATTATTCAACTAGAGCGTAACGAGTATGTCAGGTAAATATATAAATTGATGTATGTATCCGTAGAAAAGATACATCCTTATCCTAACAGTTCATGTATTCGGATGCAGTTGTATATTAGATATGTTAGTGTATCGCTTTTCGGTAAGTATCCATCGATCGATTTAAATAAAAACCCTCAGTTCGCCCAACTTAGCCCAGAATTGCGTAAATTTATATTCAAAAGATATCTTGTCTCAGAATAGTAATAAAAAAATTCTACTCCATTCTATTTCTACTCTGTGAAAAGGCCAAAACAACGCAACCCTAGAAAATCCTCAAATGTTCCCTAAGTTGACAAGGGATGAAGTCCTAATTCTGCGCCCCCTTCCTCGCTAATATCCTGAGCCAACAGCCCTGAACAGCCCTTGTAACCACTTTAAGGGGCGCCACCACCCTCCAACCCCCTGATTAAAGTTCCACCCTCTCCCGCCATTACCTAGAGTTATTATGCAGTCATTAACTCTTGATGAGCTGTTTCGTCTAGATTGGGCCCCGTCTTAGCAGCCTGGCTGCGTTCGGTCACAGATGGCGGGGGTTTGGTCTCGAGAGGCCTTGATAGCCTTTTTCATCTTATAGTCGCATAATTGTACCTCATTAGGCCACTCTTATTTTTGATCAGAGTTTGAAGACCATGCTATTGTAGGGTTCGATTTCCTTGCCTGAAAAAAGATAAGAAGTAGTTGAATGTAGAGATGATATTATGTAATCCTCTTAAGATGTCAGTGCATTTTATACTATTTTTTATAAAAAAAAATCTTCTACCGGCTTTTAGTCTGAATATCAATCCGTGAACATATAATTTTAATTAAAAATGGCTTTGATTCTATTTGTTTTTGTTTTTTTATCGAGCACAGGTGTGTTCTGAGACAGAGTTTGTTGAGTAAACAACAGAAACCTCATGTTTAATACTTCCCGAACCTCTTTTTTGATTTGTTTAAACGTGATTTTCTATTACAGGGGTGGTTCAACAAAGAAAATAGTTTTTTTCTTTACAGAATATATGTATATATACGCAGGATTTTTTTTTCTAAGATCTAGTGAGGTGAATGTGCCAAGAAAGTTTTCATTCACTTTATAGCTATAATTTGAAAAAATAATTAAATTAGCTGTCAACTAAAATAACTGTACTATTATTAGTTATCATTTTATTCCTTATGCCATCTTGCTCATTAAATATCTTCTTTTCAGCAAATGAAAAAGAAGTGTACAAATAATAAATTAATATTTCAAAAAAAATTATTGAAATCAGCTGAAACGTAATAAATACGAAATTTCTAATATTGGCTTGCAAAATTTATTTGTTGGAAATTCCTTCTGAAAATCTTTCTTGTCACCGTCTTTAATTTGTCCTTTAAGTTAGTGAAACGAGGTCAAGTTTTTTTCATCGCGATTTTTCAGATAGAGTGCCTATCTTCCAATCACTATCGTAACCATACCTGAATATTAACAATTTTAAGTACTGGACACAGTAAATGTAACCAATAACGACCGCACGTGCCAAAAATAGTTCGACTTTCAGAATAAAAACAGCACTCACCCTGATGACAGTTTGGCTTATAATGTATACCTTTCGGGCTGCAGCCAATGGCATTGCCGGATATAAAAGACGAAGGAGGCTGACAGCCAATGAGCGATGGGCATACAGCTGCACTCAAGAAGCAGAGAGGGGAGGGCCACAGATCTTTCAATAAGACCTACTTAGTCACCCCTGGTCCATTTCATCGACATGCCAACTGCATTAGCAAATTATTTATCACTCTTATTTTTTTTAATGATGACATGGAGAAGTGTTTGTTATTTAAAGTATCAATAATTAGACCTTTATGGGTACATACTGTCGGTTATTTGAATTTTGAACACATATCAAACGATACTAGTTGATTTATATCATAAATGATATTTTCTTTACCAACCAGCATTATTTTAAGTCAATTACGACCTAATTTTTTTTTTTGTTGCATGTACTAACGAATTAAACTACTTAAAATGTGAATGAACAATATCGTGAGATAAACATTGCGTGAATTTCTTAAATATTTAGTTATTAAAAGTGTGCTCAAAAAGTACTGGTTTTTGCTTTTATAGAACAACCACTTCAGTTTTATTCAAACAAAATTGGCAATTATAAAATAAAGTGTTTGGTGTCGGGGTAATCCTTGGAATTATGAGGCACGCGGCACAGATATGGTCTGAACATATCAATATGGCTAACGCAAGGCAGTTGGTAACTACAAATGACAATCATGCTAGGCGTATTATGGGACCTTACCGGCATGTGTTGGCGTACAACGAGGACAATTACAAGGCATTTCTTCAATGTAAGATACTGAAGGGTCCGGTTCATTTTTATCAAATTAGCAGAAGACAGTCCAAAAGACAGAGCAAGAGGGTAGCCTCGGGGAAGCGTTAAAGACACGGGCCACCCACTTGGATCTAAGGAGGTGTGAATAAATACTTTTTAACACAAAGAAATGAAAATGACAAATAAAAGCCTCTCCCCTTAGTAATAAAGAGAGTGGGTAAAGGCTTGCTATATATAATATATATATATATATATATATATATATATATATATAAAGAGGTCTGTCACCCTCTCTCTCAATTCTTACGTGGACGAGCTCAAGATAGCCTTTCGCGGGATGACCCTTTCCTCCCCTTTCCCATTTCCTAGCACCCATGAAACTGGGTGGTAATTTTATACAAAAATAAAATTACATCCAAAAGAATGGTTTGGATGCCACGATGATATCGAAAGCTAGAAGCATTAAATCCCTTTTAAATCTCAGATAAATTTGATAATTACAGATGTACAGATTCATTCATTCAACTCAACACTCAAGAACACAGTAGTAGGGAAAAATACAAACAGTACAGGTTGGACTAAAACAAAAATTACTTAGGTTATCAACAATTATTGACGCATATAATTAAGGACCCATAATGCAAAAAAATGAATAAATAAATAAGGTTCTAAGACGTAATATATTATGAAGAATTGTTTTTCTATTAGCATCTAGTTTTTTATTTACTTACTTTATTTGTCATTTTGTACTTGTAACTTCTAAATTAAAACTTTATATCAACTTCAATGAAGACATAATCTAGGACGATGATGCACTGCATATTAGCGTAAGATGTACATATTGGAAATCAATTCATTTGAATTTTGAAAGAAAAATAACTGTCTATTAACATTTTTAAAATTAATTATTGAGAGGAAAATCACATGTAAACTGAATGCAGCTGCTTTATATATGGATATATAAATAACTTGTAGTTAAGTTGGCAGGAGCTGGGAGGATAACAATCGCTTCCCCTCCGAGGCCTAAACATCTGTCTTGTTTGCACTGACTTCAGCGTGTGTGTGTATTTCCAATTGCAGCCCAGCAGGAGATGCGACGTGGTAAGAGAAGTACACACATCCTCTAAAGGAAATATTATTCCGTTCTCGAAGGGGAGGGGGGGGTTAAATGTTTGTTTGCGGGAGGTTCAAGAAGTGTCTTAACAAGTGAACATTTACTTCCTTACAGCAAAGACTTAGTTAGACCTCACCGTTTACTAACAGGCGAAAAAACATAACATAGACCTTAGACATTATAGCCTTATATTATTATTGAAAAAATTAGGACGTCCAATTTGTCAGAAGAAACGAAACATATAATATGAAGAATAATATTTGAAGAGATGATATACTTTTAAGTTTTAAATAACACCAATGCTAGTTTCTCATAACAGGCGATACTGTATTGGCAAATGCATAAGATAAATCACCCTATACTCTATTGTATATATATTGTAAGCAAACGTAAATAACATGAACTAAATGTGTTATGGACAAATGTAAATAACATGAACAAATATAAATCATTGTAAATGTGGTAAGCAATAAAAGGCGGGGGCCAAGGAAGTCACACAAGAAGGGTCACCAGCTGTCAGTCACAGGTACCTCCATATTAGTGAGGGTACCCGCAGGTCCTAAGCGACCCTTTTGCAGCCTCTCCCAGGGGACAGGGCTGGCCGGGTAATTAGGCGTCGGTCGCGGGTTCCTCACCACATGTGTGGGAACCAACCACAGGCCTAGGCAACCCTTGCCAGCCCTCCCAGTAGACAAGGCTGGATAGGGTACTTAAGGCAGGCTCCTAGCCCTAAAAATTAGTCTATCGTGAACTCTACTCGTGGCGCGTGGCTTCCGCCCGAACTCTGAAAACTTGACTAATTCTTTACATAAAAACCTCTGTACCTCTTCTCTTGAACATAGTGCATTGTCGGGGCACATACCAATCAAAAATGGAGTCAGATAGTAACGCCGTCATGAAACGATTGTCCAGGTTATAAACTCGAACAATCCGCACTTGTCACCAGAACAAGGGTGACCAGGCAACCCCCTAGTGACGACCCGACAGCTTTAAACAAGCAACTTATGTCATTCCAAGCCGGCACACAACGAGAACTCAGTGTCCTCCTTAGGGTGCAGAGGTGGACTCCCAGTGTGCCGCCTGAGAATGACAGACGAGGGCCGTTGAAAGCCCATGCCAAGTTAAGAAAAGTTTTTGGAGGGAAACGAACATTGGTGTTATTCAAAACCTAAAAGAAGCAAAACTTTTTAAGCCACGAGAGAATATATGTGCCTGACGGAAATGTGTAACGGTAGTTATATTTGATGCGACTGTTAAGTTCTTGCAGTTCCAACTTTAAGGGTGAGACCAGGAATTTTGCGATTGGAGGGGGTGGCGGGTATCGGTTCAGAAGAGATTAGGCCATCTCTTACGGCAGTAATTTGATGGCACTATAAAATATATTTAACCCTAATTAGGGTTATAGACGTTCATAATATTACGTATTATAACGTACGTAATAAAAGTATTTTATTCTTGTTCGTTATTTCAGAGGGAACTCAAGCCCCCTAATCCCCTCCTTGTCAGGTAAGTTAACTGGTTAAAATGCCTGGAAAATAGAAAGATCTTTGTCATGGGTTTAAACTCATAGATAGAAAATGGATTCTCCATTCCGTGAATTATAGATGGAATAGCTTTCTTTTGTTATTTCAACAACTTCTTATTAGAAATAAAACTTTTATTTTTCTAAAAGAAAATTGGCATAGTAATGGTATATTTTCTACATAAAATATGAATTATTATGCGTCCATGTTTATAATATATTACCGTGAATTAAATCACTCAACTCAAACTTTGCCGAAATTGCTGCATTCGACCTAATTTCATAATTAACCTCTCCCCTATGGCTTTGTGAATGCCCCAAGCTAAGCTACCCACACCCTCCCGCTAATTGCCGCCTAAATAAGCAAAGTATCCATTGTGCCGTTAAAGCCTATTAAACTTCAGGACTGGTGCTTTGTAGCCCGTGTCCGAGTCCCGACCTGTTGCTTATCCACTTCTTGCGCTTTGGTAGCAGTGGCTACCTTGATGAATAACTTGTATCTGTCCGTCGAGAACTATAAACTCTTCCCTTTGTCGGCCTCCGGCACCTGTTTACTTTAATAATAACTAGCTGTAAGCGGAACGTATGGGTTTTGTTTGTGGAAGTCCAGGAATCTCGTGATAATGGAACCTCGAAAGCGACATTCAGAACAGTTAAGTGAAATCCCACCACTTGCAGGTGCCGAAGGCTTCACTTTAAACTGGTCGGCGACTTTTTGCATTAACGACTATGTATCGTCTATACTAAATACTGAGTTGTTACATAAGTGCTTGTGCATAATATTAGCTTCAATTTCAAAAATTAATAAAGTAATGGTGGAATTTGAAGCCGCTATTTTGCCCACTTATCCTCGTGTAGCCTCATACAAATCATGGGTTCTAGTCTCGAGAAATTTATCACCATCGACTGCTGAAAGAAGACCTTATTCCAGTAGGACTTGTGAGACTGGTATTCCCAGCATTGAAGCGTTTAGAATGCAGCAAGCCTTCATCTTTTACTAAACAAAGTCTCCTTAAAATTTGTAATAATAAATGAAATGCAAGGACGTTAGGGTATAATATTTAACAAACAATTAGACTATGTAAACAATGATATACACTACGTTGGCAAAAGAGTCAAAAATATATGTTATGATTTCATGCACCAGGAATTTCGTTACCTACTAGTATTTAAGAATTTTAGAAACTCAAGCCAAATGATCGATTCCCTTCAACCACTCCTTGCTGTTCTCCCAGTATTCAGTATAACCCTTCTGCTGTCATACCTAATTCTTCTTCTGGTTCTTTCCATCGTTTTCTTGGAGTTCCAGGCTTCCTTGTTTCTTCTGAAGTGAATGTATCTTTCCGCCTCTCTCTCAATAATATGAGTTTTAAATACTATTATAACAAATTGCTATCTATAGTATGATGAATTAGTGACACCTTATTTTGTTTTCAGTTGGTCAAAGAGCCTTGATGAATCCATTTCCATGGCAAGCAGATTGTCTTCAACTTTTCCGATATGGTCCAGTTTTCTGATGATGGTGCATCCCTACATCTTCACTTCACAGTTCACGGTATGTATTATATTCTGCAGTTATATTGGTTTAGTATAAAAAAGCGACCACATTTGATCCTTTCACTGATAGCATCCCTTTCACAGTAACTAAAGTTCTTGAACTATTCCTCTGTAATTAACATACAGCCATCTATTTGGAGAGAAATTCTGAGCTGTCAACTTGTGAGTGTAGAATTTTCCCTGTTATGGAAATTAAATTTATATCCCTTAACATTCTACGTAAGTAAATAGAGCTTAACGTACTCTAGGTGTGTTCTATATTTTTTAAAATTTCAGATAGAAAAAACTATTACAGTTAGAATGTAGAGCCTATCAGCAATATTTGCTTCTAAAGTAATTGCAAAAAGACGTATATTAATCATTTAATAAAAATATTAATACTAATACTGATGGTTCCATTTAATTTACTTCCTCCGTAGTCATTATTTCCGTTTAAAAATATTTAATGGATATGGCTCATTATTCATTCCCTGCCATAGGTATATTGTTATTTATCTCAAGTTACCTCCAAACCCCATCTCCCCCCCCTCCAACGTTCTATTTTCAATTTCCACACCCCGCCTCTTAGGCCGGACGGCTCCCCTCTTGGTTGCCATGGACACGCGACATCATCATCATCCTTCAGCGGACCCACTCCCTCCCACACCATCCCCCACCGATCTTTCCTGTGTGCCTGCATAGCGTCTAATTAATGGAAGTGCCGTGGAAATTAAAAGTCATTCGGGGGTAATTGTAAGGGACTCCATCGGTTGGAAACGTGGAGTTAATGGGTCGACGTGGAGCGTGCCTTAGGGAATGGGAAAAGTTACTAGTAGAGAATTTTTACTGAGCCCCTACTTGTATAGGAAAGGCTCTTTGAAACAGCTGAGTGGAATTCGACCTTTGTCTGCCTGCTTGTTGGTGTGTAACGAGAATTATAAAACGAACAAACGTGAAATGGTTGTTCTCTTTTTGTTAACTTTTGAAAACCCAAGTCAAAAGGTTTTCGTAACTAAGAGTTAACTTTCTGATTTATGCTATATTTGAAGTCATATAAAGGAAGATATTCGGAGAAAGTGGTCCGGATGTACACTAGTAAAACGTTGTACCATTTATTTTCGTTAAAACGTGCGGCAACAGAATGATAAAAAAAACTGGGACTCAGTAATCAGCTTCTTTCTGGCTGTGGTGGGAATTGATTCGTGGACGAGTTGTGGGGTTTCGGGAGACAGCCAATCCCGAATACAGTATCAGAACCAATTTAGGCATCATTTTCTTTCTTGCACTGGAATGGAAAAACTAATGAGGGCTAGGGAAGAACGCTGCCCCAAGAAACTGCACTTATCCTGAATGAAAGAAGAGGATCTATAATTATATATGTAATTATCTGTATGTAAATTTAAAGGGGCTATGAAGGGGGAAAAAAAACTAGCTATGCTGGTACTCCTAGTACAAGGATCCGCTCAACCCAAATATCCCTTTATTTTCCCTCATCCTTAATCTTATAATTAGATAGCTAAGGAAAAAAAAAACAAAAAAAAAAAAACCTAACTACGGTGGATGAATCCATCCAACGTAGACATATCAAATTTTTTGACTCCTTGCAATACTTGACAAACTCGGTGTTTAACGCGATAACCCCCGCTCCGTTTCCCTATAGATGGCAGGACGCTGTCGCGGCTGGAACGCTTTAGTCTTAAGTTCTAGGTATAGGTTTTAGTTTTTTTTTTTTTTTAGTGATTTAGTGTTTTTCACGGTTATAATCAGAAGGTGAGCCTCATCACCTAGTGTTGTGAATGTGTGTGACATTTTAACTTCAATCTGAAAATGTGTTTTATTTATGCCCTCCTTCGAATGCATCAGCGTATCGCAGCACGAGGAGCAAATTGTAACCCATTAAATTTTTTGTTCATTGTATTACTTATCAATAAAAGAAGTTTGGAAATTAAAAAAAAAAAAAATATCCTTCTCATACTTCCTTCAAATGGGACTCCCCTTAGTGAAAGGTACCCATCAATCCAAAATAATTTTCCCACATCCTATTTTTATAAGTTTGAGAGCTATGAAAAAAAAAACTAATTGGTTCCCCATACTGTAATGTGAGCTTTTGTCAGTCAGTAATTCCGTCAAAGTGTTAGCAAGTCTGAGAGTTAGCATTCATTGGCCGTCTGCAAGTATCAAACCTAACAGTTACAGCGGTCTATTAAAGTAATAAATTTATATTGTCCAGGTTCTTGTTTTTAAAAGTGGTATGTTTGCGTTAGTCTGCAATAATTCTATGACTCTAATATAAGTTTCATACCGCGTGTTGTCGTACGTTGGGTAGCAGTCATTTTGTCATTTTACAGTTCATCAGTCCTGCATTACCACCCTCGATCCCACTATGCCCTGGGACCTAAAAAAATGTCATTTTGTCAAATAAAATGGCAAATCTTTCCTGCTTAAACGGGGAAGACTGAGATAAATGCTCAGTGATTAACGAACTTTTAAGGCCCGAATTATAATTTGTCTTGCCGCAAATACTTCAGCAGGTAGTATTTTAGTATATTGGAGAGAGGGAGCTCTGACTTTGAATATAGGTTTTAATCCACTTTACAGGGCAGCAATTATATATGGGAAATATATATGCTGAGAGTTAATTAATGCATGGAAATGATAGGTTGGAACACCTCAAACTGCCCACTCGACCGAGGAAACCCTGCAAATGAGTTACAGTAGTAGATTACATATTAGAATCAGCACAGGGAGCGGGTATTGAATTATAATTAGTGAGCATCATTCGGAATGTGAACCGGAATCGATAAACACCGTTTCATTCGTATCGATAAAATCGAACAGGCACCGTGAAGAGATGAAAAGACTTCTATGAAAGCTCTAGCAGAAGTGCACTCACGACCATGGCTTAATTCCGGTGATTTTGATGAAATTCCATCACGTGGAACGACGAGATTTTAAATAAAAATCTTACCTCTTGATCCACTCTAGTAATTCAAAAGCAATGAATGACTCCACTACCATATATTTTAACTGAATTTATAGGCTTCATATTAACTTGTTATGGAACTATTTAAATAAAGTAAAAGTAATATTAGTTTGCACAATAAAGGATTTAGGCTTTATGTAGGTTCTAAGAACCTGTTTCATGGAAAGTACTTCGAGGCAAATTTTCAATGAGGAGGTCCCGACTCCCCAGAATCATTTTGTCGTTTGGGTTTATAGAATCAATACTGAACCATGACAAAAAGCAAGTATTCATTTGGTTAAAATTGAACGATTGGGTTGTGCTGTTTAAGATGGGCGATAAAATGATTTTTTCAACCAACGGGAAAGTTTTTGAGTTGCAATAAAAGGGTCCCCTGTGAAAGAAAATTCCAGCTTGAAGACATATGAAAACAGGTAAATTTTCAATATGTCAAAATTTCGTAACTCTCTTTAGTGTATTTTTTTAATGAAAATTGTAACTTATTACGATGAACATATTCACATTTTGTTGTGTCAAAAAATTCGTTTGTTCTTTTTGCACCCCTATTTATTTATTGCTCAATATTTCCCCATTATTGCCTTGTTTCACTATTTGGACGCAAAATGCATGTTATCACATTTTTATGGCCTATTTGACTGCATATTATCGTAATTTTGACGGGATATTATACGACATATTTTTTTTCTGCATATAAATCCGGGTCTTCGAAATGATTCTTGCATACGGTTTCTTGAAGTTAAGTCCTATTACAAAACTTTTGAGTGACAGTTAAATAATCATGTTTGAGGAGAGTCTTTTAAAAAACTTTATTATGAATAACAATCAAAACTGGTATATATACAAATATCAATCAGTTAAAGCGTTACAACATTCTTTTAGGAAGGCTAAACCACAAGTGTGGGTGTCTTGGCCCTAGCAGGTAGCAAAGGTTTAGGGGGGGGGCCAAAAGACAAAGAAAAGGGAGACCATATGTCTCAACTGAGTTACACGTTTCTACTAAAAATGAGTATTATATAACTGACGATAAAAACAAAATGCTAGAGTCGGCAATTAATGTATACTTGATCAAAATGATCCGTGGATCTGTAATTACAAATTCCTCCTAAAGAGTGAGTGATAAGGAGAGGATGGCGAGTTGAAGAGAGAGCGAAAGAGCTACTAAACTTTGGATAATTTGATGTGACAGGGAATTGGCATCAACCTCTGACCTGTATTGAAGGTCCTGTAAATGTCTAAATCTCGATTGCCTTTGACTGACTGTTGCCGAAACTGGAAAATGTGTATTTAACGAGGTCGAAGGGAGGTAGGTATTTCTAAGTTCTGTTAGTCAGGATGCCACGAGTGTTCTACGACAGTGACCATAAAATTTATTCAACCGATCTGATTTAATAAATACAATTCACATCGTAATTAATGTAAGCACAAAGAAATTGATTTATTAAAAATTTTTTTTGACTTTTTGTGATAATAGTCCCTTACTTAAAAACCACAACGTGAAATACTTACAACTAATCGGTACCCCAATATCTTTAATTCGGTACACTAATGTGATAGGAAAATATTTGTTTTTAATTACAATTAATTGGTTAATAATTTTCACTTCATTGTTTTTCTTAAGGTTGCTTTAATTTTTAGCTTTTCACAATCGTCAAGAAGAACATCCCAATGGCTTGGGTTACAAAAAAAATGTGATCACACTTTTGAATACAATTTTAATGATTTTAATGAATGACTTAAGTGCCAAAACATATTGTATATTGTTAATTTATTAAGGGCATTTACATGATAATTTGAAACCCTATGCCATATGGTATACTTTTTTTTAATATCAAGTAATTAATTAATCAATGAGTTTAATGGAGATGGCTATACTTTTCATTTATTCCCAGTATCAAGTCTCAAGAACTCAATGGAACGTTGTTCGGCTTGAACTGGGGGCCAGGAAAAACAGACACAGCGGTGAAAACATAAGTGTTTATAATTTCCAAAAATTACACAAACCTTAAAATGGCGAATCAACTGATTTTTGTTTCAGCTAATGAATAGATTATTCAAATGACACCTTCCAACTTTACTGAATCCTCAGGTAGTTATGATTATATCATCACAGCCTCCGTATGAATACAGTAGGTGGGGCCGGTGCTAGCGGACACCCATCTTCTAAATTTTGCCACGGAGGCGTCAGGGAGATGTCGTCTTAATATTGTGAAAGCAAATTTTGTTTTGATTGAAGCCAATTTTCTGTTTTTCAATCGGTTAAGTTTTTAAAGAAATTTTTTTTTGGTTTGGTGAAGATGTTTCTAATGATTGTTTATGGTTGAGTGGACAATTGTGATTGGATCTATGCCAACTAAATCCGGTTTCCAACACCTACGCATTTGAATATGTGAAATATTGTCAAATGACATTATCGGTGGATCATATCATCTCCTTTACGCTTGCCCGATTACTCTACTTTGCTAAAGAGATCGTCCCAAATCGATTACACATGCGTCAAAGAGTCCCCTTTGTTAACAGAGCACCTCCGTCGATAATGGCCAGATCTCTAGCACTGCTTACAGAGAGCCACCCACCCACAGAAGACGTGCTTGACCAATCGCACCTGGTTAGTGGGGTACGTGCAGCCGCCACCCAGCGAGTACGTTACGCATCTCTAGGTCTAGTTTCGTTTATGTGACAGCTGCTTACTCCACCTCCTGCCGGATTCTCCACCACAACCTTGTAAAACATTATTTATTTGTTTGGTACTTTTTCGGCATTTGGCACTACACGTTTTGCTACTCAATAACAATAACAACCAATATTCTGTTCACAGCTGTTAGCCGAAGAATAAACTATAGAGATAGATCCAAACCGGGTGGTACCTTTTGACCTCGGCCAGACACACTGCCAACCGACCCACTAAAACCCCTTGGTCTAGTGAATCGCTTATCTCTTTGGCAGGTCTCGTACACACTTTAAAAAATAAGATTGACTTTCAATGGGAGTATGTATCTTTCTAGAGCCATTTTAACTGTCAAAGATATTTACTGTCAAAGATTGACGAATGAATGAGTGGTAAATTCAGTTTTAGTCATTGTCGGGTCGTCACTAGGGGGGTGCCTGGTGACAAATGCGGATTGTTCGAGTTAATAACCTGGACAATCGTTCCATGACGGCGTTACTATCTGACTCCATTTATGATAGGTATATGCCCCGACAATACACTATGTTCAAGAGAAGAGGTACAGAGGTTTCATAAAGAATTAGTCAAGTTTTCAGAGTTCGAGCGGAAACCAAGCAAGCGTCACCGAGTACAGGTCCCGAGAGACCCGCGAGGAGACTAAGAGACTGATTAATAGGGCCAGGAGGCTGCCTTAAGTATCCTCTCTACTGGGGGCTGCAATGGTCTCGGCCGGTGGTTGGGGGCTGCTCACACCTGTGGTAATGTACCCACGCTTAATTACCCGACCCCTTGCCCCCTGGAGGTAGAGGCTGCAAAAGGGTTGTTAATGTTTATGACTGTTTATGCTGCCAGCTGGTGACCCTTTCTTGTGTGACTTAGTTGGCTTCCGCCTTTTATTGCTTAACACATTTACAATGATTTGTATTTGTTTATAATACATTTAGTTCATGTTATTTTACTTTTGCTTACAATATATATGCAATAGAGTATAGGGTGATTTATTTTATGTAGTTAGCGGTCGCTACATTCACTATATATCATTTCCTTTAATGGGCAACTTCCAGAAGGCGCATTGATGGAATGTATAGTTAGGTATCAACTACGAACCATATTTAGAATGTCAATAAAGTCTTTTGATAAATGCAATTTGTGGCTAAAGGATTCTATTCAACATACAGGAACATTTATGTGGGAAACGATCAGTTCAATGAAAGCTTCCTTCTACCCATTAATGTTTGACTCATATCTTTATACTGTTCTAATGTTTCATCCTGAACTGGTCATGCTTGCACAAGTGAAATAAGTAAGCCGAGAGCCAATACGTCGTCAAACATTCGAAATAAGAAATGTCAACAAATAAATTAAACAAGAAGAGAAGAGGTGGCGTGTTAATGTGTCGACGGTCAAACCTACACTGAGCCATGCAAGTGTGAAAGTTATGGAACATTTCTGAACCCTCGACCCTTATTGGCACCACGTAGAAACCCCGTCATAGGGACTCTCGGTAATAGATTGATATAATGTGGTGTACAATCGATTGTCTATCGATCATTTCCAAACAATCGATAGTTTATGTGAGCACATTTCAAGAGATAACTCCCGCCTATCGATGATAGGGCCCCCCTCACACCGATTTAGTCTCACGGTACTGAAAATATTCCGCAAACTTTCTTTACTTATTAATTAATTCTGTCTGTATTAGTAATTAATTTAGTCTGATGTTAATTCTGTTTTAGCTAACCCACATATGAAACCATTCATTCTGTAAATCAATTGCCTTTTTTTAGGTTAAAAATACATTTTTCGTTGATGAGTTATTACAAAACTTGACAGTAGAAAATGAGAAATTAAAAGTGATGAAAGAAAATTTTTTTCTATTCTTTCATATACTGTTTATTGGGCTATAATTACAATCTGCCTTTTATAAGGCAATAAATACTTTTTATATTCTAGAGAAACGAATTTAGGTTACAAAAAAATAGTAAAGTAATGTTGTGAATTATTTCTAGATAATTTGTAATAAATACCAATGTTAATTTAGGATGTAAATTAATCAATTTAATCAACTAAAAAAAACGTCCTTTTACTTTGTTTTTAAAATATTTTTTATTATTATGTTATAAAAACAAATATATATTATATTTTTTATTAGAAAACAATGCTGTTTAAATTTTATTTATTTAATGGAAATTTTTTTTTAATTTGTACACCTTATTCATGAAACTAAAGATAATAGAGCCCATGTGTCCCCCCATATCTTTTGAAAAATTAAGGAAGATTTTCATTTTATGATGTTGTGAATTAGATGTTTGGTTATTTATTAACGTATGTAGGTGATGTAATATATCACATTTATCCAAAACAGATACAGAATAGAAAGATATCAGCTAGTTTCATAACACCCTTTAGAGCGTGAGTTCTACCGTGCCTAAGTGATTGGTAGTTAGAGTTTAATTAATTTAACCCTTACTTTTACAACTGTATAGCCTAATTAAATATCGCAGAAAACATGCAGGGAGACTTTTTTAAAAAGTTACTTAACAGTTTTGAATAATTTGTACTTTTAACTTCTGTTTATGTGTTTGAATTTTGTTAGTTCCCCCCACACCACTGTAAAGCATTTTCTATTGTACTACTTTTTACTGTAGTTTTTAATAATAAATATTATTTTTTCCTTTTTATATTGCCGTCTACTTTACGGTTATACCAATGTTCAAATTATTATACGTGTATGAATACACTTAATATATAACGCTATAATAAGTACTTCAATATATGAAAAAATAAAGGATTTCCGTTTTATCTAAATGTGGAGCAGCGATCAGCAATATGTTGATAGAGTTTGCTATTAAGGTTTTAAAAATGTCGGTTCGATATCTCCAAGATGTTAAATTATCATATGTATTAATTGATTGCACGAAGTCAATATAATTAGTGACTATTGACAATCAGTCATCCCTACCGCTTGTCACCACCAATCAGGCTCGAGGGGGATGATGCATGGTGCAATGCGGGTCCAATCCGGCGCTTGTACGGTAGAGAGTTGACCGCTTTCATCGTTTTACACATGTTCGATAACCGCGTAAGTGTCACCGGATTTGAACCGCAAAGTGTGAAACGGCCCTAACTCTTCATCATTAGCCAGCCACTTCCGAATGAAGATGAGCAAAGAATGAATTTCACAGCCCTTGTAGCTCCCCTCCTCGTTATCAACCCACTCGTAGCCTATAACCCGTTATATAATCCCCACATAACCTCCCCACAGGAGAGTGCGTGATTTATAGACGGAGTAGTTATCAACTATTGTCTAAGAGCACGCCACCCAGCACAGGGGCACACAATAGAATGGAGCGGGAGATATAGGCTCCCTGGGCCTCCTTAATCTGAGATACTGTGGAAGAGGAGAGGAGCAATCGCGCCAAAAAGTTGCCGCCCCCGCCAACGGGCTCTGTCAACAATGGGCCATAAATCCAGCCAGTGCCTACCAGATAGAGGCGCCACTAAATCAAAGCCTCCTGTATAGCGTGTGGCTAATGCTATCTATCTGCTTTCTCCGTGCTCTCCCATGCCCACCATTCTTCATGTTGCTCTTTCTTATTCGTCCTTGTCACCCTTCCATCTTCTTCCGTCCTAGTCAGACAAAAAAAAAATTGAATGATTTATATAAAGAAGAATTTCAAAACCGCGTCCATATTCTATCAAGTAAATGCTTGAAAACGGTACAATTTATCCATCTCAGAGTGGTGTAATTTTATGACCTGGACGCGCTGTAAGTTGAGCGCCTATAACCAACATAACCCAGGAGCCCCAATTAGTACGATTAGCCCCTTGGACAGACTCCAGAAGCAATCAGACTCCAGGCTGGAGAGTAAATCCTGGAGAAACAGATGCCAGCTATCTCTTCCGGGCATCGCATTCGTTACCTCCCCAGCAAGCGATATCGATTCGGGGGCAGGCTCATTTAATTAATCTCGTTCTTCATTACCCCAGTTCTCTACTTTACCGTAATGACCGAACTGTCGATCGAAACACGCTCTATCAAAAATAAAATAAAAGTCCTGGTGCATGCGTCAATATTTTAAACGTGAAACATGAAAATATTTTCACACTTTGCTGAAATGTGTAATTGCTTCTTAGGAAAACAAAAACATGTGTAAACATAGATAGGATAGAGATATTAAAAAGATTGTGGCAATCTTAGCCCTCACCATTAGAGTGAGAAGTACTTGACATATAATTCAGTTTAATTTGTTAATAATAAAGTGTTAATTCTAAACATTTGTATTGGAATATGTTGTGGGTAAACATTTCTACATTTACTAGACATTTAAATATAAGTGAAATATAAAAATGTAGACCATAGAAATTATGGTCGTCTACTAACCATCTTTTTTAATCCCTGCTGATCATCAGGGAATGTTCCTAGTCCAACGAGTAGCTAACTAACGACTTGCATAAAAAAAAAAAAATGTTTTTATTATACAAATGAAATTAAAATCACCGATTTCTTTTTTATGGAATTTCAGTATTTCCTATACTAGTACAGTACAAAATAGCTAAAATTTAAGGTTTTTGGCCAATGTTCAATTTTTTTAGTTAATCGTCCCTCAGTGCGTCGAAATCTTTAAATTGATACCCTTCTTCCTTTTCTCCTCCGTCTTGAACTATTCATAAGTATTACTATTCTACTTCCACTGATTAACCACTAACAACACTGTCTCTATGTAATATAATCATGCAATCATTATCAAACTAAATATACCTTATTCTCACAATGGAAATCCAAAGTTCTCACAGAAGCGAGCTAACGAGTCAATGAGAAACATTGCACTGTGGTTGACGTCACAAAATCAATAATACGTGAAAATAAAAAAATCGCGCATCAAGGCTCATTCCCTTCATTCACTCACTTTGTGGTTTCCCCGGCGACTTAAGGGTCTTTCCAACTGAAGGCGTTTACTGTATTAGACATCGATCCTACAGGACAAAGGAAGGGAAATCGGTCTGGTTAGGGCAACGAACTCGTTTCAGGGAAGAAAATATTCTATTTTTCCAAATAACAAAAGCTGTGGGTTTTACTTTCATCTCGGTGTGTGGCAATCTACATTTACCTGTCCCGAGTCTGAAATTTTAAAATTATATCTCATATATAATACCTCAATATAATAATTATAACTCAAAATACTCAGACAAATTATTAGAATTATTTGTTGTTCTATGTTACCTTGGGTAAATACATTCAGTTCCCAAACGCCAAGGGATATCTAAACTAAAACTAAAATGAAATTAATACTTAAAAAAAAAAAAAAAATATACATCTATTTTATTTATAACTAGGACAACCGAGAAGAAACCAAGCAGAGGCTAAATCCACCCTCCATCTGGTGGCAAGGGAGGAGAACTAGCGAAGGAAAAGAAGGGAACGTTAGGAATTTGTGTTTTTAGTTGTCTTGTGTTTATGTTTTTATTATTGGGTGTTAGCTAAGTTCAGGGTATAAAAATACGCGTATAGGGTAGAATAGACTTAAATTTTTTTTCAATATTTATTTTTAATTTCCATCGGTGAATCCGATCCTTCAAGTGTTTTTATAGCATCACCATGAAGATGTCTCCATTTCCATATCGTCGGTGAACATTGGCAAGTCAGGTCAGTATTTTGGTTAATGAAACAACGGGAAATATGAAAAAAAAAAATAATAATAATAAACATAAAAAGTAGCTTCGTTAACATTTAAAAGTTCTACTTTTAAGAAGTCCCCAGAGCTACTGAAGGTTTATTGTTTTGACTCCTCTCATAATTAATTACACGACAAAGACGGTGGCGTAAAAAATACTAAAAATCATTTTCATTATATTTTATAAATGTTATTATTGTTGCCATTCACATTAGATTTTTTTCAGATACTAAATCGGTTTAACAAATAAAATGAAATGTTATTCATTTTTAATCAATAATTGTTGTTAACACGCGTGTATTTATTTATCTATCTGTGCTGGTCGTTACGTGTCCTCTGTTCAAGCTAGAGAAATGAAATATTTCAAAAATGAGATGTGAGGAATATATCCATCTACACAAAATAAGAGTAAGTGTTTTTGGGTAGGGTATCATATTAAAGATCTAATTTTGGACTTTCAACCGTAAGAATAAAAAATCAATCATCACCGGGTTCACAAATTCAGGGATAATGTTTACACGTTAAATTCATTTAATGACCCCATATGCTAAAAAGAAAAGCCCCACCAGAAATAATAAAGGGCCATTAATAAATTAATTAGCAACAATTGATTTTTTTTTTCAACATTACTGAAAAATGTTTTTAAAAAAGTCAGTAGAAACTGTTTTTATATTTTTAAAAAGTATTTAGTTTTTTCTTATATTATGTTTTATTATTAAAATATTTGTTACTAGTTATTCTTCTACCAATCAGAAGTTGTTTACGATATGGCCAGAATTAATGATTTTAGTTGCTATTGACAACGTATAGAAAATTAGAAAATAAAAATCCGAGGTTCAGATGAGTTTCCTCACCAATTTTTCTTCGCTCCTCGAATTTCAAAAGCCGGAGCAAAATCAAAATGTTAAATAGTTTCTGAGATGTCATTTGAAACATCTTTTAAATCGTATTGAAATTTGTTTCTTCAGTCACCGTTCGTTCATTCATGCGCACTTGGAACCAGGACAATAATCCACGTTGATGAATAATATCCCTTTATTCAAGATCGGTTGTTCATTATCACTGTCATTTTTTCGAAACGATTACGATACAAGATTATTGCCTTGTACCTGTTTAAAAGTGAGGCCTCTCTCTTTGGGCAATTAAACATTCAACGGCTCTCGACATTAAAAATTCTCGAGATGAGACAGCATCTGCAGGAATAAGAGACCTACGGAAACCAAGAGCTCCTGCCTTGTGAAAGGAGGTGGTAGAGGGTTAACAGGACGACAAAGGCAATTGAAGAAGAGAAGATCCTTCAATGGTTCCTCTTGACGGGCAGAAAAACTTCTCTGTTTGGCTGTCCTTTTGTTCAGGGCTCAGGCGCTAATCCTTTTAGAATCGTCCGGAGGATATACCTGGAAGGTTCCTAGGATGAGGGGATCGAGGATAAATGTATGTTGGAGGTCCGATAGGCCAGTATTATGTACTGAAAGTGAAATATTTTGAATGATGATTTTGAAATTTGTTTGCTTGGGTCACGGGGAAGGTATACCGAGATTGAGAGAAACCAAAAAGCTGATAAAAGCTCCAAAGCCCCCTACAGAACTCCCGATCTGAACTTTATTTACATGACAGTGATAGGGACATGAAGAATAATCCAAGAAAACATAGTAAGTTAGCAAATCAACTGGTACTCAAGATATGAGAAGAAATATGAAGATATCAGATTTGGAGTAGAGCCAGGGACCTCTTCATTTAGGTACAACAGATGGGAATAAGTTTTGCTAACTAGGCTGTGATAGGCCATGCACGACTAACGCATTCACATCTACTCAATGCATATACTGTAAAGAATACAATGTGCCGACTAATACTAATTCCAGTACCAGTAACAGTTTGATGGAAATACTAACTGACTAATACCCACATATTAAAGAAAATTAATTAATTTTTTAATTGACAAAATCAAACTATAATGTAATGTTAAATTGCGAAACGTATCAAATGTTTGTTGAAGTTATCAACGTTATTTTGGCTTGCATTATTGCTACTAAAAAAAATATATAAAAACTTATAAAAATAGGATGCGGGAAAAATAAAAGGAAAATTATTTTGGACTTTTACTAAAGGATCATTCTTTAATATCATAGAATTATGTATAGATTTTTTAAATCGTAGAAATAGTTTCTTGGCAGGGGTTAAATGAAAAGGCTAAAACACGGGCACCTACATACGAATCACATAACAAGGAAATTTTAATTTATTCATTTTATTGGTACTGTTGATTTTGTTCATAACCAAGAATCCTAAAGATTTGACATAAAGAGTCTCTCAAACTGCGCAAAAAGGATAATTAATGGTAAAATCCTCAAAAAATATGGATTTAAGTCCAGCCTTTACTAGCGTAACAGAACAGTCAGAAAACCAAATTGGACTGGGTTGTTGGTTTCACGAAAGATTGCTAAAACATTTTTAGGATTCGGATGAGATTTATGCTATATTGAAGGATTTAAATGTAGGTAATAATTTAAAAATATTTTGCATAATATCCTTCAATAGAATTTTTTTTATTTATTCATCGTCTTTGTTGCGACGTTTTGGACTCCGTTAGACTGTCATCAGGTAACTTATTATACGTCACTCTGAATTAAAAACAATATTAACAATTATTAATAAAGATAAATAAATTAACATCGTCAACTAATATATTTCTATATATTCCTGGCCAGAAATGTTACAAGAAACATGATGAGTAAAGAAAAAAATGATTATAGAAGGATTATTGGTAAGTCAACTTCGCCATTCCCAGCACCATCAGAAATTACCCTCATTATCATTTATTTATTAAATCATTCAAATCGGGATTTTTTGTCAACTCTATTCCTGGATAAGTTTAATGGTGTATGTTCGGGTGAACGGGTATTCGTATATGAAAAAAACATAAAAACAAATTATTCGGTGATCCTGGGAAAGAGGCTAAACTTTTTAACTTCTAAGCAGATACCTCTGTATGATCTACGATACCTATCGTCAAAATGATTCAATCGATCTAAATTTTAAAGGCAACTTACGCAACTATTCAAAACGTACTGGTTAGTTTTTGGTTAAAATGATGGAAGTTTGATAAGTTAATAGTAGTACTGTGACCGATAGACTTTTACATTTTAAGTAGTTATAGCCAATGTAAATTAGCGATTGTTTACGCCTGTAATTCGTTTATTTTGTTTATTGAAGAAAAAAAAATTATCATTCATTGTTTAAGCCCGAATAAGGGGTCTTGCGCTGACAAGTAATTATCTAACAAAGTACCCTCGTAAAATTTATTATAAAAAAGTGTAAATTAGAGATAAATATTTTTTTTTGTATTTGTTTAGTTTATATAAAGAATTAATAATTATTGATAATATTATAAATGTTCTAAGAATATCTTTGTGTTTCGAATGTGAGTGTATTGATTTTGTTTAAGTGAAATATGTTGGAAAGTAAACAAAACGAATAACGATACGGGACGCCTCCGAGGCCCCGTAATCGGATTGAGAACACTACATCCTTTATAGAGGATTAAAAGGACGGAGCACCGGTTGATAAGTCGCTCGCAGAGTCAGTGTGGATCCAGATTTGAGTTGGCCAACACTCACGAGAGTGCCCTCCATCATCTCACCGCCTTATGGGCCTATTGTTTATGTGGAGCACCTCTGGTGAGAGTTCGTCTTGGAAGTCGTAGCAGTGAGGACCTCGCTCAACTCTCCACTAATCGATTACCTGCCATCGATGCCATCGATTATTAGCAACAGTTATGGAAGCCGCTGACACACGCACACCGACAGACAACGCCCAGCTGACACCTGCACCATCGCCTAAGTCAGCACTCCTTAATCTAATCTGTCATTATATAATCCTTCCTTTCCTCTCACCAGCTCATTCATCTCGTTACTGTACCCCTGACGTATTACTTAATCACTTTGTCATATAAGTTGTATTCTTTTGTCTAGTTAATAAACTACTTTTTAAAAAGGCCCCTTTGGTCTTCAATTATTTAACTGGCGCCCGAACAGGGACCTTGGCAGTGTTTATATAACTTCAGAAGAATCTCCCCATTCAGCGATCCCGCGTTTGGCTTGGCTAGACCTGAGAACTTTTCGATTCTTTCCATGAGAAGGCCGATGCTATATTGAACAGGACTTCAGGACTGATCGAGCACTGGTATATTTTAATATACATTCACCGAGGCTCCAAGAACCACAAAATCTGTTATCTAGCGACCAGAGGAAGCCGATAGAAGGCAACATTAACTAGAAGAAGACATCACTTGTATTGGTAAATATATTTTTTGTACACATTTACATGCCCATTACTGACAGACTTAATATAAACCGTAACTTAGAAGAAACCGTAAACATGACTTCTAACGATTACAAAATTTCTACTACAGACCTTAAACTGATCCCAGAATTTGACGGAAATCCCAGCCATCTAGTAAGATTTATTAATAAAATAAATTTTGTAGCGAATAACGTCTGCACAACTGACAATCCACATCACGAATATAACGCGAAACAATTGATAGGACATGCAACAAACAAATTAGTAGGACATGCCGAATATTGCGGAAGACGGAACTATAACTCTTTACTAGAACTGATCCAAGAACTCAAACTTAACTTTCGGGACGACAAAACAATACCCCAATCCATAGCAGAAATATATCAAACTAAACCCTTAAGAAACGAACATCCCAATAGCTATGTAGAAAGACTGATATTATTACGAGACGACCTTGAAGGTAGATTATATACGGACGACACAAAAACAGACTTACAAAAACACACAGAGATAAACGTATTTGACGAACAAATAGTTGACCATTGCCAAAGACAACTTGAAACTTCAGTTGACAATTTCCTCCAACACCTACGAATTAAAAATTTGAGGGATTTGAAAAAGGCATTAAAAACCACAGCAGTACGAGTAGTCGAAAGAGCATACGGTAACAAACTAACACACAACGAATCCACACAAAGACGCAGTCAAAACCAACCACCCTCCACTAGCAATTATAAAGGGAGGAATTACGACCCACATTATCACGAGAAAAAACGTGAATTTTATGACAATAATAGACAACAATTTAATGACAATAATAGACAACAATCCCAACAACCAAGACAGTACAATCAAGAACAACCACGTTTTAACAATAACTACCCCCGAGACGAAAACGAAAGACATAATCAATCATGGAAACCCTATGAACAAAGACAATACTTTAACAAACCAAACCCCAGACCGGAACAAAGAGAAAATCAAACCGTATCAATGCGCACAGCCAGCAATCGCGTACACTACACGGAAAATGACAAAGACCAACAAATAAATGAATTACAAGACAGAATACAACAATTAGAATCTCGTTATGAGGATTTTTTAGACGTAGGTCCCAACAACAACGAACCTCCAGACCCGAATACCAATTAAATTACACGGACAGTCTCCCAAAAATAAAAGACAAAAAAGGCAAGACATGGCTGATTGACACTGGAGCTTCTAAAAATTATATCAATCCCCATTCCTTACCCGAGGGAACAAAAATTAATTCGGAAGACTTTGTAATGAAAACTCCTACAGGCAGAGCCGAAGGCACTCAAAGCGCCATAATCGATCTCTATCCCCTGTTAGGAATTCAAGCAAAGGTAAAAATGCTAATTTACCCCTTTAGCAATCGTTTCGATATTCTTTTAGGATACGAAACGATGAAAGAACTGAAAACTGAAATAAAATGTCACAATGACGAAATAATAATAAAAGGAACCAAACATAACCTGGAAAATGAAATTTACTATATAAATGACTTACGGACAATAAAACAACTAATTAGGACAGACCACATTGATAACAAGCTTTCGGACGAACTTGTGGTACTGATTGGTAAATATGGTGAAATAATAAAAACAAATGAAGAAAAATTACGCGCGACAAATTTAATTAAACACAAAATAAACACAAAAAACGAAAACCCTTGCTACACTAGGAACTATCGGTACCCCGTGCAATTCAAAAATCAAATAAATGAAGAAGTCGCGAATTTATTAAAAAATAACATTATTAGAAAGAGTAACTCCCCATACAACTCACCAGTATGGATAGTACCAAAAAAAATGGATGCCTCAGGCATAAAAAAGGTTCGAATGGTAATAGACTACCGAAAACTGAACGAAATGACGACTAATGACAAATACCCACTACCCAACATTGAAGACTTACTAAACAGACTACAAAAAGCAAAAATATTCTCAACAATAGACCTTGCATCAGGATTCCATCAAATCGAAATGGATCCAGATTCAATACCAAAAACCGCCTTTAGTACAGAAGACGGACACTTTGAATTCTTACGAATGCCCTACGGACTTTGTAACGCACCACCCACATTCCAACGAGCCATGAATATGATGATAGCGAACGTCCCTAACGCTATGATATACATTGACGACATAATCATTTACTCAAACACAATACAAGAACACCTAGAACATCTCGAAAACGTATTCCAAAAGTTAAAAGAACATGCACTTTCTATCCAACTAGACAAGACTGAATTTTTTAAAACTGAAATCCCCTTCTTAGGATATATTGTCACTCCCGACGGACTAAAAACTAACCACAAGAAAATAGAAGCAATCACAAAATTACCATACCCAAACAACGAAAAAACGACTAGACAATTTCTCGGAATGACCGGATACTACCGAAAATTCATAAAAGACTATGCGAAAATAACGAAACCAATTTCGAAATCACTACAGACTAAAACATACGAGACAGAAGAAATAAAAAAGGCTTGTGACATACTAAAAACCCTCATGACAAATTCACCAATATTAGCATACCCGGACTGGAATAAGACATTTTACTTAACGACAGACGCAAGTGATAAAGCCATCGGCTCGGTGCTATCGCAAAAAGATAACGACGGAATAGAATACCCAGTAGCATTCGCCTCACGAGTATTACAGCCTCCCGAGATAAACTATTCAACAATTGAAAAAGAACTTTTAGCAATCGTTTGGTCTACACACCATTTCAAACCATACTTGTACGGTACTAAATTCCAACTACTAACTGACCACAAACCATTAAAATGGATCTATACAATGAAAAACGGAAACACCAGAATCATGAAATGGATCTGGAAATTACAGGACTTTGAATTTGACATAAACCACATTAATGGAAAAACAAATTACGTAGCGGACTTACTATCACGACAAAACGAGAACTTAGAACAAAACACAAATACTAACCATATAGACGGAGATTTTGACGAATTTCTAAACGAACTAGCAATACTCCCGTTAGACGAAAACCCAGACTATGACACACTTATAGAAGAATTAGAAAACATGACTCAAACAGAACAAATAAATGACGCAATTAGTACATGTGGAGCAACTGTTCACTCCCAACGATCATCCAACGAACAAATTTGGATAGTAGACAATGACAAGAATATTAATATAGAGAAACATCAGATAATAATAAAAAAGGGAATAAAAGAAACAAACTTTACTAAACCATTTAACAAAAACAGACATGAAATTAAATTTGACAACTTAGACGACTTAGAATCACTAATCGAACAATTTATTAGACCCAAAATTACTTATGGAATTTACTGTGAACCAGATATCCCATTACTCCAACCATGGTACGATAAAACATTTAAAGACATTTCTAGACTAATACAAGAATCATACCCAACAGTTAAACTAAAAAGATACAAAAACTATGTAACCGATATCTTAGACAAAGAAGGACAAATTGAAATAATTAATGACTACCACATAGGAAAAACATCCCACAGAGGCACAATCGAAACATACGACAAACTTAGAAAATTATACTACTTCCCATTAATGAAAGAAACAATTAATGACTTTATTAACAATTGTAAGACATGTAAGAAAACTAAATACGAACGCAATCCTATAAAAACAAAGTACATGATAACACCAACACCAAATAGACCGTTCGAAGAATTAATGATAGACACATTACATTTTGACAGAAAATATATCGTAACTATAATTGACACATTCTCGAAAAGACTATTTACACACATGATACCAGCCGTAACTGGAATTAACATATGCGAAGCCATTAAACTTTACTTAACACTATATCCAACACCCGTATCGATAAAAATGGACAACGGCAAAGAATACAAAAATAATTTAGTACTCAACTTCTTACAAACTAACGAAATCGAACCAATTTACGTGACCCCAGGAAATCCTAATTCATTAGGAACACTAAACAGAGCACATAGTACACTCATCGAAATATTACGAACACTTAACGAAAAAGAACTAACAAACACATCATTAAATAACAGACTAATGCTAGCAACAATAGCATACAACAATACCTTAAACTCTAAACTAAACATGACACCGGACGAAATAACATTCGGAATAACAAGAAGACCTAACAAACAAATAGAAATAAAAGAACAATACGTACAAAAATACCATGACGAAAAGAACATAATACATGAACTAATACGGAATAAAATCGTGACAGAAAAAGAAAATAGAACAGAGTTATTAAATACAAATCGCGAAGACCCACCTGACATAAATGACGAACAGATATATATAAAAACAACCCATCACCGCAAATACAATAATCCCTACAGACCCGTACTGTTGTACAAAGACAGAAAAGAAATAAACAAAACACATATAAATAGGATCAAAAGACCACGTAAACAACACTTGAGACCGAGACCAAACATTACTGTTTCAGAAGGAGAAAATGAATCCTACTCGGACAGTACTAATCCAGACACTTCTATGGACATTAACATATACTATGACAGTGACTGATATAAGAGATAACCCCGGAGTCCTACATTACACTATAAAGAACGCAAAGGTAATAGAAAATTACTACAGGACATACCATTTTTATGACATTAGCTTACTTGACAAGGAACTAAACAATATACAGAACAATGTACCATCTTATAGGGACCTACCGACATACCCTATAATCAAAAACCTTATCATACAAACACAAAACAAATTAAATCTATTAAAATCACACAACAAACGAACTAAGAGAGGACTAGTAAACGGACTTGGAACAGCTCTCAGCTGGCTTACTGGCACCATGACAGCTGATGACAAATCACATTATGACGAAGTAATAAATGAGTTAGGACGGAACAACTATAATATAGAACACAACATAGAACAAGACATAAAACTTAATAAACACGTAATTAAAAACTTTCAAAAAGACATACAATCAATTAATAATAATTTTAAAACAGAACAAGACAACATAATGAAGATAAACAAAGAAATGACATTCTTTGACACGTACATAATTCTGACACACCTACACAACAAAATAGATGAACTTACATTAACACTGGAACTATGCAAAATTGGCATCACACACTCATCATTAATGTCCCAAATACTACACGACATAAACCAAAATGTAAATCTAGCTTCTAGGAATCCTGAAATCCTGTGGATAATGAGTAAAATTTACTGCACTACTCATAATGAAACACTTCATATCTTTGTAGACCTTCCTAAGGCAACCCCAAATATAAAGACTTATTTACTCATACCTTCGCCTGTAAAAATTAACAACCAATATGTAACTTTAGATATAGACGAAACTATTATAATAAAAAAAATTAATATGTTATATACAACGAATTGTACATTTTTAAACAATGAATATTACTGTAAAAACCTTTTTATTTTAAATAATACTTGTATAAATAATATTATTTCATCTGGAACGATGAATGCATGCAAATATAAATTAACCAATACTAACATTAGATATATAGATAATATAAATAGTTTTATAACTACTAACCTCTCCAAATTAGACAATTGTCTTACTAACGATACTGTATACCTACCACCCGTTAGCTTACTCACCCTAGATCAAAATGATTGTTATAAAGAACTCCCCAAAATTTCAAGACATATAATAGACTCCACCATAAACAAATTGTACAATAAAATAGATATAGATGTAATCGCAAATATAAGCGAAATAGAAAACCTAAATATAACAGACATAGTTTTAGAACCACTTATATTTAATCAATCCAATACTTATTTTTATTTTATTTAATTATAGGGGCAGCTATTATAATTGTAATCCTCTACTACCTTAAAAAATGTAAAACTACCAATTCCTTACAAAACCCTACACCAACAGTTGTATACCATCCCGGACAACAAGAGCCTATCAACATTTTGGCAACAAGGGTTTATCACCCAAATAACAGCCCTCATGCACCTGCAGCCATCAACTTAATTTCTTGATGGAACAAGAAACCTAAAGTCGGAAGGAGTTATGGAAGCCGCTGACACACGCACACCGACAGACAACGCCCAGCTGACACCTGCACCATCGCCTAAGTCAGCACTCCTTAATCTAATCTGTCATTATATAATCCTTCCTTTCCTCTCACCAGCTCATTCATCTCGTTACTGTACCCCTGACGTATTACTTAATCACTTTGTCATATAAGTTGTATTCTTTTGTCTAGTTAATAAACTACTTTTTAAAAAGGCCCCTTTGGTCTTCAATTATTTAACTAACGATGCCAGATTGGGTACCCAATGAAGCCGTCAATAAGTACTGTACTTTATTTACTTATTAGCAATCCTTAAGTATTTTTTTTTTATCAGACAATTTAAGTATTTTTTTTATCAGACAATTTAAGTATTTTTTTTTTATCAAATAGCTTAAGTATTTTTTTTGGGTTTTTTAATCAAATGCTATTTGTTTATTATCATCTAATAAATGTCAGTAATCTAAATCTGTCTTCCCCTAGATATGTCAATTCCATGTAATATGTCAGGTTCCCCTTTCCTTAAGTAATGCCCTCTCCTGGCATTAATATTTTCCCAAATTCCTGTAAACATTTGGGAGGAGGAGGAGGAGAGAGAAAGTCGGGGGTTTACAGTACTAATAAACACTAACTATTACTAAGCAATTTAACAACTTCGCAGATAACTAAGGCCAACAATCAAAAATTGTATTGATAATTGTAACTGATCTTTATGTATTTTGGCTTAAACAACAATGGGAAAGATTCCACCAGGACATCAAGGAGATGGAACAGAGGTATCAGGGGAAGTGAAACGCAAATACGGCAGACTATTGCTGGATGCTACAGCTTGAATCACCTGAAGATCACATACCTCGAAGCGTACTCGAAGAAGTTTCCCAGAGAAGAACACGTTTTCATAAAAATAAAGCCAAATTAAGCACATAAAATTGTTTACTCTTACCATCTGCAAGTGATGGTAGAAAATGGAGTTATGTTTTGGTTTCAGCACACCAAAAGTTCAGCAGATATTATCAAATCAAATGTCCAAAAGTTTCTTTTTGTAGCCCCGTATAATTGGGTTAAGGTTGAAAATGGATTGCCCAAGGCATCTCAATAACCAAGATTTTACTTACATTTGATAAGGAATTTTTTATATTCTCATAGAATGCTACAATAAATAAATAACACTGACAATGATATGCCAAAGAAGAAGATTACGGGACAAAATAGTGTTATGGCAGAGAGGCTGTTTATTTTCAGCAACAGTTAGACATTATTAATGTGCGAAAAGTTTCTTCAGCGCCCCTATTATCACTCCCCCCTCTAGCGGACACGATGACTGGGTCCAACTACGGACTATGACAAATGGACCGGGCATTAGTGCAGAGTCACATACTGTCCGTGTGTTGTGTATAGTGGATAGTTTTCCACCAACTTTATCATGTATCACAGCCATCGTAGCCAACTGTGTTATGTGCAATACAGAGGTGACTGTAGAGTCCGAACTGGCAGGTTGTACTTTTGAACATAGTTTGAGCGGATAAAATACGGTAACGTCCGGGCAATGAAATATTAAATTCCTTCTTTCCTCAAGCACGGTTACTTTTTAATTAAAGAATAATTATAAAATGGCTCATGTTTTTTTTTATTTATTCTTAAAACATTCGTATATTTTTATAATTTTATTATAAATGATTTAACCTCTGTATTTAGTCTAAATATATAGTTTTTAAATGACAAAGTTTCATTGTGGTACTGGTATCCCTATTAATGATAATTATAAAAATTGACATTTTTATTACTAAATTTTAGTAATTAGAAATAATATTGGGACCAACACAATTCAATAATAATGTTAATTTTACTGAGAGTTTGACTAAAGAGAAGTTATATAGCACAGGTCACCCTTGGCAGGTTAGCTAGACTAGTAGAACCCCTTATAACTAGTCAAGGGCTGTCAGAACTTTTGTCTTTGGCTTTTAATTTTAGTAATAAAAAAATACTTTTTATCAAAAACAAGACACATTTTAAAGTGAACATTGCTTCTACAGCTTAAAAGAAAAACAACAACTTATTATTCCACTAGATTGAGATGTTGCAGGGACGATGGGGTATTGAAGTGATCAGCACATCTTTTGTTCTTTTGAGCCGGTTTTATTGTATTCAAATTTTCCCTTCCAAATTCAAAATGAAGCTTAAGTGTTAATGTCTATGCTCTTACCTTGAACAAGCTGCTAGGAAAGGCTAGGTTTTTTTTAAAAAATACTGAGCAAGTATCCTGCATTTCATGCCTTGCTTCTGCAAATATTTTTTTCCGGGTTGATTGTGATTGCCGTATATTTAAAAGCTTCAGCGAACATTCATACACTAACAATCGTCATTATTGATCATTTCAAAGAAATATCCGTGTGTGAAGGAATCGCGTTGTAATATTAACTATATAATACTAACTTGAATATACTATGTCATATCCATGCATATTCATTGAGAGATAACTAAGGAAGACTGACACTTTGGACTTGGCAAGGTTTGAGCGTTGGAGTGTCTAACGGATAAGCGTTGGATTGCTTTAGCTAGATGGTGGTAGATGGGAAGGATGAAATTAAAACATCCCCCCCTCCCCTGCTGACTTGGAACCCTTCGCAATTTGGAAAGGATTAGAGGAGGTTTGGGTCCGAGTCCGGGCTTAGGCCGTCGTTATTTATAACAGATTAGAGGGAGCTGTGACTCCGGGCTGGATGCTATATCCAGCTGTTGGGTCTTTTAAGGCGAGTTATCTGTCTCATTTAAATAATGCCGCTTCCTTTTTATTTTAGTTATATTTAAATTATCAACTATACAAAAGTTCCGAGTCGAATGAGCGTAATCAAAAAATCCAAATAAGCACCATATAAACAATTTTTTTAGCTCTCTTCTTGGTGTATTATCAAAGGTTGAAAAAAATCATACGAAAAGGTTTGTAATAACATCTTAGTTTTGGTATGTAATCATGCTGATTTAATACTTATTTGCTAGATAAGTACTTGATTGTAGAAAAAATAGTGTCGAGGCCGAAAATCGATACAAGGACATCCTGATTTCCGCTTTGTCACCATTTTAACTAGGCTATACCAAGCCGTTCGACAGCTGTGCTAATATTAATTGGGACTAATTGTCATTTTTAAATCTAGACTTAACCAGTTCCTGATCTCCCTCCAATCTAACAATTCATGGTTTGTCATTACAATTGTTGTTCTCTTTTATTTATTTTTATTCATTCCCTTTTTTAATATAGCCCACCTCCCATCTCTCTCAGTAGAAAATAAATTACTAATTTACAAAGTTATGCTAAAGCCGATCTGGAAATACGGAATAAAACTATAGGGAACAGATAAAACTTGAATGAGAATAAAAATGGAACACCAATCGTATCCAATACTTTCAATCTAGTCCTGAGAACAATAATTCTACCCCTTATTACGTCAGAAACAAAACCTTTCATGACGATCTAAATATACCTCACATTCTTGAACTCATCCCTTCCAAGGTCATGAAATTCCATACTTCGTCATAATTTTAATCTTTGAATTTTGAGAAAAGCTCATGAACTCTTGAAAGTCATAAATGAAATAACGCCGTTTTTCATTTTCGTTGTTTTACTAGATGTTCGTGTGTTGTGGAATATACAATTAAAAATTCATTTCGTTTAAATTCATTTTTAAGACCACTATCGAAGTCGACAGACACGAACTTACCTGTACTTGATTATAATATTTCTTCTACCTTAGGGCCAGTTCATAAAATTCCATAGTAACCTATCCAACCACCCTAATTCCCTAGCACAGTCATTGCATTGCACCACTCATCCCTATAATCCTCCTCGGAGACTAAAACGGCAGTGGCCTCGTGACCTGTTATAAATGCGTAACAGTGAGAGTCCTGGCAATGGCCAGTTTCTCCAATCATGTCCTGAGCGTATGTGACTCTCGCGCTCTTCGTCAGTCTCTACTGACTCCGGTATCCGGTGACGTGGCTGACGGAGGAGTGTGGGGGATGTCGGGAGTTATTAGATGTGAGGATCCCCAAGATGGGGAGAGGTAGGGGTTCCCCCACCATCAGCTTCCCTCTCTCCTACTGACGCCTTAAGTTTGTTATTACAATATGGAAACATAAGTAAATATTTTCTGGACCGAGAAGTGGGGAACTTCTAATTTTTCGTAATTAAGAGGTTGACGCAACAGGGGACTTCACAAGTCTCCGCTTCCTCTTTCGCATGCGAGGGAGGTGACAACCATGTGGATCTGGGCGGTTTGTAAATACTGAATGAATGAAAATTGTAAATATGCTGTCGGGACGTCACTAGGGGGGTGCCTGGTCACCCTAGCCCTGGTGACAAGGGCGGATTGTTCGAGTTTATAACCTGGACAATCTTTTCATGACGGCGTTACTATCTGACTCAATTTTTGATAGGTATGTGCCCCGACAATGCACTATGTTCAAGAGAAGAGGTACAGAGGTTTTTCATAAATAATTAGTCAAGTTTTTAGAGCTCGAGCGAAAACCAAGCGTCAACGAGTAAAGGTCACGAGATGCTAATTAACAGGGCCAGGAGCCCGCCTTAAGTACCCTCTCTACTGGGAGGGCTGCAAGGGCCTAGGCCGGCGGTTGGTTCCCACGCACGCATGTGGTGAGGAACCGCGACCGCCACCTGATTACCCGACCCCTGGAGGGTAGAGGCTGCAAAAGGGTTGTTTATGTTATTGCCCTGCGGGTACCCTTACACATAAGGTTAGGTACCTGACTGACAGCTGATGACCCTTCTCGTGTGACTTGCTTTGCCCCCGTATTTTATTGCTTAACACATTTACAATGATTTATGTATTGTTCATAATACATTTAGTTCATGTTATTTTACTTTTGCTTACAATATATATACAATAGAGTATAGGGTGATTTATCTTATGTAGTTAACGGTCGCTACATATGGTATGAATGAGAACATTTATCACAATTACTTATTGTCTAATAAGGCAGATTGTAATTTTAGCACAATAAAGAAGTTTCATTATCTATTTAATATACCCCAACAAAGTTTCGCAATCTTTTCCCCCTAGTTATAATTCCACATTTTCATTATTTTCTTAGTTAGCAACTATTAGCTAATCTCATTCCCTGTTATTCATTTATGTTTTTTTCAATCAATATTATGTGGTTGGCTTATTCAAGTCACCGCATATGGTGACTTATTTTTCATTAGCTAATCATAGTAGTGTAATTGATGTTAATTTTTTTTTTGTCTGCTAGAGATACTTATTTGTACCTTTTTGTTATTAGGGGACAATATTTCCAAATAAAGTATTTTTTCTCTCATTCATTTGTTTTTTCGAAATGCTAAGATGGTCATTGTTCATATCTTGGGATGGCATAGTTAGAAGGACGCTTGGACCGAAATTATGAGGGTCTGGGTTTGGGTCCCGCGGCCAGGACACAATTTTTTCTCTTTAGCTAAAAACCATAGATACTTTCATTTCTTATTCAGGAAGTACAGGTGCTCCTGCTGAAGTTTCCTACATTTGTCTGGATAGTTGTCTGTTTTGTCCCCGAGTTTACCTTAACCACCAGCATTTTTTCCAATAGCCCAGTCTGTTCTGCGATCCCCAGTGCTATTATCTGTCACTTAAGAACTAAAATAATAAACAACTTTATTTTAATTATAATGATGTATTTATGATTGATGTAAATGCTGTTTTTGGAAAGGCCTCAGCATTCTGTTTTTGCAGCAACTCAAATACATCTCTACCACTGATTTACGTTTATAAAAATATCCTTTAATGTGAACGAACATAACTAGAACTCTATGCTCAGATGGCAAAATGTTATAAGTCACTTTCCCTTACAAATAGATACTATAGAGTCTATAAGTATCAGCCAGCTATCATTGGTAATACTTCCACTCTAAAAAACAACTTTGTGATGATTTTTCTTAACACTATAGTACTTGCAGGCTCATTCAAGTGTTCATTAAATGAAAACATATTGCCATCTGAGCACCGAACGAACCATTAGCACTGAACCATGCTCAATAGCATACAATGGTACGATAGAGGTTTATAGAGTGGTTTCATCAGGTGATCTAATCAACATGGCAGTAGAATGTAAAAAAATTTCAAAGGCTTAACTCTGTACGAAATGATTATCTATTCATAATATTCATACTATGAGCAGTCAACATCTATTGGTTTTTTTAAACCATTAAAAGCATGCTTATCGGTAAGTCTCCTATTGAGAAACAAGTAACTTCACACGGAGGTGACATGCCCCAAATAATAATATAACAGCTTCATAACAAACAATCAAGGGTCAAATCCGTGGGGTCAATGCAATCCCAAGAGTTCTCATGATATTTGGTCTAATGTTATTCATACAACATTAAAAACAGCATTTTAATGGAAAAATTAAGTTCACAAAGAGTTTTAACCAATATTAGGTTGCTTGTTTAATTAAAAAATAACATATATATTTAATGGTAATTTGCACATTTAACATCGGCCGAGGCTGTGCCAAGAAAAGTATGGATTATCACTTGTTATGGGAGACAGTCTGTAGCTATATATATACCATGAAGTTTTCTTATTTCCTTTATAGCATTAACTGCGGCATTATTAATGAGTTTGAGGGATGGGAAGAACAGAAGGTATTAACTATTTTCAGAGCGAGGGCAGAGTGAGAGAGAGGCAGAGAAGGCATCAATCATCCTTGATCCTTCCGGTCATCAATCTCTTGTTAGCAGGACCTGCCGCAGGATCAGGACACTGCCGAGGGCTCCCGGACAGGTGAGAGGTCCTTACTGTTTGCTACTTGTGGAGTGCTCTTAAGTGGACCAGCCATTAGAGGCTATACACACAATCCTCGACACAGACCTGGATACATAGTGTATCAACAAATAAAAATAAAAACCCCTTTTCTCCTTCAAACGAGAATACCTCGAGAAGGTTACCCGATCAAACAATAAGAAATAAATCCGTTTGAAAGATAATTTCAATTAACTTTAAATTAGGTACGATTTATTTTATAGAGAGGTATAATCCCTCTCATGATATGAGCCTTCGAGTTAAATTAAAGTTTTTTTTTTGCTATAATTACAATCTGCCTTTTATAAGGCAATAAGTAATTAAGTTAATGCTCTCATTCATACCATATTTACAGTTCATCATTCACTCGCTCATTCATAAAATATTTACAGACCGCCCAGAGACCTCCCAAATCCACATGCGAAGAGAAAGCGGAGTCTTGGGAAGTCCCCCACGCTCCTCCATCAGCCGCGTCACCGGATACTAGCCAGTAGAGGCTGACCAACAGTGCGAGAGCCACAGATGCTCAGGACATGATTGGAGAAACTGGGCATTGCCAGGACTCCCACTGTCACGTGTTCAAGCAGGTCACGAGGCCACTGCCGTTTCAGTATCCGAGGAGGATTATAGGGATGAGTGGCACAGTGCAATGACTGTGCTACAGGATTAGGGTGGTTGGAAAGGCTACTGTGGAATTTCGTAAACTTGGAAGGGATGAGTTCTAGAATGTAGGGTATATTAAGGTCGTTATGAAGGGTTTTGTTGCTGACATAATAAGGGGCATTTACTATTGTTCTCAGGACTTTTGATTGAAATTATTGGATACGCTTGATGTTCGACTTTTTTGCTGTCCCCCATAGCTCTATTCCGTATGTCCAGATTGGTTTAAGTATGACTTTGTAGATTAGTAGTTTATTTTCTATTAAGAGATGGGATGTCCTTCGAAGTAGTCTGCACAGTTGTCCAAAGCGTCTGTTTAGTTCTTGTCTTTTTAGTCTCGTATGTGGGTTCCAGATCAGTCGTTTGTCGAGATGGAAGCCTAAGTACCGTACTAAATTGAAGTAAATTTTGAGGCTTTACTTTGAAAACGATCGCACATTAGTTAGTCCATTATGATTTTTTATTTATATGAATGTACTTAATTAAAAGAAAATAATACAAAAGTAAGCCTCGTTCATCCGTCTACTGTCATATTCAAAAGAATAAGTTATTCAGTTCTGTTAATAATATGGCTGCAGGAACATCATAGAGACCTTACTGATCTTTGACTGCTCCTTAGTTGGGAGACAGGTGATTTCCTTGTGCCATTGTGCATATATGCCTATTTTGCATGTGCGTATGTTATAAATATAGAACCAGAGTGGACACAATATTGTATGGATGGGGTAATTTATGATAATTTCCCATTAGGGCAGATTGTAATTTTTTTTTCAATAAAGATTTTAAAAAAACATTGTGTTAAATCGTGCCACTGCTATGGGTTAATAGTCAAACCTTTTTTGATTTTTGATTAATTGACAAGTGATTTTCCTCAGTTAGGTTTATGACCATTTGCCTGTAATGAGCTCAATACTGCTCTCTCGTATAACGGATAAAAAGTGTCTACAATTCTTATCTATCTACAAATTATTATCTACAAAAAGTGTTCTTTTTACAGTTACCTACTGTTGTTTTCTATTTAACATGTATTAAATGTATAAATAATTATAATTAATAATATTTCCTAATAATATTGGCTTAACTTGAGGAAGACTTTGCTGACGAAAGTGCGATGATCGGCAACCAACTGATAAATATCGCACCAATAACTCAGTGATAACTTCACTAACCACTAGTGCGAGCCTAAAGACGGCAGAAAAGACGTTCAAAAGTTTTTATTAATTAGAAAGATAAAACAATGTAACAATAAAATGCATTATAATGATAACCACTCCTTTAGCTCATTTCCATCAACAGGTATACGAGCTGCTGTTTAGACACATTTTCGATTTAAATATATGATTGATAAGAGACTAACTCGCAAACCGCACACGAAAATCATTCTGTCACCGGCTAAAACTATTCAAGAACTCAACGTTCTAAATTTCTCTCGTCTCAGAAGCAATGGACGTACAAACTTTTAGTGAAACCAATTTAGAAATAAAGAGCCCACATTTATGGCATGTTCTCTGCATCCATGTAAGACATGCCATTTTGTCATATTTAGGGTATGATCGCTGGTTGTGACGCTAGTCACAGTTGTGAATCAATAAATAAAGTTTAAAATATTTAAAATAATAAATAATAATAAATAAGTATAAAATATTAAAATTAAAGTCATAACAAAAATCACAAACATATGCAGAAACAGTTGAATGTCTAAGTGCTTCGAAATACGCCATGACTGTGGAAACTCTAAAACTAACTACCTCTCTCAAGCGCAGCTTCATCAGGAATCCTGTGTTATTGCATCCTAGCTATGTCCTTCGTGCTATCTGCAAGGCACGCCAGAGCATGTCCCTGTTCGGTGTACGATCGGAACATGTCTCTCACGAGTAGTTTTTTAATTGCCGTCTGGATCTAATGTATAAACTAGAAAATTGTGCAAGGTTCCTTGACGGGCAGAAACATTCTCACCGAATTCGACACGGATTTAGCTCAGCGTCGCGAAATACCTAGGTTGTGCCGCAACCTCAATATTTCACCCTTTCTCTCATAATTTTGCCACCAATGCAGTGCATAGAAGAAACGGGGGGGGGGGCGTGCGATTTCACTACCTTCTCTAACTTAAAAGCAAATTAAAAAATACGAGTAATTTCTAAAATAATACCAGATGATATTTCTAGCCTGAGAGAAGCTATCTGTAGCTTCAAATGGTTTCGAACGCGGCCACAAGTTACATTAGTGACTAAACAGGGAAATAGGAGGCGTCACTAATTGAAACCACACCCGGTCACAGACGTTTGGCTTAAAGGGAAAAAAGAAGAAAAAAAACACCCAATAAATTCTCCTGCTTGTAATAAAATACCCAGCACAGGGCTGCCACCCGACACCGCCCCAGGGCAGCCACCACGACGGATGTTTTTTGCCTAGTTTCTTCCCTTGCCTCTGGAGAGTTGGTCCACGTCGGTATGGACCGACCGGGTGACACTGAGGACCGGGTGGTCTGGGCATCCATTATGTGCTACATTTCGTAAGTTATGTAATAAGAATAACCAAACTGTTAACAATGACACTTGCTTCAGTAGAACTATATCCTAACTTGTGATCTCTATTGTGATCATCAGTAACTTATTTAAACATCTACTTCCTTTCTCGGGCTCCCGGATCTCCCTTCATATATATTTTTTCCACACTCTTAATCTTTAGCGCTATCATTTTCTTGCATATGTATATGTCTCAGCCTCAGTCTTAGATACAATCATTCAAGTCATGGCCTTATAAGCTCAGTGTTGTATTCATTATTGTATAAGGAATTTAAATACCTCCGTACAGTATTTACACTTTGATGCTCTCATTAAATTTATTTTTTTCTCCAAAAGGCCCAATTTTTGATTATTAGACAAATAAAATACTTAGAGGATAAGATAAATTCATTATTTGAACCTAAACACCGCGTTAAAAGGGGTGTTATGAATGGATTAGCGAATGCCACAGGAAACCTAGACTTTTGGGATAAGGAACAGGAATGACAAAATTTAGAAAATAATAAATAATATCCAAAATAATATCATTAAAGGACTAACAATATAAAAATAAATAAAAACATAATAATTAAATTTAACGAGACTGTTGTGGCCACCTCTCAATTACGAATAATTATTAGTTCCCCTCTTCTCGGACCAAAAAATTTCTATCTGTGTTTCCATATGTTTAATAAAGCTTATGACGTCAGGTGGAAAGGGGAGAGAAGCTAGTGGGGGAAACAGCCGCAGGTGTGGAGCCATCCCTACCACGGCTGGCCTGCTTATATAAACCACGCGTCTAAGAGTGAAAAAGAGAACTTACCAAACCGGCACCTTAAACCCTTATATCTCCCTCTCTCTGCACTGGCGTTTGCTGCTTTACTCAAAACCATGGTCTTCGCATTCAACTACCTCTGCATCTCTCTCTCCTAACCTCGCTATGTTTTAGTCCGGCGTTGTCAGGCCCTACACCTTCCAAGTGGAATCCCTGCCTTCGTCCCGCTAAAACTTGGGAGACACCTCTCTCTCACGAACGACGGTTGCCGTGGCCCTACCAACTTACCTAGTAGCGTCTCCCACGGCAATCCAGCCTGCTTCTCTCCGGTTCACACTCGCCTTTGGGATCCTGACGGTTTTCGCCTACCCTTAGACACCTAGTGAATTCGTGGTCATTCCAAGACCACATAAACTACCTATAAACCTACCCTGTTCCTCTTCTCCTTAACATAGTGCTTTGTCGGGGCACACCTTCTAAGATCTTATGGAGACAGAACAAAACGAATTAAGCTGCCCACCGACTAGGCTGGCAGCCAGGGTGAAAGACCAAAGGTCCGCCCGCCTCTTTCTTGGCGCTCGCCGGACGGAGGCTAAGAGGTTGTAGCGACCCTAGCCCGCGGCGGGCTATAAATCATTATTATAAATTTCATCTTGAAGGTCTATTCTCTATTATAAATTAGATAACTTTCAGAATTTTGGATATAGAAAGGTCCTTGGAAATGTGTAGACTTGGAATTCCCCATTCCAACCTAATTAAACAAATAAGTGTATTACATTCGCAATAATGCTGAAACGTTATGGTTAACAAGTAAAACTCACTGTGTAATTAGGAATGAAACAATACATTCATTTTAACAATTCCACTAAAAGGGAAAACAATATATCTATTACCCATATCTTAATTACACAATAACACCCAGATAAAAACCTCTATATACTATTTTATTCCAACCAAACTTATTTAGGAAACTGTACACATATTAAAAATCATTAAAGTCATTTTATATCATTCAGTAAAATGTTTGCATGTTATTTTTCTCTTAATCACAAAATTTTATTTCCACTAGTAAATTTCCTAAAGCATTAAACATTACTTTAATTTTGTTGGAATTCCCGTCCCCCTGATTAGCAGGTAAAAAGTGTGTGTGGGAATCAATTGTTCTTGCAAAACCGAGGTGTTTCCCTCAATATTTTCCATCCCGCTAACCCTCAATGTCGTATCTACAAATGAGAACAGTAAGACATAAAAATTATTATTGATTCCATTTCCACTTAGCTGCTTATTAACAGTCTCTTCTATTGTTTTTTTTCGATTTCTGCTGCATTTTTGTCTCTTCTGCTTTTCTCTTTTTGCACGACCTCCTTTAAGTGTCAGAAGTGTGTCTTGTTTGTTTGTATCTTACGGCATGTGTCAAACCATCTGCCACTCTGAGGAACCACATGGCCGGGCAATGGGGAAAAAATATTCTCATTTGTCACTGTCTAGAGAAATGTAACCTTTTGAAAATGTGGCAGTATCCAGTGACTAAAATTATGTTAAACTAAAATATATTAAATAACGGACGTAAACAGTGAAACAATCATATCCAGACATTAAAAAAAAACAAAACTTTTTCTATTCTCCTTCAAAAGTTCGTTTCGTGAAGTATCTTTGAAATAATTTTTGCGTTACAGTCCATAGCATGTTCTTAACTATTAGAAAGAAATCAAGGCACCTTAAGGGTTAAAGAGACAAATTGTATCTTAACTAATTCCCGTTATTGTTTTTTAAAACCTCAGATGGGTTGGATCATTTTCACGACTTCTATCGTGGTGTTATAGCACTAATTATCCTAACAATAGTCATATTAAAGTAAAGATGTAAACATTGGACAATTGGCGCCTCGCCAGCAATGCCGGGTACCTAATTGCCTTGCGCTGTGGCAATGTATGTGGCAATGCCAACGTGATCATTTGTCCAGGTATTTACGACCCTCTTTGCCTAGGTAGAAACATGGAGCCAAATGATGTAAAGAACATAACAAGCCACATTGAACACTTTGTACTTTAGGTAGAATCATGCAGATCTCTGTTGAACACTGATCTGGAGCTCATTTCATGACATTACGCCTATTTCATACTCGCCTGTGTCCATCTACCTTAATCACCCATCATGTATATAGTCTTTAGTGTCACTATTGTATTTTTATTATTAAAGTGTTTTAAAGCCTTTAATGTTGTGAAACCATTAATAGTCGAAAGTACGATCACGCAAATAGATATGTGAAAGATAATTGACCGTACCTGTTTGAGTGTAAAGCCTTCTTCGTGCGAGGTGAAAACCGAAATACAATTGGCGTTGACGTTGATACCTCGGAGATCTCTGACTACGGCAACAGCTTCTGTTGACCTGGCAAGAATAATTACATTTATGGATAAATTATATAAATGGGATGTATCTTATAGCAGAAACTTATATTATATGGTGCCTACATTTTATAATTTGGTGGCTGTGGTTTGACCACAGCCGCAAAGTCAAAATATTCTGATTCTACAGTAATACGGGGGAGACCTTTGAGAAATTCTCGCAAGAATGGTTTATGATAATATTACAGTATACGAGATCTTAAAACGGCCGTTTCACAAAGGCTTCAGTAGAAATTTATGGACCGTTAAAATGCGACGGCTATAGGGATCCCGCAAGGCATCTTTATTGCGGGGAATATTAATAAATATCTATAGTACTTCGAAATAATAATAACTTTTACTCTGCTCTTTTTCCTTTTTATATATTTCAGCTTGCTTGTATCAATTAATATAAGAATGTTAATTTATTGTACTTTTGGTACCTGATGACCTAGTTAATAAATTATAAGCCACACATATGATGCAATGGAATGACTTATTAGTTTAAAAAAGAGTTGGATTTTATGGGAAAATTCAATCAAAAATATCACTAGTACTTGATGCTATGATGTGATGGAATGAGGTCATTTCACGAAAAAGGTCCTTTTGGAATTCCCGGACTGGAAACTGCACAGGACCAAACAAATTTTTTTATTTTAGCTTCCAGCTAGTTTTAATAGGGACCTCAGTTTCAATGACTAAGTTCCAATTTATGAAGTATTAAAAACATTTTTTAGTAGTAAAAATGGTCATTTTTCTGTTTTCAGAAATCAAAGTTTTCAACTTAGACATCATGCAGCTCTATGACCACACCCATTACAATTATCATCTTAGCATGTATTTATCTGCTGTATTATCAAGTTTCAGAAATTGTAATAAAACATTTGCTGATCAATTTCAAATAGAAAAATCCTGCTGATAAGTGGTTTCCAGACGATCCGGGTCATTACTTCACGTAGAATAGTTTTAAGTTCTTACCACTAACCTGGATCATTTGGAAGGGAGGGGAGGAACCTTTAGCATTATGACGTCGTCTTTTAAACAAGTAAACCACTTAGAAGGAATACAGTTAGTTGGCCTGAGGCTTTTAAAGTGTTGAACTCCACTGTGGTTCGTGTGCGTGTTTTAATTGAAGTCAAAACTTCACCAGACTCTATCTGCCAGTAAGTAACTCCAAGTCTAATTTTTTTAAAATAATCTAACTTAATTTATAATGTTATGGTTGATGAAAATGTACTAAAGGGTGCCCCAGAATTAATGCAAGATTTGATTTAAATAGAAAACACAGTTTTTAGAATTTTTGATGTTATTTTTTTATTGAATTATAAAGTAAATAGGATAGGGTTATTTATGGAATAAACACATCGGGCAAATGGCCTCCACGACTTCGCTGTCACATACGCACTCTTTTGTCGAAAATTGACCATTAGGCATAAAAGCGGTTGAATTTCGTTGATGCAGCGTTGAATTTCCTCTTTTAATGCACGGGTGGATGTGGACTTGTTTACATACCCCTTTGACTTCAAGTAACCCCATAAAAAGAAATCTAAAGCTGTTAAATCACACGATCTAGGGGGCCAATTCTGATCACCGAAACGAGAGAGTACACGACCTGGAAATGTCTCATGCAGTATTTGCATTGTTTCATGGGCTGTATGGCATGTGGCACCATTTTGTTGAAACCACATATTGGCCACATCAATATCATCCAATTTCGGCAAAAAAGAACTGTGTTTACGACGCCGAATTAATGTTCCTGGATTTTCAACAACACTCTCACGCACTGCTTCGATATTGAAATCTGAACGGCTTGTTTTTGGAAAACCAGTGTGTTCAGTGTCTCCAACTGATCCATTCTCCCTAAAATTTTCAATTAATCTCTTCACCGTTGAAGTCAAAACACTATTCCGACCATATTTTGTATGAAATTTTTAAACTGCGGCCGCCAAACTTTCATTATTTTTTAGATAATGTTCAACAATAAAGACACGTTGTTCTATCGTGTAACGCTCCATTTTTACTAATCCTATACTGTCAGCTGTCAAATTGTTTTGTTTAGAGTTGCCAGTAGTTCTTTACTGCACAAATGGCGGCAAATTAAAAAGTTGCGTTAATTCTGGTAAACCCTTTATTTGTTCACATAAGTTCAACTGCAATCAAAAGTCATAATTCAAAACTACAATCTTGTCATTATTTCACCAGTCGGTACTTCTCCCCAAAAACATTTCAAGAGGTCGAAGCAATTAATAATGGTTTCAAATTTGATTTGAAAAGTTAAATCCTAAAAATGGATTGACTCCTTGGTAATTTTCTTAAAAGATTAAAAAAAAACTCATACTACTGAATTTATTTATTTTTGTCTTAGAGTGTAGGCTCATTTAATTATTTTTGCTTTGTTCTGTTCTTTATCGTCTAAATAATAAACCCTTCCATCTATCACATCGAATAACACATTTAAACCTACATATAATACTATTACTACTTATATCAATATTGTTATATTTAAATTTGCCGATTTCATCTACAGTGATCGTGAGCTGCTGTCTTTCCGGTTTCATGAGGAATGCAATGCAGAACATTCATGAATTTCTTCATAATTTTCCAAGCACTTTACACGAATAAAAATAAATGAAGTTGAAATGGACATTTTTGGTGGAATGGCCGATAATATGCTGCTGTTTCAATGATACTTCCAAGGAGTTCAAAATGCTTATACCGTATTGTTGTGTAGTAGTAAATGTCTTCGGTATTCTTGGAGTAGGCGTCTGCTATATCGCCGTAAGAGGCAGGGATTGCTGTTACGTCCAGCATTCACCAAACAAATGAGAACTGAGATAAGAAACCAAGGTTTTAAGGAGACCTACTCAGCCCACTCCACATGGGGGTGGTGCTGGGTTCAGTTGCATTCTTCTTCCATCCGTATCTAGGTGTTGATTGCTAATGGCTTCAATAAGGCAGCAAAACGTCGAGCGGGTGTCCTAGGTAAATACATTTGGTTCCGATCCCTCACTACAAAGCCGACAAAGTGTAATGGTTATTGTAAACTTTTTTACTATGGGTTTGTATTTATCTTAATCTCCTTGATTTGTCATAATACAAAGGGTCATAAAGACAAAACCTTCTTCTTAAGGGATGGAGACTCGATCCCAGACTTTTGGATATAACAATCTGAGGAAGGAATCAAAGGGCACTTCCTTGGCAGCCACTCTGGAGACGCTTCACGCGTCTTGGGTCGTCTCTGGAGATTTTGACTGAGGACTGTGACTAGACTCCTCGTATTGAGGAGCCATCGATGTATAATTAAGATTTATTGTTAGCTAGTAGTATCTATGTATTCGTTCTATCATTTCATTCTTATTAAGTAATCATTTTACAGTAAAATGCTATTAAATATTAGAAATAAAATACAGTGTGTATCAATTTCAATTGTATTTAAATGAATCTCTTCCATTTGACCACCACGTTAATTTATTAAGGTAAGTTACTTTGGGTTTAAATTCCAATTGGGACAATAGAAAATTAATAAAGTATTTTTGAGAAAAGTATAATTTGGTATAACTTGGCGCTAATCCAATGTGCTCAGGGTTTTATAGAGGAATGAAATTGTTCAGTAGTTGAATAGTTAGATGGCATCCCTACAATTCAAATATTCTCATTATTAAAGTAGAGCGTAACTGTGTGGCGTTTGTGCGTTCAGGTAAATACGAATAAAAACGCATATACGTATGCATCTGTAGAAAAGATACATCCTTTATATATTGCCTTACAGTGCATGTATTCGGATACAGTTGTATATTAGATATACTCGTGAATCGATGCACAGGTATCTGCCTAATATTTCAAATAAAAGCTTCAGTTCACGCAACGTAGCAACTAGAAGAGAGGGTTCGCAAATTCTCCCATATAATGATTTGTTTCACATATGAAACTTATAATTTGTTCATTGGACTTTACAATTATCGGCTCACAAGTTATAAATCATATTTTAATATTGATGTGTCTCTGATGGCTTACTTCAATATACACACACTGTACGCACAAAAAATGGTGCGATTTGATAATTTCATTCAGTTTTATTTTCTGTATTTGAACGCGGGGATTTTTATTTATTTTTTTTTTTGTGAAACATATCACGAAATTGTTAAAATATTAAAAGGAGAATCTATTATTATTTTCTTGTGAATTATTGGTACTCGTTAATCCTCTTGGGTTGCAATGTGCTGACACAAACAAAAAAAACAAAAAACAAATTTGTTGCAAAAATTATAATATCTCTTGTAATTAAAATTTGTATTGCTGTCATTGGATGGATTGATCGTTAACTGATGATAATGCATGACCTAGCTTTTAGGTCTGCGGGTGAAACAAAATATTTATAAAATAAGTAACTCTTTCAAAGAGGTGAGAATAAAGTTGCCAAGGTAACATTCTTTGAGCATCTGCAGTCGGGAAAGTTTTTAATTAAAAACCAAGATGTCCAACAGTGAATCCATAATACTCGAGGGTCGGGCTCCATCTACTTAGCCGGAGGAAAAAAAATACAGGACATTTTCCGGATTCTCTTTAATAAATTAAAATGCGCAAGTGGGAGGATGGAGTGAGGGGCGGATAAATTCTGGTGGTGGGGGTACATTTTTTTCTTTACCACCACTTGATCATTTTCCCAATTTTTTTTTTTTAAATAAAAGTTTTTGAGTATGGTCCATTAGTTACTTATCTCTGCAGATTTGCTTAGACGGTTTTCTTTATCTTTTTTTTTTTTTAGATTTTAACTCAGTTTATCTGTCTGGCAGTATAGGGAAAAAAATTATACATACATATTTTTGGATCCCATTCTTTCCATGTACTGGCTCTCGTCCCTCATGTTTTAGGACCCATTTAAGACGCTAACAAAAAAATCAAAAAAATCCAATGTTTTGAGAGGCAAATCGGGAAATACCCGAAAATTTGTATTCAGTAGTTTAGCTTTTAACGATTTTTTTTATGTTGAAACGACAATTTTTAATGATGGGCATAAAGAATAAAAAAAAAAATCATTGCTGGTAATAACTAAAAAGGTTTGTAAGTATATTATCATGATATATCTATACACAATGAGATGGAAATGATGACCGTATAATCTATTGTATGCTATAAATTGTAAATAAAAACTTAAATAAAGTACTATCTTATCTTTAGCAATTTTGTTTAAAACAACAAGAGGGGAAAAAAGAGTATTATTTTTTCTTTCTACGTACTTAAGTTGTTTTGTTTTTTTGGATTTAAGAAATGGAATTTAATTAATAATGAAATAAATTATCAGCTAAAAAAAGAAAGAGGCTACTAATCCCTAGATGGAATAGTACATGTCTAGAATTTCCTGAGCAATAAGGTAGGCACCGGAAGCCTGTAGCAGCCCAGAAAGCTGATTGGGAATTAGTTCGGTAATGGCAGGCTAAAAATCTATTAGCCTCTCAAGCTGGATGTAATTGTGTTTAGCCTAATTGCCGAAATAGCCTAACCCTCTCCCGTCCTCCCGGTCTAAAAGGCATTGGCGTTTAACAAGGCAGCCTTGCCTAAATAGGGACCATTCGCTTCAGCCGACCGTCTCGTAATAATCATTCCTCTACGATATCTTCGGAGATCACTGGTGATGGGACCAGACTCTTATTGGCACTGTAAAGTAGTGTAGAGCTTTAATGAAACCCTAATCCCTAGAATATTTTTACTGTTATCTTGTTTCTCAAGATGCTATTTATTCATTTGTTTAGATCTAACTTATTTATATAATCTAGTCAATTTACTGATTATTATTTTCCTGAATTAATGTTCAAAATGATTTAATTCTAGCATTTTTGATAGTTATGTTGTCTATTTGAGAATTCAGGGTTAACTCAACTCTAAGGATACCCCAAAAATGACAAGCTTCAAGCATAGAAAAATACCAATAGGCAATATTATAACAGAAGACATTCTGTTCCAGTATTGTCTATTGGGTACCCGATTAAAGATGGCTATAGGTTTGATTAACCAAATACTCAATAGTTGCCGACTGTCAAGAAGTAAAAGGACTTACATGTCGACCTTAAATGAACTATTCTTCAATATATAGTCGAAATGAACTACTCGTTGAATCAAATGAACGAATCAATGAAATCATATTGATGATGAATAAACGGACCACTAACAACAAACGGATCTCTGATGCGAACAACTTACGGACTAGCGGATCGTTGAATCGAACAACTCATGAACGAGTGGATCACTGACATGACCGAACTAGCTCATCCTCAAGGGGATATTGCCATGGTTACGCAACTGTTACCCAATATGGTGACGTTATCCAACCTCTTCTCGATTCGTACTATCTTTGGAAAATGTCCTTCGTTCTAGCGATTCTTCATTAAATCTTTAATGCCGTCGAAGCTATATTAGGAGTTAATTGTATAGTAACTTCAGCCGTAAAAGGGAACTTGGAACTTGGCATATGTAATATACTGCTTGTCTTTAAACTGCCGTATTTAAATATATTATTGTGTTATGTCATAAATTATAAAAATTTTTTTCCTAATGAGGAATTGAACCTCAAACTTTTAATGGGGAGTAGCTGATTACTGCGTCACAAATAAAGTACACAAACATTTGATTTTTAGCATTTCGAAACCGGACGAGTTTAATATTTGGGGACATTTAACCAGATAAAACGGTAAACGTAACCCATTACTAATAAAAAAATCTAGTACGTATTGCTTTTTTTTTTTACTTTTACGACAAACATTCGCGTGATTCAAACAAGTCTATGACATGACATAGCAGGGCACATGAAATTTCATTAAGAGATTTCAATTGAGTGCCCTAATCCTCATGGAAAATAATTACGGATCAATAATTAACGAATTACTTTGAAATAACAAAAGCGAAAAAAAAACAACGAACCAATCATAAAGTAATAAAAAAATGGTGTATATTTATGGACTTTAAATAAGTTGTATCTAACTAGTAAGTTATTAATACCATGTTCACAGTTTCCCTTTATTGAACAATAAAAAATAAATAGGCAAAATTTATCAAATAATGCTTGGAAATTCAAACACTTTAATGTATATAACTATCTTCTTTAATATATATAATGTGTTATTTTGTCGTTGCTTTTTTATAAAACCAGAATCTGTAACGTCTTCATTCTTCATTCATTCATTTTTTTGAATATGTTTGTAGCTTTTTTTGCATTACTGTTTTGATGTGTCCGGATTGGGATTAGAGAAATCATAACTTTAATTGTTCCACGTTTTGTTAATTTTTTGCATACTTCCCGTTATTGTATTTTAACCAATAGACGCTAAAAGACTATTTCTGAGATGTTTTCGAGTATAAAGCTGTAAAATCTTAAATAGATTAAATCATTTTTACTACTATCGTAGAACATGAATAAAGACAAACTAAAAGACGATTTCTTCGGAGTATCCCCTTCGGACAATAAGCTATATAAAAAAATATTTACAAGGATGTATGTTTATATACCATCGTTCACGGTCTATTCGTTAGTCATGTCCTGAAGACTGAAGAAGAGGACCACTCCTGCGATCTGTCGATGCTGCTAAGGCTGGAGTGCACTCCGCCGTGCCTTTGATCCCTCCCGTTTAAAAAAGACTCTCCACTCAGCTAACAGTCAATATCTAAAAGGAGAAGGCTTGTATACAGTGTATACTGTAGGCCTGTCTTAGATTTTTATTTATGGATTCGAGAGATTGAAGATATTCATAACTTGGATGGGTTTTAGAGTAGTTTGGAAAAAAAAATCGAGCCCTATGGGAGCACTGAACTTTCAAACATGTACTCGACAATCTACTGTATCGTATGTTCCATAGTAGCGGTGATGGAAATGACTCATTCGACATTTCGAAAGTGTGTTTATAAACTAGATAGAAAAATATGTTTCTGTCCTTATAGTAGGATATCAAATAAAATATCTCCTTAGCCTCATTAATAATATATACATACTCATAACTCATTCCGTGTTTAACATAGAGAGATGTCCTTTTGCATGTTTCATTTACTCCCCTAATGGTGCTTAAAATAAAACCAGCAACGTGTCATAATTAATTAATTACTCAATAATCTGTTTACGATTGATATAAAAAATGAAATATTTTTTTCTTTCGAATAAAATCTTCATTTAATAATCTGTCCTATAAGGCAATGTGTGATAACGATGAATGATCTCATTCATATAATAATTATATATATTATTGCGCCCACTCTGTCATTTATACTTTATTTGTAATATACACTCTTACATGCACAAAGCCCAGGAATCTCCCAAAATCCCGTAACTTTACACTCAAATTTTAATTGAGCTGTCTGTTCTATTTAAGGTTAGATTTTATTTTAAAAAAGTAAAAAAAAGTGGCGAGCAATGCAAAAACTGCCCATGAAAGCAAGAAACCTAGTTGTAAAGTGCATTCGTGAATTTACGGACGAAAAATTTAATAGTGATGGGGGAATTTTATATTGCTCCTGCTGTAATGAACCAGTTTCAGCTGTCTTTAAATGACACTTTTAAAGGAATCTTTATCAGCACTATAATTATCAAATATGGCTCTTGTTAGTGTCTGCAGTCCTACTGTTTATGATAATGTAGACTGTTTTAAACTTTAACATTTTAATAATACGAATTCACTAACCTTTTGTGAGCAGACTTCTCTCCATTCTGAAGTGACTAGCTCGATAAATGTCCATGATTCCAAGTTAATTGTTAACAGATGTAAAACACATCGCAGTAACTATGATTTAATAACAAGTTAGAAGATATTTGGACGAAACTAGACTTACTTCACAATGAAAATTACATAAACCTAATAACATTCGTCTCGTATGATGTAGACTTTGGAACTAAAGCAACTTGGCCGGTGGTATAAAGATCAAATCCACGAACCTGTGTTCAAGCTGTTTCCATTACTACGCAATGCATCAGAGATTGCTTTAAATTTCTCTGTAATGTTGTTTTTAGTTGAAATAATTTATTTATTAATAATTTTATAACTAATTAATAAATACATGAAACCCTAAAACAGGGCCGATTTGAAGGGACACTATCTACGCCTTTTTTTTTAAAACAAATTTCTAATTTTTAGTTGCTGATGTCTGTTAAAATAAATATATATATATTGTAACATTCATGATATTTGAGAATATCATGACCAGCCATCCTCCCACTTTGTCCAGCATCAGCCCTTATGCTCTTAGGAGTGGGGATGAGATAAAGGTCAGTCCCGACCCCGAACCCACGATAAATCATGCCAAGATGTTACAACTAATCCTTGCCCAAATAAACAGTCAATTTAACGCAATTAAAGAAAATAATAAAGAGTTGAGCGGGAAGTTTGATCAATTAAGGGAAGAAATAAAATCGGGAAGATCGGCTAAATTCGAACAAGGTTACACGGATGTAAACGATAAATTAGATAGACAATTACGAATTTGTGAGGAGAGAACACTCCAAGTAAATAATAATGTTAATTCAAAATTAAAAGAAGAAATCATTCTATTGAAAAATACGACAGATCATGAAAAAAACAAATTTAACAAAGTCACAACTAGTTGATGCTGATTGTCAGACAGATCTTAGCTTATATTCAATTAAGGATAATGAAGAGAAAATGACTTCATTGGAGGATGAACAGAAGATTGCAGATAACAATGATGAGTGTACCTCACGTCAACATGATCTAATAAAGCTTGACTATGAGAATAATATGAGTTTGTTGGAAAATAAATTTTCAGAGTTAGAAGATACAGCGAATATTAAGAAAGGAGAAGTGATTTCATTGAAAGATCAAATTACAGAGCATCAGCAGACAACCAGCGATAACGTGAAAAATTTAAAAATATTTCAAAATAAAGTTTTGGATATGAAGAAATTGGAATCTCAAATTCCAACTCATCTTGATGAAATTCCTTTTTGCGTGTTTGATTTGAACAACATTAAAATTAATGAATGGAAGGCATTTAAAAATAATTACAGGGATGTTTTTTGTTCGATACAATATGACTTCAAAAAAAAAGAAAAAAAAAATTATAGTTTTCTTTTATTATTTTCATTATTAAATGAAAATAATACTGATTGGATGACACATAAACTTTAGAAGTTTATACAAACAAAAACAAAACTATTATTAGAAGTATTGACCCTAGTAAAGTCTATGGAATTATCAGCAAGTGAAGCTTTTGCTTTCATTATCACTTAATCTATAAAACAGATCATAAATATTCTTTGAATGCTTAAGTCCATTATAATTAATTTTATAGCAAGGAAATAAAATGAGCTCATACAATTTTATACACGACAACGACCTCCCTATCTTTTCGTAACATTTATAATTTTTTTATAAACACTATCTTTTCACTCAGGTAAAATATTCAAATCACACACACACACTCAACAATTTTTCTCTATTGTTACTAATTACCAGTAGAATTGTCTAGTATTTTAATTAAAAACCAATATGTATTACTAATCACACTCAACCGTCTTTTCAACAAATGTTTTCCAAATCGCGTTATGATCCATAAAACAATGTACCTTCGAACTAATCCATACTAATTAGCATAATAATTTAGTTAAGTAAAAAATTAAAACAACTTGTACGCTTTTCAAGCAATTTAAAACCTTGCAAAATTTGAACTATTATTACTATAAACTTTGTAAAATTTCAACACCCGTTATAAACAACCAATTCAACAAACCGAACACAGCAACATAATATTGTGGATCCACTTAAAAAAAAAAAAAAAAAATTTTTCATAAATTTTTTTTTTATTTATAAGGGAAGGCAATTGTAACATTCATGATATTTGAGAATATCATGACCAGCCACCCTCCCACTTTGTCCAGCATCAGCCCTTATGCTCTTAGGAGGGGGGATGAGATAAAGGTCAGTCTTAGCCTGACAGCCAGAGAGCGAACAAGAGCAAGACCCCGACTTGGCGGTATCCAACAGAAGAAGAAGAAGAAGAAGAAGAAGAGATCAACAGTAACGTTGATTGGATTAAACAGAGATCATCGATTGGGTGATATAGATATTGTTTTTTTATTATTATGGATCCATTAAAAAGAGATTGAGCTCAATTTTCATTTTTTTATATAATTAATTAGTAGTAACTATCCTTGTTCAAAAGGAATTGAATATTTTTTTATATAATTAATGTCAGCACTATTTATAATTATAATTATTTGTTATAACCATTTTACTTGTATATATTTCACAATTCCCAGTTTCTCAATTTATTAATAACTATAACGTTAGCCTTGAGATCGGGCGATTCAATCGGGATAATTTCCTATGTCGAAGACATAAAAACAAGTTGAATTAAAGATCTCATGACGGACCTACCAAATTAGTTAAGGTCAATTGATCTAATAAATTAGGAAAAAAAATGGTAGAAAATGAGGTAGGTTTCAATATATATGTATGTATTTTACTTTTTTGATTACATATTAATTCCACCTCATTATTAATTGTTTAGTATAAAAAAAATATTTTTCACGAAACCACATCAAAACACGTAATTGAAAGAAACCAGGTCATCATTCGGTAAAGTTCCCTTAAAATTCTTGTAATTACAAAGAAACAAACCAGTTATATTTATAGGTTGCGTTTGACCACAAATCAGTAATTTATTGTATGGACTAGCGCTTTCTGCTGTTAATGGTGACATTATGAAGTGTGTAAGCGCTCATGTGAATAATAAATTACTGATTTCTAAGAAGTTGACGTTGTTGATAATGAATTAATAGGTCTTTCTCCCGTCGGAGTTGCAAACACACAATATGATTGTACAGGGTTAAAGAAACTTTGTAGGAATAAGTATGGAAACAACACATTGCCTGATGGAATGCATGCTGAGTGTAACATGCTGTCCTAACTTCCCCAGTCCATACTATCGATTAACTAGTTTTATATTATATCGAGTTGATAGCTTCCTCGTTCGTATCTAAACAGCATTGGCTCGAAGACTCCTCTCCCTCCTGTACAATAAATACATGTAGTGCTAGCAATATAAACCGAGTGGGGTTGATTCTACCCTCCCTGGAGACTAACAGACCCCGGATACTGAAAACAAACATTGGATGACGGGAAGTGTCTGTGAGGCTGGAAGTATCGACTGCTGGGACGTGATGGGAATGATAAGTGTTTGGAAAAGTCTAACATTATTCTTCTGTTGGGGATTCTTGAATGATGGATTCAACTATTATAGAATCGATACAGTATATTTTCGAGTGACTAATATAATTTGGGGCATCGCATTACATTAAATTAGTGTCTTTTATTTCTTCGCAATCAATGGGAACACCATCGGAACTTTAAGTATTCTGAGCCGACTTTTCAAGTTTAATTTCATGTCCTTCGGATAGAATAGAATTTACTAATTTAAAAAGTCATATTAAAATCAATCTGGATATAAGAATTAGAATGATGGTGGATAACGAAATGGTCAAACAGAAGCAGCATACTTTCACTTTCAATCAAAATTCCTGACAAGAATAGTAAATAACCGTGAGAAACTGAATAATTTATAACAATCTTAATATACCCTCCCAAGTTCATCCATCCAAAGCTCACAATCGTCCTAATTCTCTAACACAGTCCTTAAATAGCTTCACACACCCAGTTGTAGAGGACTCGTAGCCCTTGGAACACTGGGAGTCCTTGCAATGAACATATTTCCGATTATGTCCTCTGTGACTGCAGCTCTTGGTGAGCCTGGAGGATCTCTTGGAGAAATCTTTCCTTTTGTTTCTTATATAAGGGAGCTGACAATGATGGAGAGTAGGGTGGTCTCAGAAATCTGTATATACATATCATATAAATGAATCAGTATATACAAATCATACAAGGGAATGCTGAACTGTAAATATGGGATAAATGAGAAAATTTATCATAGTTATTGCCCAATAGGGAGATTGTATTTCAATAAACAGATTGTCTATTCATTAGTCTGTCTACTGTATTTTAGACAAGAAATAATTACCAAATTTTAGTTTTTTAAAATTTCAGATTGGATTGGAGCGTTTTAATAAACGCTATTATCGTATAATATGCAGACCTGTTTGAAACCAGAGCCAAGCCATTCGAGCTTAGAAACAATCACGACTCAGAAAGCATGACGTATTTTGTCGAATTCTTGTTAAATTGAGTACTAACAACCAAACGTTTTTTATATTCTTTATTTTCTTGACGTAACATTGCTTTTTACTAACCAAACACCAGGAATGAGCGAAAAGAATCAACATAAACATGTTATGTATGAGCACAAAGCTTTGTTTTGAAATATGGGGGGGGTGCATTTAGAATAATCAAATCTATCTGAACTTCGTCTTAACATTAAAAGATTAACCTGCCACGATGAATAATACCTACGCAGCACATGAAGGCTTCAATTTTAAAATAAATATTTAAAAACGATCATTTGAAATTAAAAAGTTTGCCAACGTAAAAATTCTAACCCAAGTCGAAAAGCTAACATTGGTCTAATCGATATTTGGCCTCGCCGATAAGAAGTTGAACAAGACCCACTTGTTTCCCCGAGTCATCGAAAACTTTCCGGAATTCTCGAGGAATTCGCATTATTGGTGCAAAGCCATTCTGAAAATTCCGAATAACGGCAACTTTATACTCCATAATATAACAAAGTTATATTAAGTTGATGTTGTGTGCTAACACAACTAAATATTAGTTGAAGCAACTTTATATATATTTATTATTAATGAGCATGAATAAAATTATTTCGTAATCTGTTAAGAGCATTAATGGTAATTAACGATTACACAGGCCAGCTGGTATATTTTAAGTTAAATCTATGAATTAAAACAAAAACGGAATTTTTATTATTGCCTTATACAAATACTAATATATAGAAAGTCACCGAACAATTCGGAAGCTTCTTTTCTGTGACATTCTTGATTGCATTTTGGTCAAGAACAGTCCCTTTCTAAACTCCAGCAGTAATCTGCTATTATGTGTATATCACATCTTCCTTAGTAGCGGGTCTCCATAGTTTTAATATCCATTAATACTCATGTTACACCCAATGGATTTGAAACTGTTAAGCTCGTTCGCCAGTTCAACATAGTTTTCAACTTTGCGTTTGCCCAGACAATTTCCAACTACTGCAATACATAAAGTGCAGACTTTCACTCAGCCTCATTCCTCGAATTTACGAAGGCAGCCTCCTTCCTTAATGAGTTGTGTTATTTGTGGGCCATCAAAAATTATTGTATTAATTTTTTCCGTATTCACATGAGACATTTCCCGCCATGGAATCTGTGTAAACTACTGGGATCCTTACTACTAAACCACAGCGGAAGCGGTTTGAAAGGTAGGACTGTAGGATCAGGAAAAGGGTCTGTGGTAAATATCTTTTGAGCTGGTAGAGCCAACCTGCGTGCCAAACCCTGTCAAAAGCTTGAGCTATATCAATCAAGAAAGGTAGCAGTGCAATACTGTTTGGTTTTAAGGTCTGAGGAGATAACGTCGCGAAGGCCTTGTTGAGCAGTGGAATGTCGTTGACGAAAACCAAACTGGTGTGTAGGTAAAAGGTTTTTGGATTCAACAATTGGAAGTTGACGTTTTAATAGGAGTTTCTCAAATATTTTTGAGAGGATAGGGAGTAGGCTAATTGGACGGTAAGATGAGGCGTCATTGGGTGGTTTACCGGGTTTGGCGTATAGGACAATAATGAAATGTTTCCAGAGGAGAGGAAAGTGCGTCGTTCGGATAATGCAATTATATATGTAGGTTTGGAAGATTATGGCTTTAGGAGGAAGTTGTTGGAGGATTCGAGGAGTAAGGAGATCATATCCTGGAGATTTTCGGTAAGGTAAGTTTTTCAGAAGGTATTTGACCTCAGAGGGATAAACGGCTTTTGGTGGAAGAGAGAGAGGAATAGGTGAAGTGAGCAAATCTGCCACAGTTGTACTGTGAGTATGGCTTTGCTGAGAAAGGTGAGGTGTGAAAGTATGGGTAAGATGCAGAGCTAATTCATTCGACCTATCCCCATCCGAAGCCACCCAGGGCCCATCATCACGACGGAGTGGATGTGAAACAGGTTGATACTTTAGGATTTTTTTGGTTATATTCCACAAGGAGTTATCCCTGGTAGACAGAGAGGAGAGGTAGGAATTGAAGGAATCGGAACGGAAGCATGCCGATTGCCGCTTTATTAATAAAAAATGATGTTTATACGATTTATATTTGTTGTAAGTTTTACTGATCAGAATTAGTCGAATCACCAACCAGCGATAGATTTGCTTATCAACAATAGAAGTGTCTAGTTAGATTTGTCTTGGGGACTCCACGGCGTTCCCATGTCTCTCACCTTTACACCGATTGGGGTGGTTCTTCCCTTCCTTCCGTGCACAATATTTCCTCGGTTCATTTCTTTTTCAAACCATCAATTCCCATCACCCCCTTTATATGTACAATACAGCTCAAATCCTCATTTCACTCCCGGAACACAAGATCCCGTTCTTCTGACCTTTATACTCTTGCACACAAAACTGAAAGTGGACCGACATACTTCTTTCTAGTTGAGAAGTGGAAGGATCTCAATCGCCGCTTTACCAATCGGCAGTACTGATTGTACGAGCGGCGATCAGCAGTATGCCGGGATCTTTGCCACACTGTTCTGGAGCGGCGTTTGGATTGGATTAGATCTTTGAGATGCTGAGGTAAACGATTATGATTGTGGATTTTTGGGTGACGATGGGGTGACGATGCCTCCCAGCCGACCTCTGGACCAGAGTAGTGAAAGAATGTACTGCATCGTCTAGGTCTTGGGATGTTTTCAGGGACAATTTGAGGTCTATGGACTCCGTCAGAAGCTGGCGGAAGTGGTCCCAGTCAACTGGGCCCCTAATAAATCAAGGAGGAGGCAGTTTGTGAATTGGTCTTAGGGAAATGGTTAATAATAAAGGACTATGATCAGAGGAGAGGTCATCGAGGCGCGTGAGTGAAAATTTTAATTTGATAACCTGCTCAGTACGATTGTAAAATATATACTTTTTCAATAAATAAGTAATCACTAATGACTCTTAATTATTGGATGGATAAGTATCATGCCTCTCAAAAAATCATTTATTAAGTAAAGTAGTGATCAATCAAAACTTAGTCAACTAATGATGTCATCAAAACCTAATAAATGGTAGGTGGAATGTTAGTGTCTTTTGACTGAGAAGTATGCATAGGCTGGATCAATTTACTTTTGTTAAGCAATCTATGCTACAGCCGATAATACAGCCGACAAAGTGATTTCTTCCTAACTAATCCAAAATTACCGTTCTGGTGGTTGCCAAGTAACAGGTAATGTTGCAGATTCACGAAAGAAAACCTTCTTCACACTATAGAAAAATAGGGTTTGATTCAGGTTCAACGAACACTGGCCCACGTAGGTCGCAGATATTCAGCTAAGGAGATCTCCCTTATTCACGCTACCAGGAATAAAGCAGCCGTTGAGACGGTTGATGCACTTGCATGTGACTGATCCAAGGACCCAGCTCTCTCGAGGGCCCTCAAGGCCTTCAAAGGATTCCACCACACTTTTTATCCGCGGCAGAAGGGAGGAAGAGGGACAGGGCAAAAGAAAAATAATCCATTAATCTCGCGCAGATGCTGATAATTTGTCAGTATTCTTTTTTCTATTCCGTGAGGTGCCTGTATCTCTGATTTTTTTTTTTAATCCTCAACCAGGACATTTTTTTTATCTGTTCCTTAGGCCCCGGAATATAATTAATATAATTAATGACGGCGGCGGGGTGTTGAATGAATTATAGAGCTCTCTCCTTTTTATATTTTCTCAAGGGCCAGAGAGGGTGAGAGGGGGGTGGCGCAGGTCACAGAATTTTCTTTCAAAAAGGGAGGGGGTTGCTTTCCCTGGTCCTGTGATTATGGCGAATTACTGCTTGCTTCTCGTTTTTAGTCGAGTGTCATTTCTTTTTCAAAAACATGTATACAAATAGAAAAACAAAACAAAGAAACATCGCTTCTAGAAACTGCGATTCATTCATTTCCTACTTGTATAACTCACTGGTAAGAACCTGTAACTCAAGCATGTTCGTTTGCATTAACAAAAGTATGCTTTCAAAAACCGTCTTGGCTTATTTCGTACGTTAATGTACTTGAGTGTTTAGTCTTCGGATGGTATTTGTTCGTGTTTTTTTCCGCACTTTACTCCTAGTGCTGTTTAGTGTAGTTTTTTTCCACTGGTCTCTATCCTTGGTCCATCTTTTAATTTTTACCTTAGCGCTTCTCCCTCACACTGCCCATGAACTCACAGTACAACTATCTTACATAGATTCAAATCATGGTCAAGGCTTGTAAAGTTAATCAAAGTATAATTTAACAAGTGACAATGTGACAAACATCTCAGCATTTCGATTCATCACACCTCGTTAAACACAATAAAGCTTATAGATATATGTATTTCATTTACAGGTCGGGAATATAATTTACGATCTGAACTCGTTACGATTACAATTATAATAATAATAACATGGCAACAAGACGAAGAATTGGATCAGCCTACATATATATGCTTAGTTTTTTATTTTTCTTTAGGCAGTATTTTGAAGAAAGGAGCGTGGGCGCTTGAATGGGCTGGGCCTGACGCAGGCCTTCAGTTATATATACTTCCGCCATGGGATGACAAAAAGATTTTAATATAGATGTGTTGCAACAGTTAGAGCTGTGAGATAGTAGTCGTTTGGGCAATGGGTCTGAATGTAACCAGGTACGCAAGTGAAAGGATTTGGGTTGTTGTGTAGCTGCACAGTACTGTGCATGTGGACTGGGTATAATGGAACAGAATACAACAATAGGTTGTAATGGAGACTACCAAAAAAATATTTTATATTGTTCCTCGTATTTTGTATATATGTTAACAGTGTTTTAATTAGTTTACTCAACCCGAACGGCTCTACTTCATACATCGTATTTACATTTACATGCACGTTCTGAAATTCAAAAGGAATATCCTACTAAATTTTGGGATAAGCTGATTAATTTTCCGTACAAATACAAAATGGATAAAAAAAAAAAAATAAACGTGAAAAACGCCTGACAAGTTTTGTTAAATTTTAAGACTTTTCAAGTCTCAGCTCAGAAACTATTTAAGATTTTTACAGTAATGATGTTTTTTCCTCATGGTCAATAATATATTAATGAATTTTAATGGTATTAGAAACAGAGAAGTTTTGATATTTTTTATATTATTGTTGTTGCTATTCACATTTTTTTAATTTGTTTAAAAAGAGATTTTCAGTTACAGAGATGTTTCAACCGATGTTTTTTTCCCCATTAAAATGCCAAGACTTTTCACCCACTTAAATACGTATTTAAGAATCTCACAAGTCATACGAGTTTATCTTGAGGTAATGTTCTCATTTTGCGTTCTTTATTTCGTTTATAAGTACACACCTATATATTTAAAAATTACCATTTAGTTTATAATCGATAGTGCAAAACTTAATCATAGAATGTTGCATTAGTCAGTTTAGTCCAGTCACGTATAATGTACACATAATGTACATACTTGTTTATTATATAATTCATTATATAATTTCTATGAAATAACTAAACCTGTATATAATATAGTGATGCTACAGGAAATACAAAATAAATTGTAAATAGATTCACCTGAGGATCTATAATTCTATATAATTATCTGGAAATTTAAAGGGGCTATGGAGAAAAAAAAAAAAAAATGAATCATAGAATCCATATTATATACTGACAACTAGAAAAATACAAAGAATTCAAAAATCATCAAAATACAACTATGAAACTACTAAAGAAAATTAACTTGACAGATCTGATTAATTCTATTTAAATATGTATATTCCCTGATAATGACCCAAAGCAGGTAGAACAAATAAATAAATTGGATGCAGTGTTTGTCTTTAAAATGAGGCCTATTATTTTATTAGCAATAAACAACACCATCTGGTTTATATCAACGTAACTGTGTCTTTGCCGGTACTCCTTGCTCCCAGAGAAGCCTCAATATCAGCCGTACAGATCTAAGCATCTACCTCTTTGTCGGCAGAAGAAAGGAAGATCTGCGCATATATAATAACATATAATGACACAGGTCGTGGATGTAATTATCTCCATAATACGACTTGCGTGTCGGTGTGGGCTAGAACAATTATAGTCACCTCGCATGATGCATCTCTTTGGCTCCTGGTCCCTGGGAGGTTACCTTTCATTTCAAGTAATTGTATGATAGATAATTAATTACAACTGGTTATTAATTTCAATTTTTTTCGGGTACTTTTTTCCTGTTTAGCATGTGGACGATGGCGTGACATAGTGGATAGATATAGTTACTGTGAAAGAAATTTTATTTTCGGGACTCTTCATTTAGCTGCACACGAATCACGCTTGGTCACAACTAGACTTAGGCCAGCTTTACTCCAATTAACGATGATCTTACTATCCACATAGTGCTCCGAAACTACTTTGACTAGAGACATGAATGATCAACTGAAAATTTCGCATTCGCCTGATTACCTACACACCGACAAAATTACGAGTTGAGCCTGGGGATCAGTTGCCTAGCCTCTTCCTCCATTATATATAAGAGACGATTTTTTTTCATCAGTGAACAACTAAATTTGTTTCGAGTTTACTAAAGTTACTAAAGACTCAACAGATTTATTTTATAATTACAAGTACCTAATTGATTAGTAATAACCCTTCATTGTTTTTCATAACGTCACTTTTATTTCAGCATCACTGGACCATCTTGTAAAACGTTCATGATTAATTTGCGTAATTATAACCCCAACAAATAGTATCTTTAATTAGGGCCTCGAGAACTCTAGATATACCAGTATAAATAAGTTATCGAATATTTTTCTTGCTTCCTTGAGAAACTCCATTTTCTGTCACTTGAACATGGAACTCACAAATATCAGAACAGTCACGAAGTTGAAATCAGAATGATTTCTAGCTTTTAAAAAACCTACGATCTTTTAAAAATTACTTTACTAAGATGTCGACGCTATTGATCCCTGGATCAACTAGTACCTGTAAACAAAAATTTATACAACTGCCTACCTACCTACCTGGTTGAAAGTAGAACCTCTCCCCTTAAGCTCGTCTAATAATCTTCGAACTGGCAGAATTGACGGAGGAATTCTCCTCCAATATTAAGAATTTCACCAATTAAATAACTTAGTACCTTCTAAGGCATAGACGAAATAAAACTTTTTCTTTAGCTCTAATGATAGCTTACAGCAAAAAATAAATGTAATTCTGAGCTCAGGGGAATATCAAGGCTTTACTTTCATATATGCATTAGTATGTTAACGATCGTTCAATCCATTTGATATTTTAAAGGTACATTCTACCTTTTCTCCGAATTGCAACTAAAGTGTTTTGCTAAGATCATAGTGGAAAAACAGAAATTATAGGGAAAGGTCTAACTTAAAAAAAGAGTGGTAACCGTAGAAGATCCGGTTACCGGGGTACGAAACCCTATTCCGTTTTCAGTATCATGCTTGCCAATACCAATAGCAATTTGAAATTTTTTCTAGAGTTCAGTGAGAAAGTTTATTAAATGTAACTATTCTAGTCGCAAATACTCTGTAGCCCATCATTTCCTCGACTACTTATCCGATATTGATCCTTTTCATTCTACGCTATTTACATCTTTCTTTATAAAGAAATATACTATTAATTATTCTCCCTTCTGAAAACACTTTTATGAAATAATCGGATAATAAGACAATAAACACAGACCATTTTATATCCTAAAAAAGGCCTCCTAGATAGTGGACTGCGCACAGGCAGTGAGGTGCAGAATGCATTGGCCTGGCAGTTGCCTCACCCGCCGCTAGAGCGCGCTGGATCTGGTTCGCCAACTCCTTGTGTGGTCTTCATTAGGTCGCTCTCCCTGCAATTATATCTCCTGCAGTTTTATTGTCTTCCCTCCTTTAGAGTCTACTATTGTATTTAGTATTTATTTTCATCTCTCTCTCGCGCGGGCTCTTTATAGTCTCCTGCTTTATTTATTTATTTTCCCCCTTGGGACCTTTATTGCCTCCAGCTTTGAATGTTTGTTTTATTTTATGCAAGTTACCTGATGGTGCTTTTAAAACTACTTACCTATTACCCAGAAAATCCTCTATATATGTGTCTTTGACTGACCAATTAATTCTTTGGAAACGAGTAGGGGTAAAGTTTCCCTTTTAATCACCATGATTGTAGTAATTTCGAAAGTTTACATCTTAACTACCCCTTCAATTCTTATTCATCCTTAGAAAACTCAGATAAATATTCTAAAAGATTAGTAATATATGCTTATAATAAAGAGTAAAATTCCTCCTAAGGGTAATGTTGAGAGACAATAATAGAATAGAACTGAAAAAAAAAAAATTACTTCGTGAGAAATTCCCCTATAAATAACATTAATGTTCAGATGACAAATTCACATCTGGCAAATAAAAAGTACTATTACATCATAATAAAAAAAAATAACAATGTAAAACAAAGTGTAAACTTCTGTAGGAAAGATAATAATAATTATGAAATAACAAAGAATATGTATTATGTATAAAAAACCAAAATAATTTGTAAAATTATATATGAGGTTAAATAAAAACTAATAAATTAATACAAAAGAAAAACATGACTTAAAAGTTAGCAGCCAACATCTATCTATAAGGTGCATACTAAACAATTAAATAAAAATATTAAATACAAAAATATAATATAATGAATGAATCATTCCCAGATTAACGAGCTGTCGACTGTGTTGGAATAGGAGATCTTTAAAGGTTCGTAAGGATGAAGCATGGTTGACATTAGGAGGTGGGGAATTCCAGAGGGTAGTAGAAAGAGCAAGGAAGGACTTATCGTTTGCTGTAGTTTTTTAAGATTTAAATTTATATACCATATGAATTGTGCAATGTGTAGCTTGTACTGCATGAGCGTAATCATGTAAGCAGGTGCCACAATTACAATTCTGTTTAAGATTACAAATTATATAATGTAAAGAGGACCTAAAACTAAACTTACATACTAACTTAATCCTATAGCGTTCCCACCTCGACTACCCTCTGCCGTAGTTGGGGAAACAGAGAGGGGGCAATCGTGTTAAACACGGGATTGGTGATGTATTGCAGCGATTCAAAGTATTTGATATATCTACGGCGAATGAATTCATCCACTATAGACAGCTGAAAATCTTCGTGGATTTCACTTCGCAACTGGAAGGAAGTATGTCGGTCCACTTTCATGAGTACCCCATTTTAAAAATTGATGCTCCAGTTTTGTGTGCAAGAGTATAAAGGTCAGAAGAACGGGATCTTGTGTTCCGGGAGTGGAATGAGGATTTGAGCTGTATTGTACATATAAAGGGGGTAATGGGAATTGATGGTTTGAAAAACAAATTAACCGAGGAAATATTGTGCACGGAAGGAAGGGAAGAACCACCCCAATCGGTGTAAAGGTGAGAGACATGGGAACGCCGTGGAGTCCCCAAGACAAATCTAACTAGACACTTCTATTGTTGAGAAACAAATCTATCGCTGGTTGGTGATTCGACTAATTCTGATCAGTAAAACTTACAACAAATATAAATCGTATAAACATAATTGTTTATTAATAAAGCGGCAATCGGCATGCTTCCGTTCCCATTTCTTCAATTCCCACCTCTCCTCTCTGTCTACCAGGGATAACTTCCTGTGGAATGTAACTAAAAAAATCCTAAAGTATCATCCTGTTTCACACCCACTCTGTCGTAATGATGGGTACTGGGCGGCTTCGGATGGGGATAGGTTGGAAGAATTTGCTCTGCATGTTACCCATACTTTAATACCTCACCTTTCTCATCAAAGCCATAATCACAGCACAACTGTTGAAGATTTCCTCACTTCACCTATTCCTCTCTTACTTCCACCAAAAGCCGTTAATCCCTCTGACGTCAAATACTTTCTAAAAAACCTTACAGAAAATTCACTGGATATGATCTCCTAACTCCTCAAATTCTCAAACAACTTCCTCCTAAAGCCATAATCTTCCTAACCAACATATATAATTGCATTATCCGAATGACGCACTTTCCTCTCTTCTGGAAACATGCCATTATTGTCCTATTCACCAAACCCGGTAAACCCCCTAATGATGCCTCATCATCTTACCGTCCAATTAGCCTACTCCCTATCCTCTCCAAAATATTTAAAAAAACTCCTTTTAAAACGCCTACTTCCAATTATTGAAGTTCCACAGGGCAGTGTCCTGGGTCCCATCCTCTATAACCTATACACCACTGATATCCCCTCTACCCCCAATACCTTCTTTGGCACATTTGCAGATCACACTGCAGTCTTGTCATCCCACCCAGACCCCGATATAGTATCCCATAACCTTTAAAAACACCTTGACGAGATCGAGTATTGGTGCAACCAATGGTGGATCAAAGTTAATGAAGCAAAATGTTCCCACATTACCTTCACCCTTTGTTGCAAGTTTTGTCCACTAGTTTTTTTTAATTCTATTCCTCTCCCTGTATCCGAGACAGTGCGGTGCTTCGGCTTCAATCTCGACAAACGACTGAGCTGGAACCCACATACGAGGCTAAAAAGACATGAACCAAACAGACGCTTTCGACAAGTGCACAGACTCCTTCAAAGGACATCCCATCTCTCAATAGAAAATAAATTACTGATCTACAAAGTTATACCTAAGCCAATCTGGACACACGGAATAGAGATATGGGGCATAGCAAAAAAGTCGAACATTAAGCGTATCCAATCCTTTCAATCCTGAGAGAAGAAAGTCCTGAGAACAATAGTAAATGCCCCTCATTACGTCAGCTACAAAACCCTTCATGAAGATCTTAATATACCTTACATTCTCGAACTCATCCCTTCCAAGTTCATGAAATTCCATAGCAACCTATCCAACCACCCCAATTCCCTAGCACAGTCATTGCACTGAACCACCCATCCCTATAAACCTCCGGCAGTGGCCTCGTGACCTGCTACAAATGCGTAACAGTGGGAGTCCTGGCAATGACCAGTTTCTCTAATCATGTCCTGAGCGTCTGTGGCTCTCGCGCTCTTGGTCAGCCTCCATCAGCTGGCTCGTATCCGGTGACGCGGCTGACGGAGGAGCGTGGGAGACTTCCCAAGACTCCGGTTCCTCTTTCGCATACGAGGGAGGTGACAACCAAGTGGATTTGGGAGGCCTCTGGGCTGTTTGTAATTATTGTATAAATGAGGGAGTGAATGTAGAATTGTAAATATGGTAGGAATGAGAATATTGAGATAAATGTTTACATTTATCTCAATTACTTATTGCCTAATAAGACATATTGTAATTTTAGCACAATAAAGAATATACTTATAAAAAAATATTTCAGGAATTTTTACACGCCATCTTCGAATCGGTGATAATGAATAAAATGCATTAAATTATGGTATATCATAATGAAAAAAAATAATGGCAAGGCAACTAATACTAGGATTTAATCGTTATTTTATTTTGAAGGAAATATCAACATACATTATTATTATTTTGTAACAGGTAGTATATTTGTTTGCATGTAATATATGATGTATGCTAAATCATCACATGCATATTACAAGATTTAAGTTTAAGTTAGTTTAATTAAACTGACATTAGAGATTTACAATGTTTTTTTGCTTGGTGGCCTGCTGTACCTTTTTCAGGATACTTTTTGATCAAAGCTGTTCTGTTGGTTTCTTTCTTACGACATTCGTAGATAAGGTGATCTGTGGTTTGAGATGAGAAACTATCACACCATCCCATCAACATTTAAAGCTATATATAAGCTATCTCAACTACTGTGCTATTGACAATGCTATGTTTGAAAATAATGTACTTAAAGCCGTTGGAAACATAATGGATTTTGTACATTATTTACTAATAAGCAGAGCACAAAGAATAAACTTAATTCGGATTAGAGTAAAGTTCGAGTTCCCTGGACCCATCAGTAAATAGGCGATTGTGAAATTGTTTCGCAGTCCACCTTAGTAACAGTTGTCCATAATGTAGCCATCGGGGCTGTTTCATCATCGATCTAAACATAAATAACGTCGGAAAGAATACAAGACAAGGGCGGAAGCGGTGCCTCCTAGATTTATAAAAGGCCTTCCACTTATGCCCCAGGTGGCTCACCCCCGCTGGCAAAGTCGGCGGATCCACACAAGTCCTCGGTCGGGAAGTGAGGTCGCAGTGTGTGGCAGCTGCCTATTGTACCACAGGTAGGAAATGGACGAAGGCCTTGTGGGTTTTCGGGAGTTGTCAACTAATGACATGGATGACATTCTTGGAATGGGCGAATAAAGGATTCTATTTGGCTGTCCAGGACAGCTCAGGGTGTCAAGGTGCTGAACTGTGGGGCAACAAAAGAGCGACCTAAAATAACACCACGCTTCAAATTAGGGTAGCAAAAGAAACAAACATGTAACTCCAGAGGTGTGAGATGAATCCGGTGGTTTGCTTATATCCCGTACAAAGGTTGAAGGAAGATCCGAGTTCAGTAGATTGCTTATGGTGGCTTATGAGACCAAACCGATGTTAATCGGTGGTATGATGGAACGAATAATCAAATGCAAGATTAGAAGGTAAGGGGTGGCATATTTCATAAATGTGCTGCTATTTTATCACATACCGGCAGACTATGAGGGGTGACCACCTACGGCTTAACCAAACTTTTGGATCGGCGATTAAAATAATTAATTCACAAAAAAACTAGCCAGCATCTACAGGAGGAAGGGCATCATGCACCACATGGAGTTAACTTGGTGCACCATACAGAACATATAAAATGAATTAATAACCTGAAAAGCATTACTATTAAATTCCATTCCCTAACATTGAATAATATAAATAAAACACGTATACCAAGAAACCAACCCCCTCCATACCGTTGCAGAGTTAAGTCTGAAACGTTTTAAAACCTATTTTATAGTCTGAATTAATATAAATTATTCCAAATCCAAAAAGTTTTTCACACCGTCAATTAGGCGAGCAGCGATCTATAGTTTAGTAAGTTATTGTGTTTTTAATTTTTTATTACTTATGTGTCGAATTTTTGAATTTTAATTAAATGGATGGACGATTTCGGAGTTAGTGCAATCAGGTAAATTTCATTTTAACAACTGAATGTCACAGCTTCGAGTTGTTGAAAAAGTGAATCATTGCTATATCGTGGAGAGACGGAACATTTAAATAGTTTATGGATAATAATACGATTGAACCACTAGAAAATGAACGGAGGACAAACCGGAGATTATTTTAGCATGATTCATAAAGACCTAAAATAAAAGGATGCCACAAGTTGAGAAAATAATAAATTTCTAGAGAAAATAAAAGGAAGAGGCTGGCGGCATGAACCAACATCAGAGATTTTTATCGTGTAGTTGAAGAGTAAAAACTATCACTGAGTATTTTATTCCATTGTTACTATGTATATTTTTTACTTTTATGCTTCCCTTTTTCTGCCATCCCTCTAAATGTATTTCACTAGTCGATAGGAATAGGTTTTCAGATCTTAATTTTTGTTAATAGAAGACACATCAAGTTCTTCGACTCGATGAAACATAGTCTAAACCCTCTATTCCGAGACATGACAACCCCACCGCTACCGGCACGATGGCAACTCACAAGATTGAGTAAAGCAGACCAAATGGTGGACATCACGGCGCTTGGCCCACCAACAACAAGCCTCTAACAGGCGCCCAACACTGCTATCCAACTAAATAAGACTGCACTACATGCCTAGAGGGACTCTAGGCCCAACCACCAGTGGACTCTCACCACTGTACCGCACCAACCAACCTCTACCGAGGCTTCCCATACTAATTAATTCCCTCACTCCACCTTCAAACAGGTACTCCTAATACAAGGATCCGCTCAACCCAAATATTCCTTATTTTCCCCTCATCCTTAATCTTCTAAATAGAACTTAGAGAAAAAAATTGTTAAGTTTGAAATATTCTTGCACTTATAAAGAAGTTCTCTTAATTCGCATAAATTAACTGACAGTTTTTTGCTGTATCGCATGATTGTGGTTAAAGTTGGGTGATAAAACGTAGACCCATCTGACTCCAGTTTATTGTAGAGTTATAGGGCAAAGACCCTGTTGCTCAACTAAACTCGGATTGGCATAAAGCGTACAAAATAAGAAGTAAGCAGTGGACAAATTGAGCCCCACCGGGTAACTGATCGCCATATCATGCCCCAACCAGGCCGAACCAAGCTAACACCTAAGGACCTAGTGAGAACTAGAAGGGCTTGTTTACCTTTGCCCAGGTATGAGGTAATTCAGCCATAGATAATTGTTTAACTGGCCGAATACCTACCAAGGAACAAATAAACAGCTTTGACACTTCTACTAGCTTCAGACATAACCAAGTAATCCTAAATAAACGGTACATACCAGTCAATTACCTTATGTTTCACACCACCTTAACCTTCCCATACATGTCTCCCAGTCCATCATTTTATCCAGCCAACACTGCTGTTAATAGACTTTACGATAAATTATGCTATTATTGTGAATTGTTTTTATCAATAAAGTATTTTTATGTCTTTAGTGTGAGTTCGTTAATTGTACAGCACATATGACAGGAGATATCGTCTGTAATGTGCAAGGTTAACCTTTGAGCCGAAATATCAGAACTTTATTAAAAGGTAAATGTTATTATTTCTTTACTGGTAGCTTTACCGCTAATGTAAAGAAAGTAAGCTTCTCGATATTGTAATTAATCTTAAACTATAGCACAATGATGTTCGAATATGGTGATTTTTGCACCACACGCCTTAAATTACACTAAGAAAGCGATTCTTACACTTTTTGGAACATATGAACGTTATAGACAACATAGAGATATACAGGGACACAAACTATTTCACAACCGTACATCATACCATGTGTAGTTGAACACAAGTGAAAATATCTTGGATGGCCTACCTATTAGGTTGGTGCGTATGAAATGTCGGATTTTCTTTAAATGTGAACGTTTGTCTCCCTGTTTTTGACATAACCTGGTTTATAGTCGTACTGTCCATAGCCAGAGTCACATTTTAGCAAAGAAGATTTTCTAAAAAGTGTTCCCTTTTGTTATTTGCTTTGAATTTTGCACCGATATGAATTCAACCGATATTCGTGTAATTTTCTTATATGAGTATAAACTTGGTAATAATGCTGCAAAAGCTGCACGCAATATAAACCAGGCGTTTTAGGAGAATACTGTGAACGATCGAAAAATGCAGCGTTGGTTTGAAAAATTTCGGTCTGGTGATATTTCCCTCCAAAATGAACCGCGTGGAAGACCCGAAACGTCTGAAAAATGATGCTCTGAAAGCATTGGTAGAAACGAATCCAACTGTTTCTTCAAGGGAACTTGCTGCCAGAATGGAAGTTGACCATACAACAATATTGCGACATCTTTCTGAAATTGGCAAGGTGAAAAAAATGGATAAGTGGATACCGCACGAACTAACCGAGCGAAATAAGCTGGATTTCTTAAACATCATTGAACATACCAGCATCATCATTGCTAACCCGATTTAATCGATTTAACGCTCGGCCACATACACCGTACAAAACAATTGTGAAATTAAATGAACTAAAATCTGAAATTTTGCAGCACCCACCTTATTCACCGGATCTTTCACCAACCGACTTTCATTTATTTAAACATTTAGAACTGTTTTTACGGGCTAAACAGTACGAAAATGAAGACAGTCTGAAAAATGCCATATTAGAGTTCATTGATTCTAAAGATCAGAATTTCTTCAAGACAGGCATTTATGCATTAAAATCTTGTTGGGAAAAGTGTATTGAAGCAAATGGAGCATATTTTGATTATATAAACAGCTTTTGGAAAAAGATATTCAGTTTAATAAATTCACTTAAGAATCCGACATTTCATTCGCACCAACCTAGTATCTTCTTCGGCCACCCCTGAGATAACTCGAGCCCTGATGGCTGGTTATATCGGATATAGTAGTAGTAAATGCGTAGAATATTTTTTTACCAACTTAACTTTGTTTATATTAATTGTCAACAAAAGCCTATTTATCGAAATATGTACTAATGAAATATTAAATATGTAAGCAAAATATGAAATATAGACTAGATTAAACATTGACGTTAAATAAATAAAAATACATACTGTCTTAAACATATTCAAGTTAGAAATGGGAATAATTCCATTTCATTAGTTTTCAATACAGCTTTTTGTGATGCATTTAATAGCAAAGTTTAGAATCCACATCTCTTAAAAGGTAATAGAAATCACCATTTTATGGTCAAGAATAAGTGTTTTTTTCAGCTCCTTAATGTGAAATCAGTGAATAAAAAGAGTCTAGAGAAGATAGTGCATCATTCGAGTGACAAGAATCATTAATGTGCCAGTCTACTTTCACGAATTTTCACGAACGGTATATACCTCAAGGAAGAGTAGAACCGTTTAGAATTTGATGACTATGATTCCCCTTTGTTAATTCACCATGATACTGGCTATATATTTATGAAATTGGATTATATTCGAATATGAAAGTCAATTTATTTGTGTTTATTTATTTATCAGTTTTCTGAAATTTCAATTCGATACGTTCATATAATTTATAGTTAAAAGTATAAAATGTTTCTAATTGAGGTATTTTTTTTGTGCTAAATACAGGAAGTAATAAATAAAAATCACTTATGTTCATTTACAAAAATAAAATTATTCTTTATCTGTTTGCTACATGTTAACAATTAGCTAGTAAATAATAATTGGGACTCAACTGTTCACATAACCTACTAAATATTATCAATAAGTAACGTATAAATAGGTAAATATTCATTTTCTAATCTTTAAAAAAATGAATAATCTTGTTAAACTAATGGTTTTACTTTTATAAACGAATCCACAGAAACATGTCGATATATGGAAGAAGTACCTCTTAATACAACAAAGGGCAGGAAATGGTTAACTGTGTGCCTGGTATGAAAGTATGAAAGCCTATTACTATCAACGAATTCCTAAAATTTAAAAATTAAACTCCCTTATCAGTAAGTTTCTCTAAATGGTTGCTATTTTTAGTAAGTCCAAGTACAACTGCGAAATTGAACCTTTTAAAATGGAAAGTAAATTGGCCTGTCAAAGCTTCTCCTTCCATCCTTTTGTTCATATTTTTCATCATATCTTAACCAAAAGAGAATTATCCAAGGTTGTTGCTAAATAAGCCTTCAACTTTAAGATCGATTAGTTCATTTTTACTGCCACTATCATGAAGCTTAAACCCTGCAGTCAACAGGCCAGATACGAAAACCAACATAGACAGGCAAAAAGCGATTGGTGTTGCTAACTGTTTGAAAGTAGAGCCCCCCTCGATAAAAAAACAAACAATAGCCAAGTTGTGAATTACTTTTGTTCAAATCCGAATATTAAATTTATCTATTTTTGTCAATTACATTTCCATAATCGAGAAAGGGCTCGGTCCCATAGGATACTCGACTGTTCTTCTTGCATGATATGGTAATATACATCCGAAACGAAAAAAAAGTAAGACACAATGAATAAAGATGATAGCAAAAGATAAGACTTAAACGTCGCCTCTCTTTAATTTATGGGAAGGTTCCAACATAGCGAATAGCTAAAGGTACAACACAACACACATGCGTGTGCATTCCTGCTACAATGTTCTTACAAGATACTGCGTCATGGCGGATTCATTAATCTCACAATTCATTAATCTCAAATCATCATCCGTTCTCTTGGCTAGAAGATAAGATGTTAAAGTTAGTTTGGTTTATCAACAATAGCAAACTCAAATAGCTTAGACTTCAATGAATTTAATGGACTGTATTTACAAAGATGATTTCGACAAAAACATCTTATACTTAAAGGTCTTTAATTAATATTAAATTTCCAAAAAAAATTCTATTGTTTGCTATATACAGCCTAGTTTTAATTAAATAATTACATAAAATGGCAAGAATAAAGAGAAGCTACTAACTCAAAATACAATATAAAAAGAACACTGAAGTTATAGAAATGGACTTGCTGTTCGAGAACACTAACACTACAATGGAATTGTGTTTAAGGTATGAGCTCTTAAATGACAATTCTTACAGCTGGATACTCAAATTGTAATTTTACAAATAAAGAACTTTCAATTTAAAAAAACAAAAACATATAAAACAATGCGAGTTTTAAAGTGACACTCTCTTACCCACAAGGAACCGTGCTATCCCCAGTACTTTTAACGCCCGGTACAAAAACACGACAGTCGCTGCTTTCGCTGACGATATCGCGGTATACAGTAGCAGCATGAGCGCCAAGTTAGCTTTTAAACAGGCCGAAGTAGCCTGTAATCAGTGAGAGATTGGGGAAACTCAATATCTCTGTAAACGCGGGTAAGACTGACTGCGTGATTTTCTCATTCAAAAAGGGAAAACGTGCACTGCCTACTACATACACTGTAGGAACGCAGAAAAACTCCCCAGTAAACATCCTCGTATATCTGGGCGTTAAGATGGACCGTCAGCTCCGTTTTAGCGGCCATTTTGTCAGGAAACTAAAGCAAACACCCACGAAGTCTTACCGGCTCTCGCATCTATTAACATCGCCCAATTTATCATTACGACTTAAGCTAATGATATATAAGAGTGTACTCAGGCTTGCTCTGCTGTACGGTGCACCAATTTTTCGTCATTTGACTGAAGCGAAAGCGAGACGACTCCAACAATTTCAGAACGGAATCCTCTTTCTCAGACACTCTACCGAAAGCTGCCTAAGGTGGATGAATTCATTCGCCGTAGACATATTCAACATATTCGACTTGCTACAACACATGACGAACCCCGTGTTCAACACGATTACTCCCGCCCCGTTCCCCCATCGGCACCAAGCAGTCGAGGCAGGAACGTTATAGTTTGTAAGTTTAGTTTTTAGTTATATTTCCCTTATTTCAACCCGAAGGTGAGCCCCATCACCTAGTCTAGTCTATTGTCTTTGTAATTTTAACTATAAAACGAAAAATGTTTGTATTTCTACCCTCCTTCAAATGCATGTTTCATGCATGTTCATGCTATGCATGAAAAGGAGCCATAAAGCTGTACATTTGTTTATGTTATTGTTCATCTAATTGTAAATTTTTAATTAAAGGGGTTTTGAAACAAAAAAAAAAGAAAAAAGTGGCACTTATTCCACCCCCTCATTCCTCCCACAATAGAACTTTTCTAAAGCTTTTAGAATATATCTATCAAGTAGTTTTCACAAAAAGCCTCCTAGCTGTCCTTTGAGGATACGCTATTTCTATTCCTATTTAGTCCAAGATCAACATCTGGCGGCCACCAACATAGAAGACCGCGGACAAAGCGTGGAATATCCTTTGTCGGAGCTGTCAGAGTGTCCGTTGCCGAAGATATATACGCAGTGGTGGAGCGAGGAAGAGCTGAGCAGGTAAGGTAGCAGGTAACCTGTTGGCAAACACACTTCACCTCGCCAGGCTGGGAGGTCCCAGGTATTTATGTGTGCCCCACGGATCACCGCATCGCCTCTGGGTCGGTGCATCGTCTTCAGGAATCTCACGATAAGTCTGCGAGCTATTAAAAATAACTTTCCCATGCCCTTGTTAAGAGCATGAACATAGTTTTTTATACCTTAACGATCTTAAACCAGTCGATGGAAACATCGAAATGTGATTCAGATTTCTTAAAAAATGAAGATTATTTGAAAACAATTTATTTGTGTTTTTATATTTATATATATATTTAATTATTTAAAGAAAGTGAATAATCAATACAATAAGATAACTGTAGAACTCCTACATAGCGTATCCATACTTTCCGAGACAGCATAGGTCGAAGGGTAAAAATTTCAGATACATAAATACACACAGAAATCAAATCACCTGTATGAAAGTAGAGCCTTTTCTTGCTAGTTGGCCTCTGACTCTTTTTTTACAGAGTTGCGTATTAATACTGTTATAGTGTTTTTCATTTACGTTTATTTTATTATTTTTTCACGTATTTACACTCTTCCATCAAATATGAACCTAGGTGATGTAGTTCATCGTCCACCAGGCTCATCTAATAACTTCCAACCCACAATGACAACAAAGGATTCAGAATTTAATGAGGTTACCAACCCAAGGTATACGGTTACCCAATTTAGAAGTGACAACACCAAGTGGGGAAAACTCACTTATAAATCACTCTTTCAAAGGTACGCGACATATTCTAAGCACTGGCTGAACCTGAGCTTTCAGTCTATGATAATAACGACTAGAAAACGATTCGGCAATCAAAATTCCACTAATATTTATTCAAAATGAAAAGCGATTCTAATCTTTCTTTATTGTTATAAAATTACAATCTGCCTTATTGGGCAATACAATAAGACCGTCATACCGTATTTACAATTCTTCATTCACTCGCTCATTCATACAGTATGGCTGTTTGTAGCCCAGAGACCTGCCAAATTCACATGGTTGTCGCCTCCCTCGCATGCAAAAGTGGAAGCAGAGTCTTGGAAATTCCCCTACACCCCGCCGTCAGGCACGTTACTGGATATAAGCTATAGGTTGACCAAGAGCGCGAGAGCCACAGACGCTCAGGACAGGATTGGAGAAACAGGCCATTGCCAGTTAATAATAAACTATTATGAAATGACTTAAACTCGGTCATCACTAAACTGGCTGGACAAAAAATTAAAATGAGCCGTCGAGGGGTTTCGAGTCATTACTAGTTATTTTGTTCAGGAAAAAATACAACATTAAACTTATGCATTGGAAAAAATAAACATATTTCAGAAGGGATCTCTACGCATTAAGGGTGGACGACGTTAGGGACGCCAAGTGGCCTACGTTCACGTAAATTAAACAGGGATAAAATCCCTACACCTTTTTGCTTCGTGACTCTGGTTAGTAACCAATAAGCGAATAATATATTTGCGCTAACTAAAATGTTCCTCGAAACTCTATTAACCTTGAACCGAAGCTCAAAAACGGTGACATCCCCATGTGTAGAAATTGCCAGTGGATAGGTCGTACTGTAGAGGTAACCACCACTTCTCCAATTGTCAGCTGAAATTCATTGACAAACTGTTTCGCGTAAACTGTCAACAAGCCCATGTGGCAAGTTACATAGTATGTCCACAATATCAAGGACTCAAAAATAAAACAGCTTTACCTGCAAGGATGTCGAGATTTTGTAATATTCCTGCTGCAGACGAGTAATTTAGGAAACCGGCTAGGCATGTCACATCAAATCTATCTTAGCTACTGCTACAAAACCGGCAAGCTCAGGCAACACTGAACCTAATACCAAAAACCTCCTTTCTTTCATCACCAAAATCGTAATTCATGCAGTTATTATATTATCGTATTTAACTTCATTAGCTGCATCCTGTTCTGCCAATACTATTGTTCCATAGATGTGCAACTCGTGCCTAAAAGCTATAAATACCTTTATGACAAATAAATTTTGTAAATTAAAACTGTTAAACTGGTATGCTCGGGGCATCCATCACCAGCCAAAGGAATGGATTCAAACTATTTTTAACTGCTAATAATATTGATATTGCATATATATCCAAAACACACCTTTCAGAAATAATTAAATTCAGGATATCAGGATACAGAACTGTAAGCAACAATAGAAAATCTAAAACAGCTTGTTGTGGTTTAGTAATATTTAACATAAATAATATTAAGTTCGTGGAGCATAAAATTACAAATATAATGAATCTCAAAGTATTAACCGCAAACATATATACTAATCCGCTTACACTAATTACTGCTTTGTACCAACAACCGAAAAAAATATTCAGGATTTAGAAATAAAAAATCTATTTCCGTCAAATCGGCATTTAATAGCTTCAGGAGATGAGCACAGCAAAAATATTTTCTGAGGTTGCAGGAAGACAAATCCAGGTTACTTTCAGCCAATTTTTTTTAAGCCCCCGATATTTTAGAAATAATGCTTATGAAAAACTTATCGCTACACGGAAATTCCAGAACGATACCAGCTTTAAACTCCGATCACTTAATTGATTTTTCAGCCCGAAATCCAGCCAATAGCCGTCAGGTAGGCACTGGAAAACGGTTCAGTAGATTGAACCAATTGCAAAATAACTTAAAAAATCGATTAAATATTCCTAAATACCTAGTGTCGAATGATTCTATCGATTAATCCGTTGACATTTTCTGTCAACAGCTGAAAGTGCACCAGAGGCAACTGTAAAGCCTTTCTTGTTTAAGAATAATTGACCCTCAAAGAGAGTGCCAAAAGTAATATGGAACAAAGTAAAAGAAAAAATATATAGTAAGTAAAATACAATTTTATTGTAATCATTGTGTTATCTGTTGTATCCATGTATGGCTGTCAAGCCGAGCTGGAAATAATAAAAATATAATCATATAAAAAAATTATTCTTGCTGGCTTAATGGTTCAGGAACATCACAAACTTACCCTTCTTTACTTCCAACACTAGAACGTAAAAATCATCTTTTATTTGTAAAATTATTAAAGATATTATTAATAGATGTATCTGATAAAAAAAATGGGACCACGTCGAAGAGAAAAGCTGCTTAGGAGAAGAAAACACCGGGTTTCATGTAAATAAATTGCTTTTGATGATTTTAGACATACTGCTCACAAATCGAAGTGGACCACTAACAAAATTTCAGATTTTTTTTTTTCTTTTACCAAGATATTTTTTGTCAGTTTAAAAGAAACTATTTTTACAACTAATCCACAATCTGTATCTTAATATTAATCTCTATGAGGATTAATGAAATCTAAAAATAAACAAAAACAAACCAAAAAAAAATTTGTTGACGCAATTGGCATATACCCTGAATTCAATTCCCTAAAGGAATGAATATTCGTCTTTCACCACCAGTACTCATTTAGCCGACGATATCAGGGAATATGTTCTGGCTAAGTACACTCATCGAGGAGGCCGAGTTCGAAAAACTACCCTTCTGCAGAACCGATATTCGAAAATCCAGGTCATTATGGAACGAGGTTAAACAGCTTGACAACTGTAAAGAGCTTTCAACTCAAACAGTTAGAAACCGCCTCCATGAAGTCAGTTTTAGGGCAAGAAGACTAGTGAGGAAGGTTTTTTTTAACAAGGCAATATACGAGAGATCGAATGAACTGAGGACCGTTGTACATTTACTGACGATTCGAAATTTGTTCTCCATTATCATTATCGACGTTTTAGAATGTGGAGAGAGCAAATACGGTAGTCTGATGGAGGAGGTTCAATAATGGACTGGGTAGGAGGGATATTAAGTAATAAAAAACTCGGGTGATATTGTTCAGGAATGAGCACGTGACAGCACAAAAATACCTGGGCAATCTCATAAGGCCTGCTATTTTCCCTTTACTACAACAAATCGGGGAACACTTCATTCTAGTTGATGATAATGCTCAACCTTATAGAGCAATCGTGGTTGAATGTTATTTAGAGGAGCAATAAATCACGCGTATGAACTGGCTCGCTTGTTCACCTGGCACGAATCCTATTGAGCATGTTTGGGGTAAACTCCAACGGCCTTGTCCAGAGAGCTTGGATGAACTTGGAGATGCGTTAACTGAGGAATGGGAGTTTTTGCTCCGTTTCATTTTATGCCTTGTAAGGAGTATGAAACAACGATGTGAATTCTTAATTTGAGGCCAAACACCCTACTAAAGACGTTTAAAAATGATTAAAAAAAAAGTAAACTATTTAATTTGATTTTGTCTTGATTAATAATGAATAAATCGTTTCTTTCAATACTCGTTCAGAGGTCTTTTTTTAAAAACCCAACCGCCCCCTAAATAATCCTGGTAAAATAAAATAAATAATATCTAAGTTTTTGTAAGTGCTCCGCAACAATTTGTGAGGAGTTTATTACTTTTTTACAAATGTGGGACGTGAGGTCTTTGTTGGAAGAGAATAAAAATGTTAAGACATTAAATGAATAACAAAAACATTGTTGCATAAAATAAAAGCTGCGATATTTTGTTTCGTTTGAGCGTTGTGTCAAAATCACAGCTAAAAAGGTTATTGATGAGAAATATCGTATCCTTTTACGGGATCTAATGAACCCTTAGCAGTGTCCAATATTTCCTTCAGTGTGCAGGAAGATGTTTCGCCCACCCACCTCACATGAGGAGGAAGTTGTGGTAAACCACAAACCTGGGGACGGAATTCATTTGTGAGTTATAATTTCCTGTACTCTCCCCGTATATATACTAGTTATGACCTAGGTTCGAGTATCAAGTAGAGTCTGAGATAGTACGGTATTTAGGCTTCCATCTCGACAAAAGACTGACATGGAACCCACACACGAGGCTAAAAAGACAAGAACTAAACAGACGCTTTGGACAACTGTACAGACCACTTCGAAGGACATCCCATCTCTCAATAATAGAAAATAAACTACTTATTTACAAAGTTATACTTAAGCCAATCTGGACATACGGAATAGAGCTATGGGGGACAGCAAAGAAGTCAAACATCAAGCGCATCCAATCCTTTCAATCAAAAGTCCTGAGAACAATAGTAAATGCCCCTTATTACGTCAGCAGCAAAACCCTTCATAATGATCTGAATATACCCTACATTCTTGAGCTCATCCTTCCAAGTTCATAATATTCCATAGTAACCTATCAAACCACCCTGATTCCCTAGCATAGTCATTGCACTGCGCCACTCATCCCTATAATCCTCCTCGGAGACTAAAACGGCAGTGCCCTCGGGACCTGCTATAAATAAGTGACAGTGGGAGTCCTGGCAATGGCCAGTTTCTCTAATCATGTCCTGAGCGTCTGTGGCTCTCGCGCTCTTGGTCAGCCTCCACTGGCTCTTATTCAGTGAAGCGGCTGAAGTAGGAGTGTAGGGGACTTCTTAAGACTCCGCTTCCTCCTTCGCACGCGAGGGAGGTGACAACCATGTGGACTTGGGGGGCCTCTGGGCTGTTTGTGTATGTAGTATGAATGAGCGAGTGAATGAAAATTGTAAATTGGTATGAACCAGATCATGTAGTACAATTACTTATAGCCCAATCAAGGCAGATTGTAATTTTATCATAATAAAATTGTTAAAAAAGTATTAAGTAAAAAAGTGACAAAAATTTCTCAACATAAAATTGCCACGGTAGTTCAGAGAGATAGGTGGAGCCTAAGTATGGGGTTGATTCAGCAAAGCATACAAATCCCGTTTGCTAGTCTAGAGCCTCAGGATCCCTTGAAAAATGGGACTCCAAAGCATGAAAATAAATTATACGATTCTAAAAGTTGAAAAATACAAACAGTTTTTTATTAACTCATCTATCTTGAATACTTAGGAAGTAGGGTTAAAACTTCTTGATGTGAAAAACTTATTCCAATAAAATCAACATTATATTTTCTTCCGAGGCACGGAACATAACTGTCATAAACTATACAACCGTAATCATATTCCTCTTTGAAAGAATCAAACATCAAATAACTTTTTATTTGCCCTCATTAAAAGCTGACAACAACAAAGAAGATGAAAGTTGAGTTTATTTACCTAATTTTCAAATAGTGACCCTCTTTATATTTGTTATATTAGTACACAATGACGTTTAGCCATTTTAATTATTTTTTTTGCTAATGTTTTATAGAAACGTTCTTTTTTGCTGTCTATTCAGCCAAACCGAGTTCTACTGTCTTTGTAATGTAACAGTTTTCCCTCCCTTCACGTAATTCCATAAAGAAATGTATGCGTGATTATACTTTCACCCCAAATCAAAGCAACTTGGTTTGGGTTAGGACTGCTGTAAGTTAGTTTCAAATAAAATTTAAATTATTGTAGTATCAAAGTTTTATGAATCTTTTAAAATTAAGCATCTAAGCATGATTTACTTCTCGTCATCATAACTTAGGTTCTCTTCTTCATCAATTTCCGAATATCATTATTCGTGATTTTTGATCGGTTCCTCAGGTGCCATGGATAACGGACAAACAGAAGACTTGGCAATTCAGATGAGCCTGCTCGATTGACGAATGATACATCGAGCTTGGAGAACTGAATGTCGGAATATCAAGTATCTTCCTTAAGTGAGCTCAGTATCATCGAACATAAATCATCGGGAGAAGATATTTTACTATAGCGGCACTGTTGATGATTCAGGGAGCGATAAGACGTCGCTTCATGCTTTGAAGCATCTCCGCTTTTCGAAGGGCGAATTTGTTTCATCAGAAATTAACATTAAAGCTCTAAACCGGAAACAAGAGTTCCGATTTCAGTCGATTTATCTAGCAGTGGTTCAATGCTATGAAATCAAGGGTACGTATATGACTTAATTCAGGAAAGCTTGCATTTTAACTCTAAATGGGTCAATTAGTTATACTCACTAGATCATTTGTGCGCAACTATTTGCCATTCAACAGAACAATCCATTAACGTACGGTACCTTACATCTTGGTGATACAAACATGTTAAAAAATATTACTGAAATGCTGAAGTCCATAATTTTTTCGTATATATAGAATGGAATTTTAAAATATGCTTCATCACAGATGTTTAAAAATGTTTTAATCAAATATGATTAACTTTAGGATAAATAAAAATGATGACAATTTTACAGAGATCTTACATGCTAACAGTAAAAACTATTTCTTTGTTAATATTGCGAGGTCTTCGAAATATGAGAAGTCTCAAAAGCTCAGCGTCTCAAAGCCTCCATATGCCATATGCCTGGGCAAATAAGTCCCTGGGGATAGCCCAACAACGAAGTGGGCTTGTCCTAACTTGTCCCAAAGCTGTATTTCTCGTACTTCTGGACCCAGTCACTTTCCATTACAGAGTGCCATCTTTCCTATCAGATTTTTTTGTGTTAAGGAATATTACATTAACACCAAGTGAGTACGTGGCCCAAAACAGTGTCCAGGCCCACTCGGTGCTTATGATGGCCACTAAAAGGTATTAGTTGTCCCTCACTAGCACAAATCGGAGAATTTTTGAATCACTCCCCAAAAGGGTTTATTGCATGCCAACTTCTTCCGTTTATTGCAGTAAACTCCTGCCCTCTCACAATCTCTATTTCTTAACATTAATTGTATTTTTACATTAATATTACTTTACATGGCAGGGATCGAACATGTAAAAATACAAACAATTACACACAGTAAAATAAATCGAGTACCTCTGACCGAGTCATATAGCGAAAGTAGTATATGTAAAAACTTTCTAAAATTGGAAACCAATGATTCAAAATTGTTCCAGTATTCACTTCAGCTAACTAATGCTATACTTCATGCGCCACATTTTCGTTTAGCTAGGAGTAATTTCCATGCAAGAAAATGCATGTAGTGGGCATGTATAAAGGATTGCACTTGTGGAGAAAATCGTTGAAAATTATGAATATGTGTTTTGCAAGTAAGGCACTTGATTTTGTTCTAGTCGTGGTATTAAGCTTGCCGTAAAGTCAAGTTGCGAGAGAAGAGCATTGCCTTAGGAAACATGTAAATAACTCTGCATAAAAAGGTTTCCTTAATTCTAAAAAGTCTACTAAAAAAACAAAAAAAAAGATAAAAAGGAATGGCTATAAAGTTGGCAGCGCTGGTTAAGTATGGAGATTGGGGAGGCCATGGCTTGAGGTCCCGGGGGACGGGCGGGATTAAATTATATTCGGTGATTTATTTCTTCAGGGTTACCTCAGGGGACGTCGCTCCGGGATCTTCTGTATATCTTATATCTTCTGGAACGGCTCCCTGCTAATGGCTCCGTTGATCGTCGAGTTTGGAAATCGAAGCTTTAATATTGAAGAGCTATGGACTTTATAAAATGGTCCTAATCAATAAAAACCTTAATCAGCGTACAGAGACATCAAAGTAACCAATAATACAATTATCTGCAAGTCCTTTACATCCTATTTTTCGTTAATAGGAAAAAATAAGTTATATTCTGTATTTTATTCATCGAGCTATATTTGAAAAACGATTCATGTTTTGAAATAACTCCATCAAACACTACATCGTTTGCTGTACCCACTTCTAGCTGTCTCAAACATATGTAGTAGCCTAACCACTTTTTTCCTTTATTTTTCAAAAGTTTATATCTAAAGTGTATGTTTTAAAATACATACGTATGAACGAAATAAATAACGATAAAAGGAAACATCACCGAAAGATGGAAATGTTTATTACCAATGTTATTTTTGTTGGCGATTTTCCTCATAGAACTTACTTTTTATAGATTTTCTCTTAGTCTTAAGTGTAGCTGTGAAACCTTGACATTGCAATGTACATAAACTTTCTGGCGATCTATTGCTTTACGTCACGTTTCTCTATTAGACTGAGTTACAATTGGTCTAGTACATATTAAAAACAGGCTTAGCCTCGGAAAATATATGAAAACGACTACTACAATGAAGCAGTTTAACCAAAATATCGAAATTCGCCACGTTCTCTGAGTTAAACACAAATGATAGAAGGGTCAACCTGTACGTAATTTGAAAAGACCAGGATTCAAATCCCGAGTGTGGCTCTCTTTTTGCCTTGTCAAGTAGTACCAAATGTATACTTTAAATAGGCAATCGAATCATCTTTAAAATGATAAGTTCAAAAACAAAGGTATCAAGAAGGTAGAGCGACGAATAATGTGAGGACAGGAAAAAGTTAATTTTGGTAATTGGTGATGCCGCATCATAATTTCAAAACTTATTGAGTAAGATAAATTAAAATATTAACTAACTCAATACACAACTGGGTATTACGTTTTCTATTGACGTCGTTTATTTCATATTTGTTCATAATGGATGTAACCCATCTTTAGGAAATAATACTTTGCTGTCTCCATAATATATATATAGTTATATGACGATAATTAATCCAAAACATTGGCTAATCCATGTTTAGACTCCCCCTATATATAGGCTGAGCCTACGGCTCTCGGTCTCATTCATTCTCATTCATTCTCTTATAGTCACGCGACTCATTTCAGTACACATTCATAGTAGTTCAGTTATTTTTATATCTTTTCAACCCAGTGTGTTGTACTTCCAATAAAGTGCTTTTTAAAAAGATCTATAACTCGTGGCTTGATTTAATTATATATATATATATATATATATATATATATATATTTATATTTTTTTTTTTTCAAATCCCCTTAAAAAAATGACAAAACTTTTATTTACTATAGATAATATCATATATATATATATTCCTTTCATAGCCCCTTTAAATTTACAGATAATTATATATAATTACAGATCCTCAGGTGAATCTATTCACAAATTATTTTTGTATTTCCTGTAGCATTGCTACATTACATACAGGTTTTGTTATTTTGTAAAAATTATATAATGAATAAACACATCTAATGATATGCATTATACGTGACTGGACTAAACTGACTAATAAAGGTGCTGGGGCTCACCTTTTTTTTTTGATCAACCTTAAAACTAACTTACATACTAATTCTTAACCTAATTTTTCTCCGAAAGTCTGTTGCCATCGATGTGGGAGGGGTTGTGGGGTCATAGTGTTAAACACTGGGTGGGCTAGGTGCTGCAACGAGTCAAAAAACTTTATGTGTCTCCGGCGGATGAACTCACCCACCGACGGCACACCAAGCAACGGGGGCAGGTCCGGCGTTCTTCAACCAATCGAAAGAGGTATGTCGGACCTAGATAATATATTTTTATTGGGTGAAAATTACAAGGTAAAAAATCTCCCTTGTATAACGAGAGTGGGCAAGTAGAGTTCTCTCCTTGTTGAGGTGACTTGCATAAACATTAAATGTTTTAACCAATGTATGTAACTGTAATTTAATTGATAATTGTATAAATATTTAAATAATAATAAGTTTTAGTTAGTTTTATTGCAGTATCGTAGGAGTTTGGTTGGCTTTTTTATTAATGTTTTTATCATTTTTTTAACTTAAATTTGACTATAATTGACAATTTCATTGTTTTAAGTATATTTTATCTGTTCATGAAACTTTTTTTTAAAGAATTCTAGGAATATTTTATTTTGTTTTATTTGTTGATATATAGTAGTATTGCTGAGCTATTGGTGTTTTGTAGTTTGAAGCCGACAATGATAAAATAATCTTAGTTAAAAAAATGTTGACACCGCTTAGATGGACTAATATTAGAAGAAATGCATCTGTCAAATCGATAACTGCGACCTTTAGCTGAGCACTATTAACTTTCAAAACTGTTTGGACACACTGCCATGGGGTCAGAACGCATTGTATAACCCATAGTGTTCTTTGAGATGTGATGCAACAGACGCTGTGAACTTAAGCCAGTGTGTGGCAACCAACCGAGAAACAGGACTTTGAAAAGATTCGGGACGAATACTTCGCGACTTATTGGGAAACTTACGTCAGGAGATGGCTTCTATGCTCAAAAGGGGCTTACGCGTGCCACGGGCAAAAGTTAACGAATTAAAAAGAACAGTTTAGGCGAGCATTCCAGACTATGGTGTAACTGGTTGACGTAACGGACGATCACAGTTACGTCACAAGTCCATTGAACGGTTTCGTTCTGCTATCCAAGGATGCACCAGAGAGGTTCAAATGTAAAATGATCGGAAAAAAAAGTTTATAGTGAATAGTTTACATCCAGCGTAAACATTTTCAAAGGAACCCTGACGCTCTTCTACTGGCTGGCTAACTAGCCGATCCAAAGACAAGTCCACTCGTGGTTTTTACTGTATCTTTTTGTAATTATGACAAAATTTTTTGTTAAATATTCGTCGCCATGCGCCGTAACTTTTAATGTTTTCTCTCGTGTTTTACACGTCGATCTAGTGTTAGTGAGTTCCCTGTTCAAGCTATTCCCACAATACCTCAGTGAGTGCCATTGATTAGTTGCTATTGACAAATATGTATTTTTCTATAATTTTGTGCAGCACATAAAATCTTACATGTTATTTCGGTTTCGGTTTTTCAAACTATAGTTATAGAAACCATTAATACTGTCAATTACATCATTGTTTTAGTTTTAAAAGCTATTCATGATGATCATACATTTCCAAACAAAACTTTCCTTCCTTACTTATGTAACCTGTATTCTTGCCTGCATTGGCTAGTCAACACTTGCAACTTAATAAATTATTATTATTTCAGGCAGCATTCGATTCTACTTTTTACTCAAATAATGATTCATGAACCATATGAATAGTTTCTGCTAAGGTCAGAAACTGCTTTATTTTGTTTAGTTTTTTTTTTGTAATATTATTTTAACCAAAAACTACGTAACGTCAGTTAAGCTACAACAGTACATTTATCGAGTTAATGAGTACATGTGAAACACTCACACTGACACAAGGACATAAACATACTGACAACATCTAGCAGTAAAAACACCGTATATGTATTCCACACACACACAGCTTGACTATCGAGAGAAAGTGGTACGAACCTTGAACCGAGTGTACACTAACCCGTGAAGTGTGCCTGGTCTTGTACCCGGTTGTTCTCGCCTTGGTTATTTATCTCTGTATGTGCTCGCCTACGACTGAATACGGACGACTACACCCCAGCAATTAGCAGTAGTGTACCTACAGAACGTATTGGGAATGCTTCTAGCACAAATACTAAAAGGAAGTAATCACCCTTTCCTGGCCTTAGTTCGAATACACAAAGGAGTTAAGTAAGAATAGACAGACAAACTGGATGTTTAATAGTCAGTAAAACACAGCACTGACATTACAAGCCAGTAATGTCAGTAAAGCAAAGCTTACAACCAAATCAACTTGTGACAATGGAATACGAATTAGGGAAAATTTACTCCTCAATTCCTCATTGTTTACGTTCGGGTTATTGATGGCGACTTGTAATGATGGCACTTATTATACTGTAATTACACGAAGGTTCTATAACAAACTATTCTAGAAACCCCAAATGGGAACCGTTCGCTGGCATAGTCAGGTTGCTGCACAGAAAATGGAGTCACAGGTTTGCTGCACTCACAAATACTAATAGAAGAGCCTTATTTTTGCAGTGTAATACACAAAAAATTCTAACAATAGTTTATTGATGTTTGTCTTTCATTCCAACATCCTTCCATTAATGCCAATCCATCCAGTAGTACTGTGGCTCTATATGGCAGTAGGCCAGTTGACACAAAGTTCATTATCTTGTGTTTCTGCGCTGATGCCAAGTACAATATTTAATTTTTTAATACTACAGACTGAAATTGGTTTGAAAAATAATGGAACAAATATGGTTTAGATACAGACCTTACTTAAATAATTGTAAAATATATTAAGTTTTTATCCATCCTGGTCACCACCTTTTCAAACAACACCTTTACTTCCAAGTTGTTGCCTTCCATCTACCTTGCTACGATCGTCGAATGAAGGGTTAATTTATATAGACTTATGCGAATACCAATATATTAATGTATCTTAATAAATCCAAATGTATCTAAATATATATATAAAGTAGGGGAATATATAAGACTGTATCTTTCTACGGATTCATATAACTTTCTTTTACCTACTTGACCCTTAGACCCATGCCTCTATGCTCAAGCTGATTAATTAAAATATATTATTTAAAGGGTTCCATTTAATTATTTTAAATAATATCGTATTTTGTAAAATCAACTTTTCAATTTTATATTCTTTATTTGAAAAGATTTAATGAAATAGGAAATAACATGAATTGAAAATCATGAATGATTACATTTATCTTATTAACTAAGTAGTAGAAACTATTCATACAAATTTACAACAATGTCTTCCTTCAGGAAAGGGCCCCTCCGTCTTCGGTTCCCTCCAAAGTAGATCTGTTCTCCAGGTCATCCCTGAAAGATGAGAGAGAGAGAGAGAGAGAGAGAGAGAGAGAGAGAGAGAGAGAGAGAGAGAGAGAGAGAGAGAGAGAGAGAGAGAGAGAAGGATTCACACTCTGTCCCGCCCCAGAAAGCAGTGAGAAGGGGTTGCTTCTAACTACCCCTTACCACCAAGCACTTCCTTGGTTTGAAAAAAGCTGGTTATTTAATCCCATCATATAGTTTATTAGTTCACCATCATAAGTTTTTTTTTGTTATTATCCTTAAACTACCCGAGTTCGTGACTTTAACACCATTCGGATCCATGTTTTGCCATTTGGTATCTGGTCCTCTTGGTGTGAGATTTCTTCCTCTCACGACACAAAAGGCTATGTCCTGTCACTCAAACCCGGTTTTTTATGACAGTCAGTGAGGGACCCCTGCGCCTTGCCAATTCTTACCTAGTCTATTTCTATCTACAATATTACGTGGTCACACGTACAACAACCTTCAAATTTCAGATCGTATTTACTGGCGACAACGAAGCAGATAAAGGGAAACTAAAAAAGATTCCTCTTATTCGTTCGAAAGTAATGCATCCCTTCCTTCGGTTTGTTTGTATACCATTTAGTTTGCAAATAGTACCATTTATGGAAATGAAAAAAAAATACTGACTTTGTATCAGTTAGGTTCACCCCTCCCTCCTGGTTCGGCCTAGCGACCTAGAGGTTAGACATTACAAGGCTCCGAGGTAACTGAATGTCCTTTCATACCATCCGTAAAACCCAGCCTCTTTTCGGATCTGTTATATGTGCGAGAGATATATTTCCCGTGGACCTGTATGTTAGTGTATATAAAAGGCTATGTCGAGCAGTTCTCACAGTACCCTGTAAGGACTTGTAATATATATGTATCAGGACATGTTAGTACCAGACCCCAAGGACAGATATTAAAGACACGAAGGAATGCCGTCTGCAATTCGCGGCTATATCCAGATGCAAATGGAAGTGGTCCAGTTCAGTTGTGTTATGTGACTTTTATTTTCTCATGAGGTAACGGCAGACTCGATAGCGACTATCGCCAAGTAAGGGTGTGTCTGATGTCGGTGATATCCAGGGCATTTAGAACTCCGGCAAGGGATTCTAAATAGATGTTTCTATGTAAATCTCCTGTGTAACACTTTTATTTATTTGTTTTTAAATACCTTCAGAAAACATTCCTGACTTTAAACTGTTATACTCAAGTAGAAAACCAAATCAAGTCCTCCCTTGTTACATAACCGTTGTTAAAACACTGAGCTTGGTTCAGACCTTATGTTAGGAAACATACTCTTTTTTCCCTCATTCAAAATTTAACATTTAGGCCGTGCAGGCAGTTTGATATTTACTTACAATACTCATTGCAATTTTAGAATATAAAATAGATTTTCGCCTCCCCACAGTCTATTATATTTTAGTAACAGTAACATTTTCGACGTTCCGAACAATTGTCTTTGGATGATACAATATTAGAACATGATAGTTAGTGTTTGCCTATTCCATTTATAGATTTACACGAAACCAGGGGGGTGGGGCAATCTAAAGAAAAAGAAAGTATAATGTCTTATACTTATCAGTCTGCTTACCCACCAATATAAAATTTTACTTATTTAAATAATGAATAATTATCCGTACAAGATGTTACGTGGTCCTAAACCATAGATAGAATCAATGACACGAAATAAAGGACATAGTAAGTGAATACAGAATATATGTAGATCTGTTCTTAAAAAAAAATTAAATAGTTTAAAAAAACTACTTGGTATTTTTTATCAAAATACTTCAATCTGTTCGATTACTGGATCATTAAAAATGACCTTTTCAACAAATAAAAATAATTCTGAAAAACTACAACGTAAATATAGAAAAAACATTTCAATCGATGAGATTAGTAAAAATGTATTTTATTGAATATCTTTCAAATTATTTTTGTCCTCAACAAAATTAGAACATAAATCCTATATAGGTTTTGAACTGCGACTTAAAAGATCTTTAAAGTTAGTAAAAACACATTTTTCACCTTTAATTTGTTAAAATATTTCAATCATTGAATTCTAACCAAATGCTAGGCAGCATATTTTGAGTTGTCGGCAATATAATTGATTTAATCATTCTTACAACCGCTAAACTCGTATTGAAGTAGAGCCTCTCCCTTCGAGGTCGGCAATCCTGAAATGATTCAATTTGCGTGACCTTACATTAAACCTGCAGTGCTGTAACTCGTACAAGTAAGGGCTGTTGTGCTTTACACACCAGTATATATCTTACCCCACACTTCTCTAACCTTCCCCACAACCGATACACAATCTATCCTGCCGTGAGGGCCACGATTTGACTTTGTGATGAGGGCTATAATTGCCATCTTGATATCACTAACAAGTGGCCATTAAGCGCTCCTGACGCTTAAGTGTCCCCCGTAATCGTCGCATCTAAGTGCGCTCCAGGGTTCAGAGAGAAAAGAGAAAAAATAAATCAATTGCTCTGCCTGCCTTATTTAATTACCTGGCTGGGACCCGCCTTGTTTTTACCTACATCTGATCTGCTAGTGTCCTGAGCAGTTGTTCTTGTTCGATAGAATAACTAACGAAGGGGATAAATGGAAACACTACGAAGGAAGGAAGGGCAAGTTTCTATTGGCATGGTATGTTCTGATGCTGTCCTGATAGAGAATGTTTATAGGTTTATTGAAATGAAAATTAGAGGTACCCTAAAGTATGGTTCCTCAAATCCAAAGATTGTACGATTTCCAACAGAACATTATCAAAGAGTACAACAGCTGTGTCAAAACGTAACAAGTGCAATAATAGTATAAAGGGCCAATAAGATCCAGTTTAAGATTATGTTTCGAAAGCATCCTCCATGCATGTCCATATGTAAATTAGTCCAAAATTTACCATAAAAACCTACCTGAATCGTGCAATAATACTATAAGACAAAATTGGATGGCATAATAATTGAGTGAGTAACATCGTCGCTAGGGACTGATCAAGGGGGCACTGGGGGTCGCCTTGTTCTCACGCAGACAGTGAACGACCACTATTAGACCACGGCCACCTAGACAGTTGATATTAAAATAATTGTCATGAGAACAGTGAAAGGGCGGTAGGGAATTATCTCCCGCTCTAATGCAACCATACCATTATGACAGCAATTAACAGCTGAGAGCTACTTAGGGCCCCTAACTGATGCCCTAATGTGGAGTAGGTTCTAGTGCAGAAGTTGAAATGTGTTTTTGTTTCTCATATGAACATAACAGTCTTGAACAGATAATTTGAAATATATTTTCCCAGATATGTGTGTGTATATATAGGAGTGTTGTAATACCAGTAAGGACCGTATTCACTTTCATAACACCGGTCCATGACGAGGGGTGGCTATTCATACGTATGAGGTGTGACTGTACCCACACACCTTCACATGCTATACGTCAGTTTGCATCAAGACACTCAATAAGTCGAATGTTCCCGACAAATGTGCAGTTTTGTTATTACAATGGCTGATATATAAATCTATACACATATAGTTTTTCACATATAAATTTACTGGACACATTGAAACAGCAGAGACCAGATGATTTCAAGAATTTCCTCAGAATGACCATCGATAGTTTTTGAGAGCTACTAAAGCTAATTCGCCTAAAAATCGAGAAAAAGGAAACTTGGGCAGAGTAACTATAAGTGTTGAATATGAGTAATGGAGGAGTTACGAAGATCTGAAGTTTAGCTGCATGTCTTTTCAACACAAAGTAAATTGCTTTTCAAACTTCTGTTTTTATTTTTATAATAGTAACTAAATTTCAGAATATTTTAATGAATCAATGAGTGTTTCAGTAGTGAAAATAGATTATATAATACCCAAGAACCTACTACATTTTTAATTTCCACGTACCCTTATGGTGTAGCGTACGTGGTTTTGTGTTGCGAGTTTGAGGGTCGGGTCCTAAGTTCCCCACACACTTTTATACTCGAACTGGTGAGACGGGCAAGTATGAAGGGGCTTAAAATGTTATTCACTTATAGAAAAAGTTTTGTTTAACAGTTTTACGATGCAAAATCGTTGAAAAGAAAACTACTTTGTGCATAGAATAAACTCCTAATATTACCAATATCCTCTGGCATAGCGATATGGAGTTTGGCTGCTAAACTCAAGATAAAGTTGCTTCAATCAACTGATCAACACGTATCTACGTTTATGTACGTGATATTGCCGAAGACAGATACAGATACAAACTTTTCATTACGAACTTCATAGTCGCCCTAAAAGTCTCATTCAAATAAATGATTAGTTCCAAACATATTACTGTAAACCCTCTCCAGAGAGGTTTTCCTTCGAGTAGAGATCTAACATCGTTAAGTACCATTGCTACACAGCTGAAAATTCCAATTACATGATGAATGTCCGCTGTAGCATAAATTGACAGATTTATCATTTATTTATTATAAGTAAACAATAATAATCAAGGCAGCAACTTTAAGCAAATATTTTCATTCATAATAAATATGTCCTCACGAATCAACCCAAGGACCTCAGGTGAAACCCTGCCATTAATACTATATGAGACAGATATACAGGATGAATACACTATCCGGAGCTAATACACCCGAGAGGCAGTGCAATCTATGAGCCCACTTATTGGCTGTTGCTCCACGAGTTGATGATGATATCCAATCAGGCCTCATGAAATATTGAGAGGAGCTCTCCGGGGTGGTGATACATTTCAGATCCTCTTAGGGAAGTAGTCTGTGTTCTTATAAGACCACTTAAAAGATAACACACCCAATCTATTCCCGTCCCCATTGACTATTCGTAAATGTTTCCTTATAGCATATTTATATGTCTGCCCATATTCTGCTAAGAATTTATGAATTCATTCTATCAAATATGACCAACCGAAATTTCGCCAAGATATCTTTGAAGTACACTTTATTCTTTGAAATACATACAACCAAGTATTGGTTCGCACGGCTACTTTACAACTACAGGAGGTGGCATTCGATTCTCTGCTTCCCCCATAAGGATTTCAATCATGTGGGGACTAAGCCTGGTTGTGGTTTACTCAGCCTCTTGAAAAGTTAGTTACGTTAAAAATTGAAGGTACTATAGCAGGAAAGTTTACCTAATACTCTTCTAAAAAAATTGCTCGTCTGAAACGAACAACGAAAAAGCTGAACTTCTTAGCTTACATATCCCTAACAACAAATAATTCCAACTAATTAAGGTCCAAGATACCGCAATAAAAGAGAGTTTGTGCGTACCCCGGTAGCGAATAGACCTACTTCTCGGACCTCGTGAGTGTACCCGCGCGAGCTCTTGTTTTCTCGCTTACTCTTTACCCTGGAGGAATAGTTTCTATTGTATTCTTTATACATATTATCTCCTCCCTTTAACGTCTACCTAAATTTACCGACTCTGGATAATAAAATAATAATACTGGATACAAATAAAAGTGTGGACATTTCTTATTGATGTTGGTATTCCCTCTGTTGTTAACAGAAATCTCAGTCAGTATCCTCCCAATACTAAAGAAACCCAGAAACCTAACAAAGATCCAGGGGAAGATCCAAATTACAGACGCTCAGGCATGTTTCATATGTTATCAAAAACATTCAACTATCATTACTAAAACGAATCAGTAATCGGTAGATAGTTTTATAATGCTAATATTATATATAATACTAAAAGACTTCATGGAAGTCACTGATGGTTTCTGTTATTTTTAAGTAAGCAACCGCATCCCTCCTTACTTCCCTTAATTCCTACTTCCCAGAATCTTATCCTTTTCTTATATATATATGTCTCAGGTTTTAGCCCCAGACCCATACTTTAAACAGAAGGTGAGGCCCATCACCTAGTCTGTACGCATTGCACTGTAATTTTAACTTAAAAAATATATTGTATTATATTTATGCCCTCCTTCGAATGCACCTGTGTATGCAGCACGAGGAGAAAATTGTAAATAGAAAAAAATTTGTTCATTGTAAAAATTCAATAAGTGTGTATTTCAATCTAAAAATCAATTAAGGAGGTTTTGAAATTAAAAAAAAAAAACAAAAAAAACCCAGACCCCACTCGTCCCAAGACATTCTACCCAGTATGTAGTAACGTAACTCTTAAAGTGTTTTGCTTGTACTTCATAATAAAGCTTTTCTTTCTTTACTTTTAAAAGACTCTCCTCTACAAAGATTATTAAACTGATGACTGATGCCTAAGTTCTAAGTTCTAATAGATGCACTGTTTTGTTTTCATGGATCAACATTTGACTGTTAGCCATTTATAAGGCCTTGGAGAATGTATTGGAGTATGCTATTGTTAGTCTTTGAAAAGCCTTTTGACACTGTATAGAACATTAGGCTTTCACATAAACTACTGATGTATAAGCTACTATATGGGTCACATCGTGTATTCATTCCTACCAAATAGACAATTTTGTATCCAAATATATTAAAATTACTTCCCATACATTTCCTATAACCACCGGTCTTGCACAATGTCCCTATTTACCCTTTCTATTTGATTTGTTAGCTTCTGTATCCGGTTTTCCAATCCACTCTAAAGTAATAATATGCTGACGACACAGACTCATATCTCGAATTGACGCATTTCCAATCTGTTAAACAGCGATTCAAAATGTGTATGGATCTCTTCTTTATTCTGTTGTATTCATTATGCATACAATACCCACGATCTTACGTCTATTGAACTTTATCAATTCCGAATAAAATTCCTTCTAATTTCAGGAAAGATGAGAACGGCAATTCAAAGCGATTAAAGTGAAATACTCGTATTAGACCCAGACGAATCACAATTAACCAGAACGAATTCGAAACCTAAGCATGAGAATCATAAATGACTGCCCTTGTCACAACTAAATAACATTTTCCAAGACAACTTCCCACAATACCATTCTTCTTCACTCAAATTAAGAACTTATTTTAACAAAGAACTTCATAAGAAAAGAGATTATTGCGTAAAATTGCAAACTACAGAAGAACCTCACCCAACGATGCCATCTAAATATTTGTCTAAACGTCCGTCCAAATATTTGAGACAAGAAGTTTCATATCGTAAAACGGCTCTCTTATCACATACACCATAAATAACTGTATATGCCATTCAATCTGATGTCTAGATATATGTAACTAGGCATCTTTATTGACCATAAAATATATAAATAACCACCCGCCTTTCAAATGTTAACATCTAAAATCCTGACATTATCCGATATACTGCTTATATGCCGCCAGTTTTATTAGTCATGTCATTAAACCTTTAAAGCTTTACGATCTGATGATATAATATTTTTTATCACTAAACATTATTTTATGACCTGACCAGTTTTAATATTGTTTTATGACGGTTTGTGATGACCCCCTTCTGGTCTATTTCCAAGCTCGATGTGCGAGGATTTCATCCATCACACTGTATTTATGCATTTCCTAAAACACCTCGGATGACGTTGTATAGTTGTTAAAATAAAGTTACGGGGAAATATAAGGTCTATTAGCGTTAGTCTACTTTTTAAGCTTAAAAAAATTTAAAATATATAAACACATATGTTATCTTGAGTCAACAATTACTGATCGTCAAGTCGGTTATCACGATAATTCCATAATTGGAAAATTATGGAGGGCCTGAATGTTTTATAAGCATCTTGGATCCACACTCTCAATTGATATTTCTTCGACTCATGCTAAGCTTATTATTCTTTGGATCATTTTCAATCATTTTCAGCACCAAGACAGACACTAAAATACGCTGATTAGATTAGATGTTATAACGGGAAATATAGAATAAAAAATAAAAGTGAAATACTTCGAGACGTTTCGCTTTTAAGATCTCTCACGACTCAGCTCAGGACCAATTCAAGTTTCCGTATTTTGTTTAATACCCGTTAAAGAAGGCAACAAAAATAGTTTAAAGAATTTCCCAAAAACTAAAATTTTGAAACATAAATTGTATAGATATTTTTCCCCAATATTTTAGCTGTTTACAATTATTATTATTTGTCGAATATACTATTTCAATAAGATAATAGTCCCAGGTTAATAAAGATATAATAACTTTATTATTTAAAAAAATACGGGGTAAATTGAAAAATGATCCATTTTTGGATTTTGATTTCCATGACCAATCCACAGGTTTTTTTTTTCAAATTATATCGGCTAACCAGGTGAATTTAGTGTACCCTAATATTCAGCTCTGTTTATTGCGGAACAGTTCTTTTTACCCTTAAGATTTAAATCATTCATTCTTCGTAGACTGTAGAGAGGAAAAAAAAACTGATAAATTATTCAGAAGACCCTTCGATCTCGGGCGAATCGCCAAAGCTCTCTGGTAAGAAACTCTGGATTAATTTCAGAAAAAAAATTTTGAATTCGGGTCTGACTGTCTGTCGTGTGTCCCCGTTTGCTAAAGACTCATCGGTATTTTCGAAGCGTTCGAGCGTCCTAACGGCCAGAGCATTCGAATGCCTCGTTCCCGAGCGCACGCTGTTTACTAATCGATTGTTTTGGGTTTTTTTTATATATATATATATATATAGCTGCCTGATTGTCGGAGGCACCTCCTGAATATTTATAGGAAGCGGTAGTTCTTTCTGTCGACAACTGGAGGAGAGATGGGAGTGAAAAAAACAGACACGCGATCGTAGTCAGGTGGAGCATTGGGCAGCGAATTGAAGAGGAATGTAGTCCAGGAAACATTGAGCTGGTTCTAAGGTTATTGTTAAGTCTCAAGCACAACTGCTGACGTATCTAAAAACAAATGGTTACACCCACTTACCTACTGTAATAGTTGATTCCTGGATCAGCCGAATCAAAATATTTTTTTTTATGGATAAGATTTTAATTTTGATTTGTATCGAGTAAAATATTTTTAAATCGATTGTGAACTTCGTTGTAATATCATACTCGTATATCAGTTTCGATTAATTAACAAATCAAATTTTTATTGAGATAAAATTACATTCTACCTTATTGAACAATAAGTATTTCAATAGTGTTCAATGTTCTCATTCATACCATATTCACAATTCTTCATTCACTTGCTCATTCATGCATTATATACAAACTGCCCAGAGACCTCTCAAATACACATGTTTTTCGCCTCCCTCGCATGCTAAAGAGGAAGCGGAGTCTTGGGAAGTTCCACACACTCCTCAATCAGCTGCGTCACCAGATACGAGCCAGTGGAGGCTGACTAAGAGCGCGAGAGCTACAGACGCCAGGACACGATTAAAGAACCTGGCCATTGCCAGGACTCCGACTGTCACTTATTTATAGCTGGCCACGAGGCCACTTTAGTCTCCAAAGAAGATTATGGGGATGAATCCCCACTCATGTGTAATGACAAAAGATCCTTATGAAGGGTTTTGTTAATGACGTAATAAGGGGTGTTGACTATTGTTTCAGGGCATTTGATTGCAAGGATTGGGTGCGCTTGATGTTTGACTCTTTTGCTCTCCTCATATCTCTATATCGTCTAGATTGGCTTTAGTATGCATTTGTAAATTCTTTGAAGTAGTCTGTAAAGTTTTCCGAGCATCTCTTTAGTTCTTGTCTTTTTAGCCTCGTATTTGGGTTCCATGTCAGTCTTTTGTTGAAATGGAAGCCTAAATACCGTACTGTCTCGGACACAGGAATCGAATTTGGCCATGTTATCCTGGATTTAGATTAGATGGAATTCTAAATACCGTACTGTCTAGGATACAGTAAGGGGAATGGAATTAAAAAAACTAGTGGACAGGACTTCCGGCAGAGGGTAAAGGTAATGTGGGAACATTTTGTTCCATTAACTTTGATTCGCCATTGGTTGCACCAAAACTCGATCTCATCAAGGTGTTTTTGAAGATTATGGGATGCTATATCGGGGTGTGGTTGGTATGACAGGACTGCAATGTCTTCTGCAAATGTGGCCAAGAAGGTATTGGTAGTAGAGGGGACATCAGCGGTGTATAGGTTTTAGAGGATGGGACCCAGGACGCTGCCCTGTGGAACTCCAGCTTTAATGGGATAGTAGTTAAAATATTCTAAACCACAGCGAACTTGAAAGAAGCGGTAGAAAAGGTAGGACAGTGTAGGATTAGGAAAAGGGTCTGCGGTAAATATGGTTTGAGCTTGCGAAGGAAACCAGCGTGCCAGACCCTAAAGAAAACAAAAAAAAACGTGTAAATAATTCTAACTACGGCTCCCTCTATGACTGATACTTGCAGCTGCACTGATGTTTCAAGACTTGACCTTTTTATTTATGAAAACCTCTGGATCTCTCTTCCTAACCTCGCTATATTTTAGTCCGGCCTCGTCAGACCCCACACTTTCCTAGTGGGATTTTCTGCCTTCGTCTCACTATAACTAGCCCCTTCTTGGGACCTCCCCCTCGCGGACAACGGTTGCCATGGCCCTAGAAACTTTAGCTAGTAGTGTCTCCCACGGCAATCCAGTCTGCCTCTATCCGGTTCACACTCGCCTTTGGGGATCCGGACGGTTTTCGCCTACCCTCAGATGCCGAGTGTGAATTCATGGTCATTCCAAGACCCCATAAACTACCTACAATACCTACCCTATAACACTTCTCCTGAACATAGTGCATTGTCGGGGCACATACCTATCAAATATAGAGTCAGATAGTACAGTAGTAAGACCCGTCATCAAGCAATTGTCCAGGTCATAGCCTAATCAACCCTCACTTCGTCACTAGGGCTAGGGCAACTAGGCACCCCCTTCGTGACGATCCGACAGAGATTTTCAAATATTTTTGAGTTGATAGGGAGTAGGCTAATTGGACGGTAAGATGAGGCGTCATTGGGTGGTTTACCGGGTTTAGCGAATAGGACAATAATAGAATGTTTCCAGAGGAAAGGAAAGTGCGTCGTTCGGATAATGCAATTATAAATGGAAGTTAGAAATATTATGGCTTTAGGAGGGAGTTGTTGGAGAATTTGAGGAGTAAGGAGATCATATCCGGGAGATTCTCGGGGTAAGTTTTCAGAGTGGTTAACGGCTTTTGGTGGAAGTGAGAGAAGGATAGGTGAAGTGAGGAAATCTTTAACAGTTGTGCCATCAGTATGGTTTTGATAAGAATGGTGATATATGAAAGTACAGGAAAGATGCAGAGCGAAGTAATAAATACTAAAGAAGGAAATTACTGGAAACTATAATTTCGTGAAGTTTGTTATTCGTTTTGAATTCCATGGAGTGTCTTGGATGGGGTTGTAAAGCGTTTATAAAACCCATAATGGTATTCAGATTGGTAATATAGCGATAGACGTAGATTTGCATTCGGAATATATAATGAGATGGCGTTTTTATATTTAATCTTTCAGCAATATCTATCAACTGGTTTGTGGACGGTGTAGACTTTTTTATATCAATCAGGGTTCGTTTTTTAGTTTTTCAAAGTTTAAGGTCAGCTGTTAAGGGTATTGTAGAATAGTTTAGATAGCAATATGGCTTGGTAGATTAATATTTGATTGAGTGGAAGAGAAGTGTGCATCGTCTCATTAATTTTATATAAAAATATAAACGAAATAAAATACGTGGAAAGTGACATCAAGAGATACTAGTGGTACTGGATGACAGTTTCATAATTGATCTCTTAAATACTTTATTTTATTATTTGATCATCTCAGTCACGTGGAAAATTCCCATTTCAACATATAAATGTATTATTAACAACTAAGACAGTAATAGTTAAAAAAAACTATTTAAGTAGGATGAAATGGCATTAAATAAATGGCTTCTATTGCCGAATGTCATATTTGTGTCATGCATTATGTATAAACTATATATATCTTGTTTAATGCGTCCTTAATAATAACTAGGGCTAGGATTTGTACGTATTCACATTTTTTTCCCAGACCAAATACATGCTGTACCATCGACTTTGTAAAGTATTTTAAGTAAATTTAGGTTAACTTTTCAGTATAATTTTTTATAATAAGTAAAATAATTTTTTCAGTCAATATTTCAGTGAAATAATATACCTTTAAATATTTCCTACATATTCTTCCATATTTCTTTGGGGGTTATAGAATAGTATAGTTATAGTATGATGGGGAAGACATTGTCATTACCTTTAGTTGGATTTTTATTGTTTATTCCCTAAATTTAAGTTTAAATTGGCATTATGATTTTTGATATTTTTAATGTTTTTACCTAATACGATTGTTGTATGTCCGTCCACATTATTGGAAAATTTTAGCTAATTGATTAGTTAGTGGTCTACATATAATACATTTATTCTGTTATTAATATCATTTATTAAGAAATATTTATCGACCGTATACATATTGAAATGTATCATTGGGAAATCTTTATTAGAAAAAATAGATAATAAATAAATAGGGAAGTGGCTAATTCTGATAAAATCTCATTCGTTCCATTCACTCTCTCATTATTACAGTCCTTACAGAATACAATATAGACAAATCCCATGTACAAATTTATCGTGCCATTTGGCTCCATAATAATAGTGGAGTACAGTCGAAAGCGTGCGTTCACTAATAAAAACGAAAAAAAAGTTTTATTTGGATAGACAAACTTATAGACTCAATGAAGTTTATTTTTAGTTAGGGCTGGGAAGGCACTTACCAGGGTAACGCAAGATTACAATTATTGAGGTAGGGTCCTTCCTCATCGAGTAAGGATGTGGGATAAGCCCATTGATGCATGCGTATGGGTTACTCTTAATGAAATAGCATTGTTGTAATATGACGGTGCAAACAAGCCTTGAGGTCCGATGTTATTAGTAAGGTTAACAAGTTCAGGCGTCAGGTACACCTCAGTATAGTACAATGCAAATATTAATTCAGTCATGAGACAGGTAGTGTGTAGAACACATTTATATTTAACCAGCCATTTTTTACCACATCGCCGAAACCCATTTAAATCGTGACACACCCTGAATGATGGGATGTGTGGAACGGTTTACCGTACATGCTAGGCAGACTAAAAATAAAATCCTTACAATAAAACAAACAAGGAAGACAAGGAATAAAACGGGGATTTATTTACAAGACAATTTAGATACTTAAGCATTTTTGAATAACTTATCGAATTTGATCGGATCAGGTTTCGGCCACAGCCGTCGTTTCTTCTGCCAATAACTGGACCTTCTAGGGCGATCTTTTCTGATGACTGAAGACCAGGACTTCTTCTTTTGTCTGTTTCTTGGATTGTACGTCCTCTTCCGTATTGTCAAGGAGTCTCCACAGACCGACTTCTTCCTCTTCCTTCGTTTCCGTTTTTTGCAGCTTGAGCTCCTCATCCGTTTTTTGCAGCCCGTGCTCCTCTTCCTTCGCTTCGGCTTCCCGCAGGATTCCTTTTTATTGCAGGTACCACACATCGAATTTTTTTCCACTTTTTTTTTATCATCGCATTTTTTATCCATCAGGTCGGTTTGCACGGGGAAACAGTCGAGGCAGCGTCTTCCACTTATGATTTCGAATATTGATCGAACCTATATTTAAAAATCTACTTAAAAAAATTGAAAAAATGAAACATATGTTTAGACAATCCAGTGAAATTATTAATCGAATGCGTTTCTCCAACATATGAAAAATTGAGGAACGCCGTAACAGATTCATAAATTATTTAGAAATAATATTCAATGTGAACTGTTAATTCTTATTTTAAATTTTTATTTCTTATTTTTCCTCTATTTCTTTGTTCCATTTACGACTAGTAAAATTTAATTTATAGCCTGATTTAACCTTCTTTTTTTTTCAGTTTAACTATTTTGACAGTTTAATTTTTGTCTCCAGCATTTACTCCAACTGTGGTAACATTCGTGTTCCTCTCGGAACGTTGAACATTCTGGAAGATGACGCATGTATCTTATGTGGGGCTTTTCAAAAACCATAACCTGGCCTTTTTTCGCCTGGAAAACCTTTCGAAAGTGGCTCAATTTTTTGTGAATACTTTTTTATCTCCGAAGCTTTTGATCGTTTTGGTAGCCATGTATCTGCACACTTGTTCAGTTGGATTAATGTCATTTAGCCCAGTCTTAAAAGGGAACGCCCTTTCATTGGTTACCATTACTGCTTTACCACGTACTACCTCTTAATTGGGTAGCATTATCAATCAACTGCTACTAAAAATATTGTAATGAGATAGAACCCACGTGAAAACTGTGATTTTCTTCGTTGTATTCATATCCCGTTCTATCTTATGAATTACTCGAATGATTGCATTCGTGTTTGCGAGTGCCGGACAGTATAAAATGAAAAATCTCTTTTTTTTTTTCATTCTTTTTCATTCCACAATGAGTGAATTTCTACTCCTCTTTGCATCCACATTTAAAATATAGCAATTCAGTTTTCATGTTTAAATGCCATTACAGGAGACCGGGTTTCGGGGGGCACCATTGTCTTTTTCTCTGCTCAATAGCTCATGCTGAAATTGTTTAACAGAGTGATTAGGTGATACCTCTCAAGAACAACTACATCTGAACTTGCGTTAAAACTGCAGCAATGTCACATATAATTATTGATAATACAATAAGATTGTTTTACGGTCAATATTCGTCAATATTTCAGTTCTAGTCATGATAGTCAGTCACATGCGATAGTGGTTTCCACTGACTGATGTGCCGGTCTTTGTCTGTTCTAACCATCGTGACACAATTCAGAAACGGAATTCACACTAAATACCCTCGTCGAATGCAAATGCACACGTAAAACGAGTATGAATTGAGTTTGCGAAACTTTTCCGACAGTTTTTTATTTCCATAGTTTCCCCAACACTAATCAGATTTCGAAATATACTTTACTGCAGAAAATACATACAGACAAGCGAAAGGAGATCGCCTCGTACTATCAGGACTGTGTCCAAACTGCAGATATTACTCCAGTAAGATTATTGAATATATTATTAATTTTTATGGTGAGATTATTTCCAACCATAGGACAAAAAAAATCAACGATTTAATGTTATAAGTTTCCCTCAAAGTAAATTCAACCACTTCGGGATAAGCAACATTTAAAACGCACTATGGATAGAGTTCATATTTTGGAACTGGTCTAGAATTGCGCGGCCCTCTACCACCCGAATGGCGAAACTGTTTAAATATTTGAGCTGATAAAGTTGCGTGGTTCGGTCTGAGGTGATTAGGGGAACTTGTATCTGCGGGTGTAGTGGTTATGCCCCTGGGAAAGTTTGGCTCGATTCCCTTCATCATTTTGGAGAAAATCGACCCAAATGAACCCTCTCCATAGGACTGATTGATACATCTGCGCATGGAGTCCGGGCTTTGTGGTGTTTAAAGATAAGCCGTAAAAATAAAGCATCTTCAAAAAAGTTAATAGCCTAAAATTCATCAATAACTGAAAGTATGTAATTATATTGTTTATTTATTTTGTTTCCTTGGCACTTCAACCCGTAGTATATCCTCGCCTCCTCGATGAGCTTCCGTCCAGCTATTCCCTGAGCAGACGATCATCAATTGTTAACTCCCAGCAGACTCCTGGTCTGCCTTGCTAAACCTGTCGCAAGCATTATTTTTCTTACATGTTCTGCTTCTGCAAAAATAGCATAAAGATTCCTATTTTTCCCGTTTCATTTGCTTTTTCCTCACTTTATAGGGCCAAACAATATGACGGTCCTCTACTACAACAACTGTACTGCTAGGCTCAGTGAACTGCGGGTTTTTCTTTGAATATATACGGATACTTCTTCGCGTACACTAATGTATCTCATATAGCAAGTCTCTCTCTCTCTCTCTCCCTCTCTCTGGCCCTTTATGTTCGTGCCTTTTCACACTCTCTTGTGAATGGGTTACCCACACAATTCTCGAGTCCCCTATCCCTTATGGACTTACTTTCGTGACAAATAACAGTTATAAACAGTAAAATCCTCCAGCCCTTAAACGAGACTCAACTACGGCGGGAAATCGGCCCACACCCAACACACGGGTTAATGGTGTACCGGCAGGGGGCCTTTGACTCGCTGTCACAATCTCTGTTCCTTAACATTACTTATAGTTTTACACATTTCCCATGCCGGGGGTTGAACATATAATAGTGCATATATTTGGTTTTACCCTCAATGATTATGAGTCCCATTGACAAAACTGAGCTTTTAGACCCAGAGAAGCCGTTTTGAATGGCTCTTCAGGTATGGATTGGGTTGTAATTTCTAAACTGTTCGCGTAGCTAAGCAACTTATAGCAGCTTATCGAATATAGCCCTGTTGTCTGAATGTCCGAATCCCTGGTAACTTATTATAGGACCATATTGCAAAGTATGGTATATTGAATCGCCTCCCTGTAGTCCCTTGTCCACATTAAATTCAGGAAAGGATTCTTAGTGAATTTGTGGCGTACTTGATGCTCATCTTAACTAAGTGGATTCCTAACAAAGGACGGGTTCACAACTCGTCCATTCCTTCCTAAAGCTTTGTACGTTTATTGTTATCGCAGCTTCTTAAGAATTTATATTTATTTTAAACCAGTCCATTCTTTATAACAACATATCAAACTTTTTCCAGTGCTAGTCATCATCTTTTAACCATTTCGTTGTCATTCTGAGTTTCAAAATCTTCTACCCACCGTTTTTTGGACTTCCACACGTCTTTTCTTTTGGTGTGAAGCTGTATAAACGTTCTTCCCTTACACTTACTCATTAGGCATTCATAACATTTTAACTTTTTAATCTCTATTTTATAAATAATGGTTTTATGGACTACGTTGGTTCTGTTTGCTGTACTTCGTACTCCCCTCCTCCTCAATATCTCAGAGTCCTCCTCCGAAAATCTATGTCAAATAGTTTCTATACTTGTATATGTATGGTATATGTATCTATGGCATTTAGCTGGGATGTAGATGTTTCAATAACTATTAAATATTACCTACAGATAATTACTAACTGAAATTCCGACTAAAATATGACATTAATATGCTTCACTTATTGAACATCAGGACGAAGAAAGAAATCCCGCTACTAAACGACAAATAAATCTCTTTATTAGAGGTATAATGCCTTGGACGTAATCTGTTTAGCGTTTTGAGGTCAGTATTTCATGGTTTCGGGCATCTCTTCTGTTTCAGAGCTCATTCGATCCTTCGCTAATCCCGTATTTTAAGAGGCTAAAGAGGGATTTAATGTGGCTTATGTAAAGGAAAGGGCTTTTGACGATAAATCAAAAGATAAATTCCGGCTAAGGGATCCGTTTGAATATATCATATATAACACGCGGGTATAATACCTAGGCATTATTAAAACCCTCATTGTGGCCTCGAGCAGTGTGAACTACAAGCCTACTGTTTCTTATCAAAGTTTAAGAGTAATAAAACCTATTTTATAGAATTGTTATAATAACCATAAAGTACATCATCAACATAACAACAAATTCCAAAACATTATGACATTGTATGTTACGCACAACAACATTAACATTGTATGTTAACTCGTAAATCGTTTTTATAATGAGTTTTAACGATTAACAAATTGAAATTTGTTGTTTCGTTTAACGAGAAGTGTGGGGACGTTATCTTATGGAAACAAAACCGATTTATGTTAACTAATCCTGGGTAACGCAGGGTCACAACATCACACATTCTTTGTAACTAATCACTGTATAGTTCTTAATCAATGGTTCGACTTTCTGGAATGAATTATGCCTTCGTAATTCCAAAATTCAGTAAGCATTGTCTTTTTTCGAATTCCCCTTGCAACTGACACACGAGGCTGATTGCAACCTGACTATTTTTTCTTGGTCTTAGGGCTGTTCAATATATTTACAATTTTCATCCCACGTAACAATTCTTTAAATGAAACGATGGTCATTTGGGATTTTCAAATGTTGTTGATAAAGTTCTACCTGCTCAGTGGGCAACTCATCGGGAGCCACTCTCGATCGATAACTTTTCCCAAGTTATACAGTCCAAGAGTTACAGTGGATTAGGAAACTCTAATCTCTCATTCCAATGTCCGAGTACTTATCGTTGGGTCTGACTCAACTGAGTCCCGCATAGCTTCCTCGTCTAATGATGATTTTCTTCCGGAGCCCTCTTTCCTCTCGAGGCTGTAGTCACCAGTTTCAAATTTCTAGACCCATCCACTCACAGTCCGCCCTGAAAGAGCATTCTCTTTTTCGAATTGTCACACCAAAGGAAGAATATGTGGTGGAGTTTTTGTAGTACCAGGTTTCGTCGGTAGGACCGTGTGAAGCAGCATTTCACCAGTTAGCATGCCAAGTGCCGTCACTGGAAAAGGTCTGCTTCTGCTTGTATTAATTTACTAGTGATAGTAGTTTTGCGTTCTCGTCGTTTTTGTGATGGCTGATTTTCTTGAACAGCGCGCAGTGGTGAAGTTTTGCATCCTTGAAACGTTGAAAGCGGCATACAAGGATGATGCTACCTGGAAAACTCATGTGTTTTTACCGTTTTAAAAGTGGGGAAATGTCAATTAATAATCAACCTCGCTCTAGACGTCCTTCGATGGGCCGAAACAACGAGAATCTCTAAAAAAGTCGCGAAAACGTCCTGGAAGATCGACGGCGGACCATCGAAAAAGTTATGGAGAAATCTGGGGTGACTTGGAGTTTAATACAGCGAATTATAAGTAAAGATTTGTAGATGAGAAGGGCCGCTGCAAAATTTGTTCTTTGACTGCTGACGACTGCACAACATAAACAAGGTCGCTTGGACCATGCTTTGCTTTGAAGGAAGAGTTCCGAAATGACTCAAACATTTTGTCCATGGTATCACAGGTGGCGAATTATGGTGCTATGTATACGATCCTGCAACTAAGCAGCAATCAAGCCAATTGGAAGACTCCAAATTCGCCTCGCCCCAAAAAAGCTCGTCAGATAAGATCAGATGTTCAGACAGATCAAATTCAGATGTAAGACGATGCTCATTCGTTTTCTCAATGTGAGAGTAGTTTGTTCCCCCGGGTCAGACCTGGAAGTTTTGAAAATATTACGAAACAGTTTGCGGAGGAAAACACCTAATTTGTGTTAGTCAGGGGACTGGTTTTGACCACAACACTCCTGCTCACACAGCTCTCTCTGTGCCGATTTGTCACCATAAATGGTATGACCACTGTGCCCCATCCTTCCTATTCGCCCAATTTAGCTCCCTGCAGCTTCTCTTTGTCCCTCCGAATGAAAAGAAAGGAGGTGCTGTCTGGCATCATAAAAGAGGAATTAAAAAATGTTTTAAACATTCGACTAAAATATTAGACAAGTGTATTGAATCTAATAAAGAGTACTTTAAAGGAGATTAAAGAGTTTTTGAAGAAAAACATTTTACTTTGTGCAAAAATAGTTCGGTTTCTTTTGTGACCACCCTCGTAGTGCATCATTGGGCTGGCTACCAACCCCACTTACATTCTAAGAGTTTGTGGCTTTCTTGGCATCTTCGTGAAACAGCCGGATTGTAAGGCGTGGCAATTTTCGTTTCTCCCGATTTCTCTATGGGCTTTACTGAGGGAATCCTTGGAGGCACGGGGGCTCTAGGGCAGATTTCGTATGCACATACTGTTATAATGTATTGTTGGCATGAGTGTGGACTGTTATATTGATAAACTGTTATACATATTGAGTGAGTAAACTTGTGTATAATGTATGAATGAGCTCTCAAATCATAATTATTGAGTAATGTTAAGTAATAATAAGAAAACTGTAATTTTACGAATAAACAATTTGAAATAAAAAACAATCAGATAGATTGAACCATTTCGACGGTCTATACAGTAAAACAGACACAGAGAGGAAAGAAATTGATTTGAAAGTAATACTTCATAAAAATAATCCTCTCTCCTACCTGAATTATATATTATTAAATTAACCTGATGGATGATGTGAAACAAAAAGAAGGAAAGTATGAAAAATGAAGAAGGCTGTTGCTGTAAATGGTGGAGACGTATCGCAAATTGCATTTTCCCCTTCACGTATACATGCCAAAGTGGGCCTGTGTGGTACGGAACCGGATGAGAGGTAAGATTAAAAATCGATTTGTATTTAGAGAGTGACTGAGCGATCGTGAACGTCTCCGAGCGACCAAATAGAAAATACTTCCCTACCACTATGCAAGGGGCCAAAGCCGACTCGCTATTCAATTTATTCACTTTTCTACTCAGCTGATGTAACACCGAGATGATGTATTGAAATCAAGTATTTTTGGCACTTCTTTTCAAGATTTATCACAAATTTAAAAAAATATATATTGAAACTTCTTAATTGTTCTAAAACTTACAATCTGCCTTATTAGGCAATAAGTAATTGTGATAAATGTTCTCATTCACTCGCACATTTATACAGTATTTACAAACAGCCCAGAGACCTTCGAAATCCACATGGTTGTCACCTCCCTCGCATGCAAAAGAGGAATCGGAGTCTTGGGAAGTCCCCTACGCTCCTCCGCCCGCCGCGTCACCGGAAACGCGCCAGTGTGACAAAGAGCGCGCATTTCTAGCAGGTCACCGCCGTTTCAGTATCCGAGGAGGATTATAGGGATACTGATCCAGTGGTGCAGTACAATGACTGTGCTAGGGGATTAGGGTGGTTGGATAGGTTACTATGGAATTTCAGGAACTAGGAAGGATGTAAGCTACATTAAGATCTGTTGGGCTCAGATATTTGATCCCCAAGGTGGGGCGGAGACGCCCACCACGGACTAGGGTCACCACAACCTCTTAGCCGCCGTCCGTCGAGCGCCAAGAAAGAGATAGAGCGGGTGTACCTGTGGTCTTTTACCCTGGCTTCCGGCCTAGTCGGCGGGCAGCCTAATTCGTTTTGATCTGACTCCATAATATCTTAGAAGGTGTGCCCCGACAGTGCACTATGTTCAGGAGAAGAGGAACAGGGTAGGTTTATAGGTAGTTTATGTGGTCTTGGAATGATCACGAATTCACACTACCGCCACCGAGGTAGGCGAAAACCGTCCGGATCCCAAAGGTGAGTGTTCTCATGACTTTTGATTGCAACGATTGGATGCACTTTATGTTTGACTTTTTTGCTGCCCCCATAGCTCTATTCAGTATGTACAGATTGGCTTAAGTATAACTTTGTAGATTAGTAATTTATTTTCTATTGTGAGCTGGGATGTCCTTTGAAGAAGTCAGTACAGTTGTCCAAAGCGTATTTTTGGTTCTTGTCTTTTTAGTCTCGTATGTGGGTTCCAGGTCAGCCGTTTGTCGAGTTGGAAGCCTAAGATCCGTAATACGTATTTCGGATACAGGAGAAAAAACAACTAGTGGACAGGACTTGAGGGAAAGGGTAAAGGTAATGTGGGAACATTTTGCTTCATTAACTTTAATGCGCCATTGGTTACATCAATGCTCGATCTCATAAAGGTGTTGAAGGTTATAGGCTTCGGGAAGGCTCACCCGAAGCCAACGATGTATCGCCGGTTCCAGAGGAGTCACTGTAAATATGTATATATAGATAAGATAGGACTGAGAAGTATATGGTATAGACATAAGTTTAATTATAGGGTGATGGAGAATGCACACCCCATGTAAATATAGTTTTAAGTATAGGTAGAACACGGATCCAAAATTTTAAATAGTATTAAGATAACTAGCTATAAGAAAAAAAAAAAAAATGTATATATAGCTAGTTGTAAATATGATGATAATGATTTGTAAATATATTATTAGAGGTGTTTATTTCTCTTTACTTTCGTTTTGTGTTTTCTTCTTTCTTTTTATATATTATTATCATGTGTTTTTTTTTTTTTTTTGAGAATAAATGGAACAAAACAGAATAACCGAAGGTGCGCTGACCGGTGCAACAATCCCATTGCACCGGAATACGCGCACCACAGGCTACGTTTGAGGCTCAGCCTCACGTAGGGTGGTAAAAAAAAAAGTTACATTACACAGGATGTTATCCCCGGTAGACAGAGAGAAGAAGTGGGAATTAAAAGAATCGGAACGGATGGATGCCAATTGGTGCTTTACCAATATGCAGTACTGATTGTACGAGCAGTGATCAGTAGGATGTCGGGATCTTTGCCACACTGTTCTGGATCGGCGTTTGGGTTAGATCAGGTCTTTGAGATGCTGAGGTAAATGATTTTGATTGTGAATTTTCGGATGATGGTGGGGCGACGATAATGATAATGAATAGTTTAGTGTTTCTAAACTATTGTAGAAGATGTCAAGGAGATCCAGATTTCGGACGAGATCTTATGGTCAATAGTTGGCTGTGTCAGTAGAGATAGTGGAGCAATGTTTCCGTGTGAGGACACAAGACTTGTATGAAGGGAAATGAGAGGATTAATTAGGGTTCTGAACTCTCTAAAGAATGAGGTTAATAGGTTAGGAGATCTAAAGAACTTGGAAGTGGAAGAATGTGCGAAATGCGTGGTTGAGGATGGGGCTGAGTTTGCTGGTTGACAGGATAAGCGGTATGCTTGGGGAGATGAAATTGGACAAGGAGTGGGAAGTGCCTGTGACTGTTCTCTGTTCCGAACTGCATCGACAAAAGAGACAGAATGCTTCAAATTTCTGGCTGAAGTGCTTCTTGAGAGGATTTTTTTTTTTTTTAATACGTATGTGGCTCTCGCGCTCTTAGTCAGCCTCCGCTGGCTCGTGTCCCGTGACGCGACTGACGGAGGAGCGTGGGGGACTTCTCAAGACTCCACTTCCTCTTTTGCATGCGAGGGAGGTTACAACCATGTGGATTCGGGAGCTCTCTTGACTGTAAATACGGTATGGATGAGCGAGTGAATGAAAATTGTAAATATGGAATGAATGAATAATTTATCACAATTACTTATTGCCCAGTAAGGCAGATTGTAATTTTATCATAATAAAGTTGTTGTTATATATAATAATTTTTAAACTATTTATTTACCTCAAATAATAATAAAAAATAAAGATCATACAAACGAACTTAATATAGGTTCCTTGTTTCAGAAATAAAACGAGAAACACTTCCCTCTCCAATATTCCTCATTAGATCAAAGTTTTTCAAATTATAGCTATAAAAATTCATGACAGCAATTATAAACGAAATGTATGGTCATCAATAGTTGATCGAAAATATCATTATTACTCATTATTGTATGTAAAGCCATTTCGATCATTTAAAATTTTGTGAATCCGGGATGGATGGTGCTAAAACTTCTACCCATATATTTCCCAAAGAGAATAAATAATCAAATGTCTCGAGGTGAATCTATAACCGAGAAGGCAGAGAGAAAAGAAGTGTTCTTTGGCATTTTCGAACGAACGACCGTTCACGATTGCCCTGTAGTAAATCTGCATAAATTCTTTTCACCCGGCAGAACATATTCCGAATTCCCAGCTGTGCGACGGCCAAATAAATAATAAGTGCAAAACAGGACTGGAACGATTCGAAAAGAATTCCCCTAGAAAGTTAAAGTGTACAAAAAACAACAACACTCCATCGCCTCCCCAATACCATTCAATTAAACAGGAATGTAATAGGTCTTGTTTCCTGCTAGTTTTTTTTTTAAATTTTATTGAGCAAGCTTGTTCATTCAATGATGTGGACTTTTACCTGTCTGGGCTTAGTGTCGATTCATTCCTGTTTGTCATTATCGATGTACTTCGCGGGGGGGGGGTCACCTTTTACATTAGCAGCTTACCAGTTCTGATTGCCAGGCCCGGAGGGAGTGGTTGTACTTTCATTGAGGTATTGAGGGGTTGCCCTTCGCCTCACTATTTGTCTGTTATGTTCTATGACGAATCGTACGTTTACGTTTCGGCAACGGTTAAGATTTCTATCAACTTTTAGTGTTCAAGATAGTCTTACAAGTGAAATATGGTCTCACAAAAATATTTGAAAAACTCCAATTAAAACGCCTACTTCCAATTGTTGAATCCAACAACCTTTATCCTACTCACCAATTTGGTTTCCGCCAACGACATTCCACTGCTCAACAAGGCCTTCGCGTTGTTGATCACGTATCCTCAGCCCTTGAAACCAAAAAATACTGCACTGCTGCGTTTCTGGATTTAGCTCAACCTTTTGGCAGGATCTCGCAGGCAGGTTTGCTTTACAAGCTCAAAGGATATTTACCACAGACCCTATTCCTAATCCTACAGTCTTACCTTTCAAACCGCTTCTTCCAAGTTCGCTGTGGTTTAGAATATTCTAATTACTATCCCATTAAAGCAGGAGTTCCACAGGGCAGCGTCCTGGGTTTCATCCTCTATAATCTATACACCGCTGATGTCCCCTCCACCACCAATACCTTCTTGGCCACATTTGCAGATGACACTGCAGTCCTGTCAACTCATTCAGACCCTGATATAGCATCCCCAAACCATCAAAAACACTTTGATGGGATCGAGTATTGGTGCAACCAATGGCGAATCAAAGTCAATGAAACAAAATGTTCCCACATAACCTTTACCCTCTGCCGCAAGTCCTGTCCCCTAGTATTTTTAAATTCGATTCCTGTGACCGAGACAGTACGGTATTTAGGCTTCCATCTTGACAAAAGACTGACATGGAACCCACACACGAGGCTAAAAAGAAAAGAACTAAACAGACGCTTTGGTCAACTGTACAGACTACTTCGAAGGAGATCCCATCTATCAATAGAAAATAAACTACTTATTAACAAAGTTATACTTAAGCCAATCTGGACATACGGAATAGAGCTATGGGGGACAGCAAAAAAGTCAAACATCAAGCGCATCAGCAACAAAACCCTTCATAATGATCATACCCTACATTCTTGAACTCATCCCTTCCATGTTCACAAAATTCCATAGTAACCTATCCAGCCACCCTAATTCGCTAGCACAGTCATTGCACTTCGCCACTCATCCCTATAATTCTCCTCGGAGACTAAAACGGCAGTGGCCTCGTGACCTGCTATAAATGCTTGACACTGGGAGTCCTAGCAATGGCCAGTTTCTCTAATCATGTCCTGAGCGTCTGTGGCTCTCGCGCTCTTGGTCAGCATCCACTGGCTCTTATCCAGTGATGCGGCTGACGTAGAAGCGTGGGAGACTTCCCAAGACTCTGTTTCATCCTTCGCACGCGAGGGAGATGACAACCATGTGGACTTGGGGGGGGGGTCTCTGGGCTGTTTGTATATATAGTATAAATGAGCGAGTGAATGAAAATTGTAAATTGGTATGAACGAGATCATTTATCACAATTACTTATAGCCCAATCAGGCAGATTGTAATTTTATCATAATAAAGTTTTTGTATCAAAAGTAAATTTTTTTGAAGCGTGTGCTGCATACGTGTGTATTTTCCTGTCAAAAGAGCGGTACCGATGGATGCGTACCAGTGAAAACGTGCAATTTTTGCTTACCTTTGGTATAAAACTTACATTTGCAAACGAACTGGGCGTTATTAGGTACATCTGTAAACAGATTTAAGAATTTCAAGAAGTAGGTTTTATTCGTCATTTACAGATTTGCGTGAAAACGTTGATAAGATAAATTTTTTCCAGATGAGTGTTTAATGAATTGACAAGCTTGCAGTAAAACCTAAGGACAAAATTAAGTCTCAAGATACTTGGATGAGGAAGAAGTAAAAAGGACCTACGGCTCCACTCCGCATGAGCTTAAATACGAGTAAGAGCTAAAACCTCAAAATTTCCTCTCATATCCCCTTGTTATAAAATTGTGCAATAGAATATAGAATTTATATAATATAGATGAATCTTGACGAAAAACTTAAACTAAATCTTAATCTATTTTTCCCTGATAGACTATTGCCATCGATACGGGACGGGTAGTGGGGCCATAGTGTTAAACACTGGGTTTGTGAGGTGCTGGAGCGAGTCAGAAAACTGATGAACTCACCCACCGATGGCACACCTAGCAACAGGTGCAGGTCGGCAGTCTTTAACTTCTCAAGAGAGGTATGTCTGACCACATTTATCATGATCCCATTCTGAAATCGTTAGAGACTTTTAGCTGTGTAGTCCGTCAAGCGAGTGTATGGTGAGGCACCGTACAGCAGTGTTGGCCGGAGGGCACATTTATATATCAACTATTACATATCATCAGTTTAAGATACAGCGACAATTGGCTGAAGTTAGCAAGTGGTAAAGCCGGTAAGACCTGTGTCGTACTTTTACTATTTTTTACTTATCCATTTTTGTACCCACATAGTACACTGAGAAAGCTGGTGAGTTATCTTGGTCTCCTATAATATAGGATTTTAGAGGGAGAAGATTACGCAGTCGGTCTTTCCGGCGTTCACACTGACGTTTATCCTACCCAGTCTGTCACTGATAACGTTACAAACTGACTCGGTCTATGTAAGTGCTCTGTGCACTCATGCTGCTCCTAAAACGAACAGTATCGACACCTCATGCTTTTTTACTTTAAAAAAGGCAAGAAAGCAGTGAAAACTTGGAGGAAGATATGCGCTGTATACGGAGAGGAGGATGTTACAGAACGTGTGTGCCAGAAGTGGTTTTCAAGGTTTCGATCAGGAAATTTTTCGGTTCAAGGTGCACCTCACTCTGGCTGGCCAACTGAGATTAACAGCGACAAAGTGAAGGAATTAGTCGACACCAGTCCCCGTTATTCAACTAGGGAGGTCGCAGTTATCCTCAAAATATCCAAATCGAGTGTTGAAAACCATCTGCATCAACTTGGCTACGTGAGCAGGCTCGAAGTTTGGGATCTTCATCAACTTAGTGAGGCTAACCTCGCCCAAAGGATTTCCATCTGCGATTCGTTGCAGAAACGTGAAGAAAACGATCCAAAGAAGGTTATGCTCTCGATTTGGTGGGATGGGAGGGGTGTTGTATTTTACGAACTTCTTCCCACGAACAGTACCATCAATTCGGATGTGTACTGTGACCAGCCGGACAAATTAAATGCAGCGATCCACCAGAACTAGACAACCGTGAGCTATTAATTAAACCGTAAACTAACCATTAATCTCATTCATGATATAATTAATCTACTATATCAGAATTGGCAACATCTGAAATAAAAATTTTTAAAAACTCGAAACACAAAAATTAGGACTCCCTCCTCCATTTGGGAAATCCATTATGAGGTAATGTTACAAATTCCATTATGTTTACTGATGATGCCTCACCTATATAGTCATCAGTTAACATTAACAGATACCTGTACAGGTGTAACTTAAAAAAATTTTTGACGTCAGAAAAGAGAGAAAGAAATATTGGGAGACTTTTGTCATTTGTGAACATTTTCGTATAGTTAGTAATGAAAAATTTTATTTAAACGTTTTTCCATATGAAAGTATTTTAAATATCTATTTTAGAAGAAATATTAACAAATTTTTCCTAATGATAGTTCATTCATTGTACTGGACGAGTTTGCCTGACTGCACGAGTAAGGGATGGGTTCAGACATCTAGAGTCGGAATTGAAACTGTGTGCTTGTTTCTTTTGTCTTTATTTCTATTTCTGTCTGAGTATCTCTAATCTGTTTATCGTTCGAAAAAATACATATTTAAAAAAATATTAGTATTATGTCTGGTTGAGATTTCAAATCAATAAAACAAAACAAACCTTCTTTCTCCTCGCACAAAAGTATGCAGCAGTACTATGGCCGGATGTTTGAGGGAAATGTAGTCATGCGATGTCAACAGTGATGTGACTGGCTACTGAAATCACGTCACACCATTTTCATTTGCCAGCTCTACATGACTGTCACTCATTGATATATTACCATTTGCTACATGTGGGCCACAGTGCATGTCTGTATCTTTGCTCTGTTTACCCTTTCCTAGCTGCAGCTGCTTCCAGTTAGGCACATGTCGGTACTCTCTGCGTGTGAACTAAAATATTAGGTCATCTAATGGTGTATTCAATTGCAAACTGCTACTTATCTTTGACCTATAGATAGCATATTTACGAAGAAAATAGTAATATTCAAAACGTTATATCAAGAATTTCATACTCGTATTGTTTGTATTCTAGAAGACAGGATGACTGAACAGCCTCAGAATCATCTGTATTATGGCTGGAAATTGGACGAAACATGTTGATAACACAGTTTACATTTACTGAGATCGAAATAAGATAAAAATATGGCGACGAAATAAATTGCTAATGTAAAGCAGGTTCCCAGCCCTGCACCGTTTTCGGTCGTGGACCGCAATTGTTAGTCTCACAGACAAACTCTCACACCCATCTTGAAAAAAGCAATTTACACAATATTGAACAACTTATATTTTCTATGCATATTCAATAATATAATACTGCAATGTTAGATAGGTACGTTGTTTACGAAATTTAAATAATCAGAAATCATGACAAGAACAACATGGTACTCAACGAATTCACGATGTATAGCAACCGAACGAAAATGTGACCGAAGTTTTTTTCAAACCATATCATATTAGCTCAATATGGAGGGACTTTGCTGCCGATGCTAATCTAAGAAAGTTTATATTCCAAAGGGGCTGATACAAATATCAAAAAAACATTTTTCTCCCTTAGTCTCCATATCTGCATCTAAGTAGAGACAAAACTTTGAGTCCACTTCAGTTTGAACAGCATGATCTTGCATACAAGGGACACGAGACCGTCAGTTTTCAGAAAAATCTGTCCCTCAAAGGGCAAGCATTGCCTCGAACGATGTAACATGCTACATGAGCTTTGGTAAAGGGTTAGATTTAACTTGTGATGGATTGTTTAATAAATTTAAACGTGCAGCTATGTCATAGAGGCAAGGAGGGGAGAGATGTGAGGAAGTTCTTTCTTTTAGGTAAATTGCGACTTCACTCCATAGTTTCCAGAACCTTTCCAAAGAATTTCCTCTCGATCAGACGATCAGTCGAACATCGCAATAGCGAACTAGACATCCATGTTCCACAGTGTCTTTTTCTAACATTTCACGGAATTTCCTTAGGGTTCTAGCCCGTTTTTTGTAGATGCAGTAGACAACTGGTTTTTGGAAAGAGAAGTTCAGTTCCTTGGCACAAAGCATTTCATTGTGAATGATGCAATAATATTTTAGAAGAATATCTTCCAATAATGCAATACAGACCTTGTTTTTACTGACCATGGCAGCAGCCTGATGTAATCAAATGCTGTTTTTGCCAGTGCAATGTTTTTCCTTCAACATCGATTTATATCTCTTCAAACTAATCTTCTCCTATCTTCGTTGTTCGTAACTGACAAAAGTCAAGGAGTTCTTCAATTGTTTCAAGATCATCATCAACCATAATAACGTAAGCACATATCTGAGTAGATGATTTGTTGTTGCTTCCTTCCAAATCCAACAAAAAATATTTGAAACGCAAATGTTTAAAAATTACTTGTGGGCTCACATTTTCTGCCATCTATTCAATACACTGTAATTCCAAACGGAGCTATTTCGTCCACTAATTTATAAATCTAAATATTTTTAAGCTAGGCTTGATAAGTTGGTCTCCATCTCCGTACGGTTTCATTTCGAGTAGCAAGGAGATTTCATTTCATGAGCCAGAAGCAAGGAGATTTCATTTCATGAGCCAGTAGCAAGGAGATTTCATTTCATGAGCCAGTAGCAAGGAGATTTCATTTCATGAGCCAGTAGCAAGGAGTTTTCATTTCATGAGCCAGTAGCAAGGAGATTTCATTTCATGAGCCAGTAGCAAGGAGTTTTCATTTCATGAGCCAGTAGCAAGGCGATTTCATTTCATGAGCCAGTAGCAAGGAGATTTCATTTCATGAGCCAGTAGCAAGGAGATTTCATTTCATGAGCCAGTAGCAAGGAGATTTCATTTCATGAGCCAGTAGCAAGGAGATTTCATTTCATGAGCCAGTAGCAAGGAGATTTCATTTCATGAGCCAGTAGCAAGGAGATTTCATTTCATGAGCCAGTAGCAAGGAGATTTCATTTCATGAGCCAGTAGCAAGGAGATTTCATTTCATGAGCCAGTAGCAAGGAGATTTCATTTCATGAGCCAGTAGCAAGGAGATTTCATTTCATGAGCCAGTAGCAAGGAGATTTCATTTCATGAGCCAGTAGCAAGGAGATTTCATTTCATGAGCCAGTAGCAAGGAGATTTCATTTCATGAGCCAGTAGCAAGGAGATTTCATTTCATGAGCCAGTAGCAAGGAGATTTCATTTCATGAGCCAGTAGAAAGGCGATTTCATTTCATGAGCCAGTAGCAAGGAGATTTCATTTCATGAGCCAGTAGCAAGGAGATTTCATTTCATGAGCCAATAGCAAGGAGATTTCATTTCATGAGCCAGTAGCAAGGAGATTTCATTTCATGAGCCAGTAGAAAGGCGATTTCATTTCATGAGCCAGTAGCAAGGAGATTTCATTTCATGAGCCAGTAGCAAGGAGATTTCATTTCATGAGCCAGTAGCAAGGAGATTTCATTTCATGAGCCAGTAGCAAGGAGATTTCATTTCATGAGCCAGTAGCAAGGAGATTTCATTTCATGAGCCAGTAGCAAGGAGATTTCATTTCATGAGCCAGTAGCAAGGAGATTTCATTTCATGAGCCAGTAGCAAGGAGATTTCATTTCATGAGCCAGTAGCAAGGAGATTTCATTTCATGAGCCAGTAGCAAGGAGATTTCATTTCATGAGCCAGTAGCAAGGAGATTTCATTTCATGAGCCAGTAGCAAGGAGATTTCATTTCATGAGCCAGTAGCAAGGAGATTTCATTTCATGAGCCAGTAGCAAGGAGATTTCATTTCATGAGCCAGTAGCAAGGAGATTTCATTTCATGAGCCAGTAGCAAGGAGATTTCATTTCATGAGCCAGTAGCAAGGAGATTTCATTTCATGAGCCAGTAGCAAGGAGATTTCATTTCATGAGCCAGTAGCAAGGAGATTTCATTTCATGAGCCAGTAGCAAGGAGATTTCATTTCATGAGCCAGTAGCAAGGAGATTTCATTTCATGAGCCAGTAGCAAGGAGATTTCATTTCATGAGCCAGTAGCAAGGAGATTTCATTTCATGAGCCAGTAGCAAGGAGATTTCATTTCATGAGCCAGTAGCAAGGAGATTTCATTTCATGAGCCAGTAGCAAGGAGATTTCATTTCATGAGCCAGTAGCAAGGAGATTTCATTTCATGAGCCAGTAGCAAGGAGATTTCATTTCATGAGCCAGTAGCAAGGAGATTTCATTTCATGAGCCAGTAGCAAGGAGATTTCATTTCATGAGCCAGTAGCAAGGAGATTTCATTTCATGAGCCAGTAGCAAGGAGATTTCATTTCATGAGCCAGTAGCAAGGCGATTTCATTTCATGAGCCAGTAGCAAGGAGATTTCATTTCATGAGCCAGTAGCAAGGAGATTTCATTTCATGAGCCAGTAGCAAGGAGATTTCATTTCATGAGCCAGTAGCAAGGAGATTTCATTTCATGAGCCAGTAGCAAGGAGATTTCATTTCATGAGCCAGTAGCAAGGCGATTTCATTTCATTAGCCAGTAGCAAGGCGATTTCATTTCATGAGCCAGTAGCAAGGAGATTTCATTTCACTGTTTAACGAAATAAAACTAATTACTTTGATTTTTGAATATTAACTGCTGCCTATTAAACAATTTTTTAGTTTTTTTAATGACGTCCGATCTGAAGAAAGCAGCAACCGGGTACTTGGAATCAAAATCAGAGTGATTCTTCGTGAATTGGTTGTTCAAATTTTATTTTTTAGGCACTAAAACATTTCCACCACAGATCAAACTGGTTTAAAGTTTTCATCCGTAAAAATAAACCGTCCTTCGCAATCGCTGTTGAACACTCTTGTTTTGTCTGACTCGATGTCCTCTTCATATATCTGCATGTTTATTTCACTAGTAAAAGAGCAACGAAAAGGTGAGGATTCCTTAAAGGTACCTGTGGGGCCACTTTCACGCTGACTAAAATTCTACTCTTGTTAGAGAATATAATTCTATTCCAAAACGGCATTACTTGTACATAAGTACCTACTGTAATAGAGATAGAAAAGTAGTGAGACATAACCTGAGAAGTCTTGAAGAAATTGTTCAAAAATGACGGTGGGGTAAGATGGAATTCTAGGTGGAAAATAAGGAGTTAAAGTGCCTATTGATTTTCAGAAAACATCAAAGGGTGCGCTTTTTTTGTTTTTTTTGCCTCCTGTATCATATGCACTGATATGAAGAAGAGCGGTGCTATGTAATCAAACCATCCCTACCCCTTTAAGGCTTAAGAACTTTCCTATAAGTTTACCGAATGAAATATGTTATGTGTAGATTAGATAACCAAAAAATATTCTAAATGAGGTGGCCGCTGGCCGCGCGTTGGCTACCCCTGCTATAAAGCATCTGAATATTTTCGGCTCCACAACAACCCGGTGTTTAACACGATAACCCCCGCTCCGTTCCACTATCGATTGCAGGACGCTGTCGCGGCTGGAACGCTTTAGTCTTAGGTTCTAGGTATAGGTTTTAGTTTTTTAGTTTCCCGGTTGTAAGCTGAAGGTGAGCCTCATCACCTAGTGTGTGTATGTGACTATGGACTTTTAACTTCAAAAAGAATGTATTATATTATGCACTCCTTCTAATGAATCTGTGTATGTAGGAAGAGGAGAAATATGTAAATCATAAATTATTTATTTTGTACATTGGAATTTTCAATAAAGAGGTTTTGATATAAAAAAAAAAAAAAAAAAGGCTGCACGACATATCACGGTATTGGAAATAATTTATGTCCCATACAAGTGTGGGATCCATTTTCATGCGGTTAATTTTAAGTTATTTAGTTTTCATTACATTTATTATCATGTCCTTTTTGGCGGGTTCTTCACCGATATTCTATGTCAGACATGTCTAAGAAATACTTAAAAATTGGAATCTTTCGATAAATTATAATTTTTTCAAACGTTTCCATGGCTTTCCACAAAGCATTTGATCCACAGGAGTCAAGAGCTTCTTGGAGTTAACCCAACACTGAGCACAAAAATGTTTGGTATTCAATTGATTCTTATTGATAAGCCTTATCGTATTTACTAGACCGATGCATGATATTTTCTTCCAAAATTCTTCATGCTCTCTTGAAAGGAGGTGATCAATTTGATCTCTTTGACCGTTCAGGATTATTCGGGACAATGTTATGGTTGATATGGAAAGCAGACAGAGGGCTAATTTCAAACTTGACTTGAATTGAATATTTTTTTGTCACCAGTGAGCTACTATAGAGGGAACAGTGGAAATTACTTTCAGCCATACCTTTGTTAATTATAAATGATCTATAAATCCCAAGATATATGAATATCATTTGTGACTAGCATAGTTAGGCAGGAGTCACTAATGATATCATATTTAATGAGCCCTTATCCGTGCTACCGTGCCAAGGGCAGAAATAACACCGCCATAAGATAGAATTACCTCGACGATCTGATAGAGGTAACCGCTGTGAGCTGATACGATCCATTTGACGATTGCCGGCACAAAACATATGCTGATAATTAATCATAACCTATCATTATGATAATTTTAGTTATATGGTGGTCGCAGTGCATACAAAATAGAAACCTACGTGTGTTCATGTCAGAGTCGTTGGTTAAGAATAGACAATCTTAGATCTACTCAAGGCTTCATTAAATATAAATTGTGTGTAATATTTTTATTCATGTTATTGTATATTGGGGTCTGGCGTGGTTAGAAAAATAAAATTGATTCACCTAATAAAGAAGCTATACAATTTTAAACAGAAAAAAGAGAAAGATAAATTATAAAGAAAAAACATTAATGATGGTTAAATATTGTTTACCTCAATCTATTTTAAAAAGCATCTTATTATTCATTGTTTTTCACGATTGAATTTATAAAATAAGGCTGGTTGAGTGGGTTTTAATCCCAAAAAGTACAATCGATTTATTTACAATCGCCACAGCTAAGAAGAAAGCCTTCCCCGATAATTGTAGTTTATCAGCGTTAATGACAGCAAATAAAAAAAGTGTAACTTCTAGAAACAGTCCAATGGGAATTATCCCGAAGGTTTTTCCCTCCCTTAGCCCAGAGAAAGTTCTAATCCTTCAGAAGAATTCTCCCCAATCGAACCCGGACAGTTTTTATACCCCAGGTGATTTATCTACAGCGGTTGCTACTTCTTCAGCCGGGTGACGATGCATTAACGTTCGGTGGGGGGAGATCGGGGCGGGGGGCTACATCCCCAGTCCCCGGTTTGTCCTTAATGAAAATTAACTGGCTAGAGGAACGGGAAAAAACGCCCCCGGCCACCGACGGGTGTAAAAGTTAATTCCATCATGTCCCCTCTACGGTTGAGAGCAATTAGCACTAGTGGTGTAGGGACAGAAAGGCCAAGCAAGCATTGGACGTGATGTACAACACAGTGCACCAAGTCCATTATTCAGGATCAGGAGTAAAGGAGTAAAGGAAGTCTACACCATTGCGAGGTTTAGTGCTGTACTTGTTGATTTACGGACCAGTGGACTAGCCATTATTTTTAATTTTTTTATTACATCAGGCTGAGACGAAAAAAGTTATTCGTCTTATAAAAACAGTTTGTTTGAGCAGTTTAACGGGCACTTGTATAATACCACTCCTAAAAAAAAAAAAAACAGATACCTACATATTATAATATTTATTACATATTTCTTTTCCTATGAAACTACAAAAACCTCGACAGACAGACTTGCTGATACAGGTCTACGTGCTTGCACCTGTTGATGAGAACGCTATAATGTACCATATATATTATAGACTCCTGAAACGGGAATCACTCTCTCATCTCTCCTTATTTATTCGTTGCCATAAATAGTATTTATTCATTCATAAGATTTTATCCCCTTTTTATAAGCCAAATAAAAGTTTTTAAAATAATTGTTTACTGCTTTAATCATTTAACAGTGAATAATAACGCCATTAAACTCATTTATGACATATGCAACCTGGTATATCTGAATTGGCGACTTCTAAAATTATCTCATATAAAATATTTCAAAAACTTGAAACACAAAAGCCCTAATAACCTCCATATGGGAAAGAAACCCCATTATGAGCTAATCTTAATTGAGTGTGGCCTGTATAAGTGTAACTTGGACAGTTTTTAAATGTCAGAAACAAAAGAAAGAAATATGGAGAGACTTATGTCCTTTCTGAATACTCATTATCATACACTAGTGGTTCTAAACAACATGGAGTTATCTATTTTAGAAGAAGTATTAATAATCAAATTTAACCTATAAATTTTTCCTGATTATATTTTTTTGTACTGGAAGTTTCCTCACTTCACCTATCCCTCTCTCACTTCCACCTAAAGCCGTTAACCCCTCTGGTCAAATACCTTTTGAAAAACTTACCTTACCGAAAATTCCCTGATCTCCTTCCTCCTCGAATTCTCAAACAACTCCCTCCTAAAGCCATAATCTTCCTAACCTACATATATAATTGCATTACCGAACGACGCACTTTCCTCTCTCCTCTTTAAACACTCCATTATTGTCCTATTCACCAAACCCGGTAAACCAGCAAATAACGCCTCATCTTACCGTCCAATTAGGCTGCTTCCTATCCTCCTATTAAAACGTCTACTTCCAATAGTTGAATCCAAAAACCTTTTTCCTAAACACAAGTTTGGTTTCCGTCTACGACATTCCACTGCTCAACGAGGTTGTTGAGGTCAACAAGGTAAGGTTGTTAATCACATAACCTCAGTTAATCCATTCCATCTCGACAAACGGCTTACCTGGAACACACACACGAGGCTAAAATGACTAGAACTAAACAGACGCTTTGGACAACTGTACAGACTACTTCGAATGACATCCAATCTCTCAATAGAAAATAAATTACTAATGTACAAAGTTATACTTAAGCCAATCTGGACATGTGAAATAGAGCTATGAGGGAAAGCAAAAAAGTCGAACTTCATGCGTATCCAATCCTTTCAATCAAAAGTCCTGAGAACAAGAAGGGTTTTTCATAACGATCTTAATATACCTTACATTCTCGAAATTATCCCTTCCAAGTTCTTACTATGAAATTCCATAGTAACCTATCCAACCACCCTCGGATACTCATCCTCGGAGACTAAAACGGCAGTGGCCTGGTGGCTATAAATTCGTAGCAGGGATTCCTGCCATTGGCCAGTTTCTCCAATCATGTCCTGAGCGTATGTGGCACACGCGCTGTTCGTCAGCCTCCACTGGCTAGTATCCGGTGACGCCACTGACAGGGCAGCGTGGGGGACTTCACTTTCCCTTTCGCATGCGAGGGAGGTGACAACCATGTGGATTTGCGAGGTCTCTGGGCTGTTTGTAAATATTGTATGAATGAAAACATTTATCACAATTACTTGTTACCCAATGAGGCAGATTGTAGTTTTATCGTAATAAAGTTGTTTTATATATATGTAATGGAAGAGTTTACCTGACTGAACCAGTAAGGGACGGGTTGAGACATCTCGAATTAGAATTGAAACTGTATAAGAGGAGGATACCACGTGCGCGAGAGCCACAGACGCTTAGGACATAATTGGAGAAACTGGTCATTGCCAGGACAGACTGGGATGCTGTATCGGGGTCTGGGTAGGATGACAGGCCTACTATGTCATCTGGAAATGTTGTCAAGAAAGTATTGGTGGTAGAGGGGACATCAGCGGTGCATAGATTATAGAGGATGGAACCCAGGACACTGCTAGCATATTTAGCAGACAAATCCTATATAAATTCCATTATCGATGGTGTTAAGTTTGTACTTTTTTTTTTCTTTTTTTTTTTTTCTTCATAGTCCCTTTAAATTTACAGATAATTATATATAATTATAGATCCTCAGGCGAATCTATTGTACATTATGAAATAAAACTTTTTCCTCTCCAAAACTTTATTGACTCTACGCGAACGTTTTCGACGGGCTCAATGGATCGAGCCGAGCCGGGAAGCACTATATTCATGTTCGGTTATAAATCCATAAAGCTATTGAGAGTTAGAATTTGATTCATTTTTTCCTATAAAAAGCCACTCGAAGGGCATTCCACTCTCCAATATACATATACTCGTACACCTGTTTGAAAGTGTAGTCTCTTCCTTTGGCCTCAGCAATGACAAACGATACGTCAAAGTGGATGTCCTCCAATCTGGCAACAATGACAATGACTGACATGGAAGGACACGAGTTATTTATAGTTGGTGGTTGTACAGTAGTTCTGGCTGGGATCCAGATGTCACTTCTGTCATTGCTGGCCGCAGAAGACCAGGCAGTCTGCCATATGTTGGAAACTCGTGATTCCATGAAAACACAGAAACTATGGTTAAAAGATATGCTGTAAAGGCCTGAAGCATACCCGATCAGGGTAAATCGGTAGATATAACTGAAGAAAATATTAATTATATGTCAATAAAAAAGGCAGATAAAACAAATGAAAGAATTTCTTTCGTCAAGAAATATCAATTTAAGTAAGCCAAAAATTGAAAATTGCTGGAAAAAATTGAAAATAACTGCCTGAAAATATCTTAAATCCAAAGAATTGGATCGAATGAATTCGTTAATTAAAAAACACATTCCGTTTGTAACCCTGACGTGAATTATCTTTGCATTTTTTTAAAAATTATATATTAATTAATAAATAATAATTGTACTATATTTATGTGTATATATATTGTCTACCTCGTTCAAAATACAATCGTTACGGCACTAAAAAATTTGACTTCCAGAAAAGTTCTTAATTTTAATTCTGAATTTGACTTGGAAATTCTAGGTAATATTTTTCTTGAAGAACACCATTTTCGAATAAAGTGGGCTCAAGAATTATCGGTGTGAACTGCATAATTTTGTAGACTAAAACAACTTTCTGTCTCTCTACTGCTTTATTATTTTATATCCAAACGATTTGACATACTGTAAAAACATTCTCAAGCACCAAAATGTCATTACAAATGTTAAAAAAGTAATAACTAAATGAACTTTATAAACCTATAAAATATCAATATATTAATTAAATTTTTTTAAATAGAGGTACGACTCATCTAAAATGCTGCAATAGATAAGTGTTACTAAATTAAGAATCATTGTAATCAATACTTACTTAAAATCTAGATAAAAGGTAACTTCACCAGTTTCCCGCATAGCCTGTTGCATTCGATGTGGGAAGGGTGACACATTACCGATCGCTACAGTAGTACTTTCACGAGAGGGATTTTCACGTACCTATTTCAAAGTAACTATTTTCAGGCTCGACAACATTAGAAGAAGATTGCATGTATCTATAGAGTGTGAACTTTCTGTAAATTTCAGGATGGACCATTATATGAATGTGGACATATTTTATTTACAAGGTAGCATTATTGGACTTCGATAATTAAACGCTTTGATTACACTTTTGGATCATATAACACACAAAAAACTTTAATTCTTTTTAATTAAAACAGAAAACACTTCAAGTGAAGGGGTCCTTTAAGCACATATTCACGAACCCGACATTGGTGGAATTATTGTTCAATTAGCTGCTCTCACTTTCTGTCAGCTCACTCAATATTGACACCCGTTGGTATACTTTCAATTAACTCCGATTCGGTGGAGAACTCGCTTTCAGTCATTTGAAGAGATGTGTGTCTTTCACATCAACTGTAATAACGTTCGTTTGTTTGTACGTACGTCGAGCGGCAATGGGGATGAATGATAATTAAATGAACGGACCAGCCGGCACGCATGCTCCATTAGCAAATTGCAAAATAAAAAAATAGATTGTCTCTTGATTTTCTAGCCTTTTTTTTTTTTGTTTTGTTGAAGAGTTCGCTTGGGTTATGAAAAAGAAAGAGTGATTTATTTATAGAGAACTATTCATCATACTATGTATGTCTGGATCTTTGGCCTTTATGTGGGATAGGCGATAGGCCTGGAGTCATATGAATGGGTGCATTTGTGGGGGAATCTCAGGTTGATGACAAATATATGTTGCATTATCATTATATTTATTATTATCACCATGAATGTAATGTAAGAACATCTTACTTCTTTTCTCATTACAACAACAAGTTTATTAATAAATTTACAATCTGCCTTATTGGGCAATAAGTAATTGTGATAAATGATCTCATTCATACCATTTTTACAATTTTATTCACGGACATTTGATTCAAAGACCTGATGCACACATACGCACTACGTTGAACTGTCGCCTATAAATAACTTAGCTGACAATCTAATATTAGGATGTTGATTGATAGATGAAGTAGTCTTCATCTTCACATTCTAGATACCCCATCAAATAATCTGCTCTAATCTAAACTCAAGTTGACCATGAGTTCCCAGTTGAAGAAGATTAGAAGGAACTTATGCTATCATTTTAGGATGCAATTGTGGCGGTGGACCGTTCTTCAAAGGGTTGTAAGGGAAAAAGTGAGGAGGGGTCTCTTATAGTTGTCCACCCACAAATTTCGTTTATTTAATCCACAAGGAGCTAACTAAGCAGCTCACTTGGCTATTATCAAGTGCTAAACAAATTATATAAAAATCCCAGATCAGTGGGAGGTACAAAACACTACCATAAATAATAGATCATATTCAAGAACAAAAAAACATATGTGAATATACATATAATTACATATAAAAGGTCACACAGCTAAAAAGTATTTTTTTTTTTTTTTTCCACATAGCCCCTTCAAATTTACAGATAATTCTATATAATTATAGATCCTCAGGCGAATCTATTTACAAATTATTTTCGTATTTCCTGTAGCATCGCTACATTATATACACGTTTTGTTATTTTATAAAAATTATATAATGAATAAAAAAGTATAATGATATACATTATAAGTGACTGGACTAAACTGACTAATAAACGTGATGGGGCTCACCTTTTTGATCAACCTTAAAACTAACTTACATACTAATTCTTAACCTAATTTTTTCCCGACAGTCTGTTGCCATCGATGCGGGAGGGGTGGTGGGCCATAGTGTTAAACACTGGGTTGGTTAGGTGCTGCAACGAGTCAAAAAACTTAATGTGTCTCCGGTGGATGAACTTACCCATCGACAGCACACCAAGCAACGGGTGCAGGTCAGCGTTCTTCAACCTCTCGAAAGAGGTATGTCGGACCACTTTTTGCATGATTCCATTCTGGAAGTGTTGGAGACATTTGGCTGTATTGTCAGTCAAGTGGGCAAATAGCGGGGCACCGTACAGCAGAGCTGGCCGGAGGACACATATATCATCAATTTGAGACGAAGCGACAGGTTAGGTGAAGTTAGCAAGTGCGATAGCCGGTAAGACCTTTGTCGTACTTTTTCTATTTTATTACTAAAATGAGTAGAGAAATGGAGATGCCTGTCCATTTTTATACCCAAAGAGTTCATTGAGAAAGCTGGTGAGTTCTCTTGCCCTCCTATACTATACGATTTTGGGAAGGTTTTCCTTACGATTTTTTCCCCTTTTGGAGGGAGAAGATTACGCAGTCGGTCTTTACGATAAGATTATATATATAAGATTACGCGTTTACAATGAACATGCCCAGTCTGTCACTGATAACGTTACAAACTGACTCGGCCTGTGTAAGAGCTCTTTGTGCACTCATGCTGCTCCTGTAAACCGCAATGTCGTCGGCGAAAGCGATTACAGTAGCTTTCTTATACTTTGTCCCAACAATTTCAGATGTGTACATGCTGAAAAGAACCGGAGACAGAACCACACCTTGAGGAACTCCGCAAGTCGGGGGGAATGGGTTAGAGAGGCAATCACCTACCTGTACCCTCACCGATCTGTTCTTCAAGAACGAAACCAACATGGTATATAGCTGCTCTGGGCATTCCCAGTCACAAAGCTGTCGGCACAGCATCCCGTGGGACACTGAGTCGAAAGCCTGCGTGCAGTCCAACGACATCATAGCAGTTGCTGTATTATTGTTGATACCGAGGGTGGCTTCCGTCTGTACCTTCACAAGAGGATGTTCTGTACTAAGATGAGCCAGAAAACCTGTCTGCTCGTACGGAATGATAGCATTTTCCGAACAGAACTCCTTCAGGTAGTTTAGTATTATCTTTTCGAGAATCTTCCCCATGTGAGGGAGGAGACTGATTGGGCGATAGTGGGCTAGGTGGTCGCCTCTCTTTGTGGGCTTGCGCAGCAGAAACAAGATAGCTTGTTTCCACGCTGTCAGGAAGTATCGCAACCTGATACATAAATTGTACAGGTTAACGAGTTGGGCAATCCCTCTCCTCGGCAGCTGTTTCAGCAGTAGCGTTTGCACCCCGTCGCCCCCTGGTGCTCGGTTTCCCTGACACCGGCGAAGAATCGCCTTGAGCTGCTTCGGAGAGACAAACATATAGTTCTGACATGTCCTCAGCTGCTGAGGTTCGTGGTAGTTACCTGGCCTAGCGGCGCTTTCTGCTGTATATTGGTTGGCCAATATTTTAGCCTGTTCTGCCGATGTGTACATGGTGTCTCCGTCATGAAGACGGACACCTGAGTATAAATAAAAAATATCCAACGATTAAAATGCTTAGAAGTGTATTCGTTGAGAATACAAATAAAATGAAAAATGATGGAGAAAATAAATATAATGTCAAGTTTCAAAAAAAATAAAAAGTTAAAATATTTTCAAAATTTTATTATTATTTTTAAAAATACATAATAAAATATTGTACATCAAAAGCCACATATTTAAAGGAGTGTGTTTTTTTTTTGTTTTTTTTATAAACCTTACGTTATACGTATATATTTATCATTTTTGTTTTTAACCATTATACTGTATAAAACATATATACTTTTAACCATTTTAATATTTGGTCATGATCTACTGTGGTTTTATATATTTGGTGATAAATATTTTTGTGATTTTCTAGAAGTTGATAATGCAGGTGTGAGGTACCGAAAACGCTGGTGCGTGAAATAAACATGATGAAATCACAAATAGAGACCTATAAGTGTCGTTTACTTTCAACCCCTTGGATATCATTTTGTAAGTAATTTTACAACTACTGCCCGAATCAACTTAAATTTGGCACATTTTGTCGTGAAGCCGCAATCATACAGTCGCATAATAACGTAACCTATGATAGGTACGAAGAAGATCAATTATCTTTATTAGGGTGAGTTATTTTTATATGTTGATATTTGTGAACTTCTTTACATAAATAGTAAATTTTTGACTTATTGGTCAAGGTAAGATGTTAATAATATCGAAGTTTCATTCAGCATCTGAACACGAGGCTTCTGTTCGACTGTCATGAGTAACACCATTTATTTCTATCGATTTTTCCTCAGACTTTTCCTCCATTTTTATTTTTACTTTTCCTCTGTGCACCGTTTATTTTTGGTTCCACATTAACAACCCCTATTCATGTCCCTAGTGGCATTATTAATGTAAACAGTGTTACTCACATGCCAGTCACAGATAGTGTCGTGACGCCCCATGAAAATATAATACCCACTAACGGAATAAAAATAATAATAAAATTCCTTTATTGTGCTAAAATTACAATCTGCCTTGCTAGGCAATAAGTAATTAAGATATACGATCATTCATACCATATTTACATTTCGTCATTCACTCGCTCATTCAGGACATGATTGGAGAAACTGGCCATTGCCAGGACTGTCTCAGTCTCCGAGGAGGATTATAGGGATGAGTGACTGTGCTACAGGATTAGGGTGGTTGGAAAGGCTACTGTGGAATTTCGTAAACTTGGAAGGGATGAGTTCTAGAATGTAGGGTATATTAAGGTCGTTATGAAGGGTTTTGTTGCTGACATAATAAGGGGCATTTACTACTGTTCTCAGGACTTTTGATTGAAAGGATTGGATACGCTTGATGTTCGACTTTTTTGCTGTCCCCCATAGCTCTATTCCGTATGTCCAGATTGGTTTAAGTATAACTTTGTAGATTAGTAGTTTATTTTCTATTGAGAGATGGGATGTCCTTTGAAGTAGTCTGTATAGTTGTCCAAAGCGTCTGTTTAGTTCTTGTCTTTTTAGTCTCGTATGTGGGTTCCAGGTCAGTCGTTTATCGAGATGGAAGCCTAAATACCGTACTGTCTCGGATACAGGGAGAGGAATAGAATTAAAATAAACTAGTGGACAAGACTTGCGACAAAGGGTGAAGGTAATGTGGGAACATTTTGCTTCATTAACTTTGATCCGCCATTGGTTGCACCAATACTCAATCTCGTCAAGGTGTTTTTGAAGGTTATGGGATGCTATGTCGGGGTCTGGGTTAGATGACAAGACTGCAGTGTCATCTGCAAATGTGGCCAAGAAGGTATTGGGAGTAGAGGGGACATCAGCGGTGTATAGGTTGTAGAGGATGGGGCCCAGGACACTGCCCTCTGGAACTCCTGCATTTATAGGATAGTAGTTTGAATATTCTAAACCACAGCGGACTTGGAAGAAGCGGTTTGAAAGGTAAGACTGTAGGATTAGGAAAAGGGTCTGTGGTAAATATCTTTTGAGCTTGTAGAGTAAACCTGCGTGCCAAACCCTGTCAAAAGCTTGAGCAATATCAAGAAAGGCAGCAGTGCAATACTGTTTGGTTTCAAGGGCTGAGGAGATGTGATCAACAACGCGAAGGCCTTGTTGAGCAGTGGAATGCCGTTGGTGGAAACCAAACTGGTGTGTAGGAAAAAGGTTTTTGGATTCAATAATTGGAAGTAGACGTTTTAGTAGAAGTTTCTCAAATATTTTTGAGAGGATAGGGAGTAGGCTTATTGGACGGTAAGATGAGGCGTTATTGGGTGGTTTACCGGGTTTGGCGAATAGGACAATAATGGAATGTTTCCAGAGGAGTGGAAAGTGCGTCGTTCGGATAATGCAATTATATATATAGGTTAGGAAGATTATGGCTTAGGAGGAAGTTGTTTGAGAATTTGAGGAGTAAGGAGATCATATCCAGGGGATTTTCGGTAAGGTAACTTTTTCAGAAGGTATTTGACCTCAGAGGGATTAACGGCTTTTGGTGGAAGAGAGAGAGGAATAGGTGAAGTGAGGAAATCTTCCACAGTTGTGCTGTGAGTATGGCTTTGATGAGAAAGGTTAGGTGTGAAAGTATGGGTAAGATGCAGAGCAAATTCCTCCGACCTATCCCCATCCGAAGCCGCCCAGGACCCATCATCACGACGGAGCGGATGTGAAACAGGTTGATACTTTAGGATTTTTTTGGTTACATTCCACAAGGAGTTATCCCTGGTAGACAGAGAGGAGAGGTAGGAATTGAAAGAATCGGAACGGAAGGATGCCAATCGCTGCTTTACCAATCGGCAGTACTGATTGTACGAGCGGCGATCGGCAGGATGCCGGGATCTTTGCCACACTGTTCTGGAGTGGCGTTTGGATAGGATTAGATCTTTGAGATGTTGAGGTAAACTATTATGATTATGAATTTTTGGGTGACAATGGGGTGACGATGCCTCGCAAGCCGACCTCTGGACCAGAGTAGTGAAAGAATGCACTGCATCGTCTAGGTCTTGGGATGTTTTCAGGGACAGTTTGAGGTCAATGGAGCCTGTAAGAAGCTGGCGGACGGAATAAAAAAAAAAAAAAAAGAAACCTTTCCCAGCCCCACAGTAAACAATTTATAAACTATTGCTACTCTTATCATTCACTGCCCAATTATTAAAGTTCATTTTTATCTTCTGTTAAAAAGGTTTTATTTGTCTTGCTCGAACGCAGTTTTGATTTTGTATCATGGCAAAATCACGTTTCACCTTTTCCTTTGTACATGTAACTCCTTTAGGATTCGAATTTTTTCAGTTTATGTCATATGACCTAATGTTTTATAGTTAATTTTTTTTATGTATGAAGGTTTACTTAAACCTTACTTACCCTAAAACTAATGCACTGATGGATAATCTGAATGGAGTTAGTAATGTTAAAATAACGAAAGGGTGGTGAGTAACCATGGGCATTCCAGATGATTCATAACAGGTGAAAGGGGATTTCAAAGCCCGCGACTTAGTCAGCTTATTGGATTACGGACTTCATTGGCATAGATGAAAAAAAATCGTTTGATGGTACGTTTTTGTTTTTTTGTCAAAACCAGACATGTGTTGCATGTAATGTTTCATAAAGGTTGGAGGCATTATAAATAATAATTAGGAAACATTAATTGAAAACAAAAATTCTCATGATAAGTAAAATATGTACAAATGAAAGGTTTCAGTTTCTGATTTAGAATATTTAATTATGTGTCAAGTGGACTAATTATTTGATAAATCAATAACTGTGTCCATTGACAGAAAGTATATTGCGGGGGGGGGGGGGGGTGCACATGTCACATTTCAATACGTGATAGATAATAGATAATTTTAACATAGATAATTAAGATTTAACAACATAATAAAATATTATATGCAGGTAACGTCAGCTGTATACCGGCGACTTTCCCTTCCACTGTGAACAAGTATGGTCTGGTCTGGTCTAATCTCTCTCTGTGCTATCGAAACCTCCCCCGGTTTTGCTATCATTGGCCCATCTGATATCTTCTCTCTGGACAACAGTCAAACGATATTAGTTATGTCCATTTTTATCTTTTGTTAAAAAGGTTTTATTTGACTTGTTCGAACGCAGTTTTGATTCTGTATCATGGCGAAATCACGTTTCACCTTTTCCTTTGTACCTTTATTGGAATTTCCTACTCCATTGTATATTGGGTCCAGAGAATCCGAGGGCGTTGCCTAAGTTTCATTCAGCATCTGAACACGAGGCTTATGTTCGACTGTCACGGGTAACACCGTTTATTTCCATCCATTTTTCTTCCTCAGACTTTTCCTCCATTTACCTCCTTTTCAGTCGCAGAGACCTTCTCTTCTGTCCTTCTTGGTAAGTACAATTTACGATTTCTGTGCATGATAACAGTTTTTTCACGGGTAACATTACCTGATGATTTGCACCGAACCGCTCAATTCATAAGAATGTTTTGGTCCTTTTTTCTCTCTCTGTTTTCATTGAGCTGGATTCATTCCATTCATCCTGAGAGTCCAATATCTTCACTACCATTATTGCTTATGGCAATTTCAAAAGTCATCGTATTAATATATGCAATATATATAGTCTTAAATAAAATACAGGAAATCCAAAAAAAAAAAAATTTATAATTGTACAAACGTACTAAACTCCGCCAATATCATTATTAAAAAAAAATTATTACTGAATTATATTATTGAATAATTTAAATGACTGTCTAAAACCCAACAATATCATAATTTAAACCAAATTAAAAATAATGTCTAATAACCACCTCAAATTCAATATGTATGTAATATTAAATCTCGAAAGACATTTTTTTTTTAACATTAATATATGGTTTCTGCTAAAAGAGGGCTGTTATCCTAATGGGTTTAACAATTTTCTATTTGAATTAGGATTAAGCTAATGTCTGAAATATGTTTACAAAAAGTGCTTAAAACAGTCAATAACAAGGATTTGGCAGTTTTGGTAGTGCAGCTATTAACGTTTATTTTTTGTTCCACATTAAAAACCCATGTCCCTAGTGGCGTTATTTATGTAAACAGTGTTACTCACATGCCAGTCACAGATAGTTTCGTGACGCCCCATGAAAATAAAATACCCGCTAACGGAATAAAAAAAAAACCTTTCCCAGCCCCGCAGTAGGCAATTAAATTATAAATTAATAAATCATTAACAAAAAGAAAACAAGTGAAGAAAAATTACTTACATGTAGAAAAAATAAAGTAAATAAATAGGGAAGGCCCAAAAAAAAAAAAAAAAGCAGGTAGAAGACAAGGGTCTCGGAAACGGTGGAGCCCCTCACGAAGTTCAAAAAAAGTTAACCCACACGCCTCCTAGATCAGATAACCTTTCACGGGCTTTTTATTAAATCAATTACATATCATTCTGATTTTTTAACAGGACTAGTGGTACTCACCTGGCTGTATTAGGACTGGAAATTAGGAAAACCTAGCGGTTGGAACGTTATAATGGACTCATAACCAAAGGAAAAAAACTTTCGATCAATATTTAACCCAGGGGTCCCCAACTTTTTTTTAGATCTAAGAGCACATTCTATAATATCGGGCACCGTTTATTTTTCGAGGTAAATTTTATAGTTATAGAAATACCAATAATATACAAAAAAAAATAAACATGCAAAAATGATTGTTTATATTCTTATAATATAGTAATCAAGGTGTTAATCTTTAGGTCAAGATCTAAGCTTTGATTTTATGATATTAAATGTAGACAATAATGATTCACAGAAGAAAAAAAAAACGATTATAGCTTGACTTTTTTTCAAGAATAGAAATTTCTTTCTGTCAACCATATTCCAGAAGTGCTCATTTAATACATTGGATTATAGGGGGTACCGAAAATACAAAATTTCTAGATCCAGTTCTTCTGCCCTTAATTGAAAAACGTAAGGTATAGATTGTGGAACATGAAACCTATGCACCTATTTCGGTTACATTTACTTGACAAGTACAATGATTAATAAGGGAGTTGACCACAGGATCGATGATGAACTTTCGGAATCTATTTTCAAACTCAAATGAACATTTTGAACGATTTTTTTTTTCATATTTGTGAAATGCACAGATGACTTCATATGCAGATGTTATATCCACAAGTCCAGTCTGTCATTAAAAGAGTTTACTGAGCCTATCATTGTAGCTATAATATTAGTTTTTCCATTATACCTGTGATCCCAAGCAGTATAGAAATTACACATAGTTTTCTTTTTTTAAAAAATAACATTGAAAACTTAATTTTTTTATTATCTTGAACGTTCAACCTGGGCAACAGACTTGGGGACGCCTCATACCTATAATTTAGAGATTATTCCCAAATGATGACTGAAACATTAAATACAGCGTTCTCTAATCAATCCGAACTAATTAATGCCAACAGTATTCCAATTATTGCAAATGACTCGCACAATGAAATATAATGACAATTTGTTTTTTTTAATAAATCTACTCTATACACGTAAAAAAATAAGGGGACCATTTTAACGTTTTTATAAAAGTGTATTTCAGAACTTATCCAAATTTACTGTGGTAGTTTCAGAATTTCAAATTTGTATTAATTTTAAAATTATATAATAAAAATAGCACCTAGCTCAGTAAATAATTTTATTTATTTCTCTTTACAAATGTTTAATTTAGAATAAATTTAATTTAGCAAGAAATGTTTCTAACAGTTTTCTTAGAGCACACCTTCCACTAATCTAAGCAGTAATTCACGCCTATATGAATGTGAAAATCGCTAAACCTAGATGATTTGATCAAACGGCTCAAGTGTCACAATTTCCTTGATATGTAAATTGCAATTAAAGTAGGATTAGCTACCATGCTAACTAACAAGGTTGGTATCTGCAATGGTACACGCGCAGTGGTAACACTAAGCAAGCATATGAACATCTACATGATGATATTACATGGTACCATCTACACATACAATATATTCCTGCAGTTTTATCCTGCAATATCCATCAATAAGTAACAAGGGAACAGTTTTGTTGAATATATGCTCTTAATTTTGGCATATACAGCTATATGTCTCATGGTCAAGATGGCGGACGAAAGAATCTATAAAAATTCAATGGTTTGAAAGAATTCAAAATAATGTACGAAAAGAAGTTTTATAAATAAAATTTTTTTCAGAATAAATTGTTTTAAATAATAATAAACGGAGAAGATTAAGTACTTAGTCAATAATTGAATATACACCAGTGCTACTTGGATGTTGTGAGTTACAATAAATAACATGGACATTACTTGAAACAAATCTTCTTTTTGACATTTATATCATGAAACGATATTTATAATTAAGTTCTGAATGTTTTCCCAACCGTACTCTACGTCTTTATAAAGGGAATGTGGATCTTTAATTGAATATTGACTGGTGCGACTGATAATAAACTAAAAGGAAGACACACATATAAATTATTAAACATATGATTATTTTATGACAGGTTTTACCTTATAATAAAATAATTATTTAGTTAAAGAAGATTTAGAATTGTCCCTAATGACTGTTTATTTATGGTTTTAATGTGTCTTGCATACTTGCACCATATTTGTTGACGAACAAGGGTCTAATAGAAACACTTTTAGATTTCTACTTAATATACTCGTACATTGCTGCTAATTATAAATTATTATTTCCCAGAGCATTGATACACAAGAAGAGACATTTACATTTGTATTTTTTTATTTCGGGTAATAAATAAATTGGAGAGACTGAAGCTTACTAGCTCTATTATGAAAATAATAATAAATTATGTATTAAAACTTACGTTTTATGTCTAGGCGATCCGTCAGCTGCCGATGACAGAGAGAGACTGCTAATAAATAGAAAATATCTAAGATAGTTGTGTAAAATTGAATCAAAGCTAATTGGCGCTAATTAGATTAGTACACACACACTATCGAAGTAACAACAAAACTTATATACCCCCACCCCTCCTCACCTCCAGTCGCTGCCTGGCAACAGACCTGTTAACATCCTTATTTAAACTCAGCTAACATTATTGTTATTACGTAATCACCACGATCGTAAGGTAACTAAACAAAGACATTGATTATATTACATATATTTTAACTTCAATGTACTTTTACTAGGAAAAATTCAACAAGGGTCCCTGAATACGAAATTTGTACTTGTTTAAGAGAAATTTCTCTTGTAACCATCACAGTCCCGAATTTCCTGCCGTCATCGAATCCCGGCAAAAGGAGGGTGGAGAGTGAGTTTTATTTAAATATTCAGAAGCTAGACGGAGGGTAGAAGGAGGAGGTGACAGCACATCAACTCTGAAGAGGGGGGAGCAACAGGGTCATTTTTACCAACTTGGCCGGATACTTAATGAATTCGTTTTATATATTCTTTATGGGTCCCATCTCCTTTCAATTCAACTCTCCGTCCTGTCTTCTTCTCGGTTTATTACACTCCATACTCATGGGGCAGTAACACCGACTCATCTTCGAGAAGAATGCCCTTCTTATTCCCTGAAGTAGAAGCAAAGTAACTAGTTAAGCCATGGATAAGTCTTTTCAACATTTTCTTTTTACTGCATGTTTTAAATATATATAAACAAAAAAGTCCCTTTGGAGAGTTCCTCCTACACAATACACGCCCTGCCCGATAGAGTGTCAAATTAGCAGTGATGAGAGTTTTAAAATGCAATTCTTTCTTGTTAATTGAGAATTGCATACCAATTTAAAAGGTTGAAATTCATGACATGCACTAACATATCAGTGATTATTAATGATATATCTTAATCTGAAGTCGGAAGTCATCTTTTCAAAAATTCAGATTAAAATATTTCGACAATAACATATATTCATTCGATTTGCTGGGAAAGCAATTGGAATACTGGGAATTTTGTACAACAATAAACATATGTAGGCAATAGAATTGCAATGTTTCTCGGGTAACGCTGAACAATTAACGAAATAATTAAATTTAACGGTTATAAAAAAACAAACTTGCCGTTTTTGTATTTTTCAATTTAATACGAAATCATTTTATCTTGGCCAATGAATAGAGTATATGCTAAAATATTGTCCCTGAAAATCCTGGGGAAATCTTTTTTTGGGGTGGGGGGGGAGGAATGACAGTGCTAGGGCTCCACCTTTGTCGTGGGTTGACCCGGTATTGCAGTACCTCCAGGAACGGCCCATATAGAGCATACCACACATTTCAAACTTAATTCATGATTAATCAATTAAAAGTAAATTCAATGCAAGGGGGGGGGGGTACTGTTAGCATAAAATCTTCAATTTCCCACATAACAGTTAAGTAATTTTCGCTGGATCCCCACAGGCTGGGGGAAGCTTATACAATAAGAACAGGCTGAAGGTTAATAATATGTATTTTTTTTAACTTATGTAAGGGGTCTAAAATTTTAAGTCAGGATAGATCACCAACAGCATCATAAATTTTGACAATTTTGTTCATATTGTCAGGATATTTAGATGCTTTGCCTTTGATTTAAATTTGAAATTAGCGGCAAACAAGTTGGGAAAAGAAGGGGGTACTTGGAAAACAAGATGGCTAGGAGGTTGTTCAGCTGGTTATCCCCGAGGGACGCTTTAGATGGAGATTTGAAGCTGGGAAGATTTGAAGATTTGTTGTTGTTGGTGTAGTGAATGAAGTGAGAAGAAAAAGGACTAACAGTTATTCAGTATATAAATAATTATAAAGGTAAATAAAAATTCTTATTAACCTCATATATATTAAACATAACAATTGGCGCCCGAAAAAACTAACTGTTTCTGATTCAAGTGTTTGTGATTCTGCTAGATAAGATTATCTTAGTAAGGTGATTTTGTTGTGGTGGTTTACTCATTGGAACCCAAACCCCTCTGGAAGTTTAAAAAGAACCTTACACTTATTAACTTTTCAGGTTGTCGAAAATCGAGTGGGACTGTCAATTCTCTTCTTTGAGCGATGGATGAATGTATTCCTGCTCCAGTGTGACGCCATGCGTAAGTGTTTGTTATAATATTCAAATAATAACTGCTGATAAATTAGTACATTTTTTAAAATATAGATGGATTAAATCAGAATCAGCGCTATTTATATTTTTAGTTCCCTAAACTTAATTTTTTTTTTTTTTAATCTTTGTAGTTATTTTCGCACTACTCTCCTTATTATATACCCTTACAAAGGCTAGAACATATACGGTTAAATACCGTTAAAAGGAAAATATCAGAGAGAAATTGTGAAGTATACGATTACTACGTACTATACATGTCATTGTATCTTGGCGGTAACATGTGCAGGGCAATCAACAGTAGTGTTGAATAATGCATGGAAGTTCAAGTTCGATGGGATTATAAATATATTCTTTTCCCGATTCTAAATTTAATTCAGAAACAAATATACTTTTTAAGAGAGGTATTTATAAATTTAATACTTTTTTCCCCTTCAATTTTAACCAGATTTTTTGCCAATGTACTAAAAAAAAGAGAAGCAATCAATACACAATAATTTGGGAAGCGTTTTTCGCATTGTAGTAAATATAGCAAATGTGAGAAATTATTAAAGATAATTACATAATTGCTAGATAATAAAAAGAGTCTAGGTTCAAATCCCTTGGTAGAAAGCTAATTTATTATGAATCGTTTCTTCAGTCTAGTGAAAGATGATCGCACGTACATGTTTGCCAGTAGAGACTCCTCTTGTGAGATATCAATGAACTAATGTAATGTAAGCCTCTACAAACCTAGGCATTGGTTGAACATTTCAATCGCTACAAGATCAGGAAGTTTGATACAAGGAGGACATTCCGCATGTCCTCCAGGACGACCCTTATCCGGAACAATCCCTGGGGAGGAAGAGGTGTGCATAAGATGCCATTTTTTTCCTCGCCGTTATCACTCTTGCTCTGTCAGAGACCCTCCGGGAGCGAAGACCCTGATGGATCCGTGGTCTGATTATACCCTATCAATCTTCTTCGGGTGTGTGTGGGGGGGCCCTTAATTTATGGACCCGCAGTTTTCCATCGGAGATTTGTTCTCTTCGCCACGTCCGGCTTCTCCGCCACCAGTCGACTCTGATTTACTACGTGCCGAAAACAGTAAACTTATTCCCCGAGCGGCTGTTCGTCGAAAATAATACCTGCCGGCTGGAACCTCATCACTTTCATTTCAACAGTGATTAATTCTGGAATTTTAGTGTAATGTAGAACACTATAAAAACGGTACTTCCTATGACAATAATTATTTTTAATATATTTTAGGTTATATAGTATAAAACAATAAAAATATACAATAAACGATACCGATTGTTCCCTTTTCTGTAATCTTCAGGCTACGACATCTATAAAACAAACAACAAAAAACCCGTCAACATTTCAATAATTAAAACACAAAAAATACATTAGACAGAATTATAAATAAAAAGATAAAATTACATGCGTAGGCAATATAATGCTTTAAGCTTAAAATGTCTTGAGTTTAAACTAAAATCAAGCAGCACTCGCTGCGATGTAACATCCGTCCTGGACAATGGAAAGCTATCTAAAATGACAACGGCTTAAGTAGGGGGTAAATTTGTCATGCCAGTACATGGAGGCTGGGAATTGTCCTGGAAGATGTCTGGAAATGTTATATAAAATCGCAAATATAGCATTGAAGACGAGCAAACAAATGGTGTCATTTAACTGACAACAAAATTGTTCCATCCCTTCAAACACTTTACTCCCGTTGAAGAATGTGAGCCACTTTCATTTAATGAAGTCTTATATGATTCTCAATATGCCTAGGGATGTGAACCCAGGACCTGTGTACTATGAATGACTGAATTCGATACGAAATTTAATCTACTTCGACTTTAATATACCCGATTTCTACAATATAAAGGATTTATGTTCAGTTATTCAATAAAAACCCTTTTAAAAAATCTTACGCAAGGAACACTACAGGAGATGCCTCTCGGGACAATTTTTTTTTTTCCTAAAATCATACTTCTGTATACAGATTCGACAATGTGGCATCTTTACATAAATGCTCATCGTGCTTACTGTAAGGACAAATTGGAATAAAGAGGTCACGAATATATATTCTGCGAAATCCAACTGTATATTCAAAGGTTATATCCAGGTATGGCAGTACTAATTAGCATTTCGTTATAATTGTATACGTTGTTCGTTACAATTGTATACAGAGGAGGGTAATTTTGCCAATTTAATTGGATTTTAATCACGAACATATTAATTATCACAGTTTGACGTTTAATTGGGCTAAATAACTTTTGAGGCGGACATGTTTTATGCGATAACTAACTAGACCCCGCTCATGATCATTAATATACATATATTATGTATTATCTCCGATGCAACCCTTTTTGTTTTAATTTATCAATTAATTAATAAAATAGCTTTATTCGTTTCGTCGGGGGAAAATATAGTCTCATAAAGATCTATATATAACTCCGATTTTAATCAGGATATTGTAATCGTCAAGTAGATGTATAATTTTATCCCAAACCAAAGGTAAAATAAGAGTGGAAATGTTTAAATGTTTAGTTGTATAATAAAAGCCGGAAGGACCAGACCTGTCCTAAAATAAATATGCGAAATTTTGGTTACAATACACCAATTTATGATTAATAGTTTCTATTTCCCATGGCCGAGAACAAATTAGATGCGGTAACGCAAATAGAACATCAAAACTATTGCAAAATATATAATAAGAAATATAAAACTATTGTGCAGAGAGTTCCTTGTTAGATGTGTGTATACAAAAGAGTTTTTTGGGAGATCGGCGTAGGTCGACGAAAGAGATTTGTTAGGGTTTCATGACATTTATTAATGTATAAAGTTTTGATATAACATTAATTTCTCAGTACCCCATAATGCTTTCAAAACTAAACAGATGAGGTCTTGGACAGAATATGGTCCCGCTAAGAATAAGGAAGGAGAACAAAAAGGGTTAAATTAATATTTTTGTTGAATTTTTTTCAATTAGCAATCAAGTGGGTCTAAAGTAGAAAAATGTATGGAGTATATTTGTTATACAATTTAATTCTAAAATGAGACGAAGGTTCAGGGGTATTTGAAAAACCGTATTAACCAACTTCAAATTAAACAAGCAGTGAGTGAATGCCTAATTCCTGTAACGTCGCGTTAAGAGGTAGTATACCGGTTTGATTGCCAGAGTGAACAACTTATAAATAAGCTTTTTCAAAATGTTTGAACTGAATTTATAAAAAGTTCCGGTCGATTGCTAAATATTTTTTATATCATCGAAGTTTCTGCGCATGCGCTACTATTAACAACCACGTACAACTATCGCTCTCCAAATCAATACCGATAACTACCGTTATAGACCCTTTTTCGTCTTTGGGATTGTGTCAACTGGCAACTTAAGTGAGGTGGCCACGAGGGAGCCCTCAATAAGTGAGTAGATCGCTAGTACATTGGTGTAAAGTGTAAATAATAGTGACATCGGAGAGAGTAGTCGGCCATCTTGACTGAGGCATCAGTCGTCGTTCACGATACATAGCCGTTCTGAGCCAGACCTGATAGGTGGCTCAGAGCCAGACCTGATAGGTGGCTCAGAGCCAAGACTGGTGACTCGCCACTGGAATCCCTCCGGCACTACGTATTTTATTTATTATTTTCTTTTTTTTTAACTAACAAAAATCTTAGCTAATGACAAAATGAGATTTTATCAGCAGATAACATCACAAAATAAAAAGAAAAGATCGAGGTCCTTAGGCCCAACTCCACCAACGTCGCCAGTAAAGCGAAAACCCAGACGCTCAAATAGGAACATCCCTACAAACTCATCTGCTGCCAGCTCTATGGAAGATCTACCACCACTTGCCAGCACTTCAAAAGAAGAAACTGTAGCAGAATCTCCATTCTTCACACCGAATAGCTTCGAGGTACTGAGAAATAGTCAACCTGACGACATGGAAGTTATTCAAACACCAACACAGCCCAAGCCGCCTGCTATATTCGTAAGGAATATTAGCAATTTCAAACTATTGTGCTCACAAATGAGCAAAGTTGTAGGTACCGGAAAATATACGTGCCTCAATCGCTCTCGGGATACAAAAATTTCCCCAGACACTCCGGATACTTATCGAGCGATCATTAAGTATTTGGAAGAAACCAATGCAGACTTCCATACATACCAGTTGAAACAAGAACGATCGCTTCGAGTAGTGATAAGAAATCTGCACCCGACCACACCAGCTGATGAAATTGAAGACGAACTATCAGCTCTGGGGTTCAAAGTTCGGCAAATAACCAACGTTTTACGTGAGGACAGACAACAAAACGAATCTACCAAAACGGCATTACCGTTATTTTTTGTAGATCTCGAGCGGACACCTGGCGTGGAGAAAATTTATGAATTAACAACCCTGTATTACACAAGAATATAGGTCGAAAAACCTTACCCCAATAGAGACATCGTCCAATGCCATAATTGCCAGGCATATGGGCACACAAAATCGTATTGCCACCACCCTCCTAGGTGTGTAAAGTGTAGTGGGCAGCACAAAAGCGAATTGTGCAAAAAGCCCCTAAAATCGCCTGCTGTATGCGTGCTCTGCCAGCAAGACCATCCGGCCAACTACAAGGGCTGTGAGGCCTATAGAATCCTCAAGTCCAGGAGCGAGCAACGTCGCCGGCCGGAAGAAGAGAAGCCAGTTAGAGGTAGCTCTAGAAGCGCCCCCACCAGAAATTTGAGGCCTTCTGTCTCTTTTGCTGATGCCGTTCGGAACAGAGCGCAGTCACAGGCACTGCCCACTTCTCGTCCGCAAGTATCTCTTCCCCAGCATTCCGCTCATCCCGCCAACCAGCAAACCCAATCCCATCCTCAACCACACATCTCGCATATTCCTTCACCACCAAGCTCTTCAGATCTCACTAGCCTATTAACATCATTCCTTACAGAATTCAGAACCCTAATTACCCCTCTCATTTCCCTTCTTACAAATCTTGTCTCCTACCTTATCCCCGTTAAACAAAATCCATAAGTGGATCCTTCTGACTCCTTATCCATTCTCCTTTGGAATGCGAATGGTGTTCGCACCCACACTAACGAACTGACAGCACTACTCCATGACAAGAAGATCGACGTAGCTCTTATTACTGAAACAAGACTTACGAGCAAACGACCATTTACCGTTCGACAGTACCAGACTTATCGTACTGATCACCCAGATGGAACAGCTCATGCAGGTACCGCTGTCATTGTCCATAACTCCATATCCCACCACATAGTTCCTTTGGTATCACATGATTTCCTTCAATCCACTGCAGTGTCAATCACCACCTTCACTTTTCCTCTTACACTTGCATCAACGTACTGCCCTCCCAATAAATCCATTTCCGACTCCCAATTCATCTCCTTTCTAGACTCCATCGGACATCGTTTCCTTGTGGGTGGGGACTTTAATGCGAAGCACCAACACTGGGGGTCAAGATCCACAAATACACGAGGACGTGCTTTGCTGTCTGCACTCACACGGAAACATTGCTCCACTATCACTCCTGACACAGCCACCTATTGGCCATCAGATCCCAACCGAAATCCTGATCTCCTTGACTTCTTTTTTTACAATAGTTTAGGAACACTAAACTATTCACTCAAGCGCCTCGATGACCTTTCCTCCGATCATAGCCCTTTATTATTAACCATTTCCTTAAGACCAATTCACAAACTGCCTCCTCCTTCATTTATTAGGGGCCCAGTTGACTGGGACCACTTCCGTCAGCTTCTTACAGAGTCCGTAAACCTCAAATTATCCCTGAAAACATCCCAAGACCTAGACGATGCAGTGCATTCTTTCACTACTCTGGTCCAGAGGTCGGCTTGGGAGGCATCGTCACCCCATCGTCACACAAAAATCCACAATCATAATCGTTTACCTCAGCATCTCAAAGATCTAATCCAATCCAAACGCCGCTCCAGAACAGTGTGGCAAAGATCCCGGCATCCTATTGATCGTCGCACGTACAATCAGTACTGCCGATTGGTAAAGCGGCGATTAGCATCCTTCCGTTCCGATTCTTTCAATTCCTACCTCTCCTCTCTGTCCACCAGGGATAACTCCTTGTGGAACGTAACCAAAAAAATCCTAAAGTATCAACCTGTTTCACACCCACTCCGTCGTGATGATGGGTCCTGGGCGGCTTCGGATGGGGATAGGTCGGAGGAATTTGCACTGCATCTTACCCATACTTTCACACCTCACCTTTCTCATCAAAGCCATACTCACAGCACAACTGTGGAAGATTTCCTCACTTCACCTATTCCTCTCTCTCTTCCACCAAAAGCCGTTAACCCCTCTGAGGTTAAATACCTTCTGAAAAACTTACCTCTCCGAAAATCCCCTGGATATGATCTCCTTACTCCTCAAATTCTCAAACAACTTCCTCCTAAAGCCATAATCTTCCTAACCTACATATATAATTGCATAATCCGAACGACGCACTTTCCTCTCCTCTGGAAACACTCCATTATTGTCCTATTCGCCAAACCCGGTAAACCACCCAATGACGCCTCATCTTATCGTCCAATTAGCCTACTCCCTATCCTCTCAAAAATATTTGAGAAACTCCTACTAAAACGTCTACTTCCCATTGTTGAATCCAAAAACCTTTTTCCCACACACCAGTTTGGCTTCCGCCAACGACATTCCACTGCTCAACAAGGCCTTCGCGTTGTTGATCACATCTCCTCAGCCCTTGAAACCAAACAGTATTGCACTGCTGCCTTTCTCGATATAGCTCAAGCTTTTGACAGGGTTTGGCACGCGGGTTTGCTCTACAAGCTCAAAAGATATTTACCACAGACCCTTTTCCTAATCCTACAGTCCTACCTTTCAAACCGCTTCTTCCAAGTCCGCTGTGGTTTAGAATACTCTAACTACTATCCCATAAGTGCAGGAGTTCCACAGGGCAGTGTCCTGGGCCCCATCCTCTATAACCTATACACCGCTGATGTCCCCTCTACTCCCAATACCTTCTTGGCCACATTTGCAGATGACACTGCAGTCTTTTCATCCCATCCAGACCCCGACATAGCATCCCATAACCTTCAAAAACACCTTGACGAGATCGAGTATTGGTGCAATCAATGGCGGATCAAAGTTAATGAAGCAAAATGCTCCCACATTACCTTCACCCTTTGTCGCAAGTCTGGTCCACTAGTTTATTTTAATTCTATTCCTCTCCCTGTATCCGAGACAGTACGGTACTTAGGCTTCCATCTTGACAAACGACTGACCTGGAACCCACATACGAGACTAAAAAGACAAGAACTAAACAGACGCTTTGGACAACTGTACAGACTACTTCAAAGGACATCCCATCTCTCAATAGAAAATAAACTACTAATCTACAAAGTTATACTTAAACCAATCTGGACATACGGAATAGAGCTATGGGGGACAGCAAAAAAGTCTAACATCAAGCGTATCCAATCCTTTCAATCAAAAGTCCTGAGAACAATAGTAAATGCCCCTTATTATGTCAGCAACAAAACCCTTCATAACGACCTTAATATACCCTACATTCTAGAACTCATCCCTTCCAAGTTTACGAAATTCCACAGTAGCCTTTCCAACCACCCTAATCCTGTAGCACAGTCAATGCACTGCGCCACTCATCCCTATAATCCTCCTCGGAGACTGAAACGGCAGTGGCCTCGTGACCTGCTATAAACGCGTGACAGTGGGAGTCCTGGCAATGGCCAGTCTCTCCAATCATGTCCTGAGCGTCTGTGGCTCTCGCGCTCTTGGTCAGCATCCACTGGCTAGTATCCGGTGACGCGGCTGACGGAGGAGCGTGGGGGACTTCCCAAGACTCCGCTTTCTCTTTGCGGTGGATTTGGGGGGTCTCTGGGCTGTCTGTAAATATTGTATGAATGAGCGAGTGAATGATGAACTGTAAATATTGTATGAATGAGAGCATATATCTTAATTACTTATTGCCTTATAAAGGCAGATTGTAAATATTGCACAATAAAGGAATTATATCATCGAGTAGAAATTGAAATGATGATCACTAAAATACAAATTTTAAAAAGCTACAACGTTCTCGGAACTTCTGAAAACTTTAGAATATATATATTTCCTGTTTATAGTAGTCAGGCATTTCACATGTATACAAAATTTAATCACATTATTTTTTAATCATTAATATAATATTTCAGTTGAAATATGTGATTATAAGGAGTGACTTCTGTATTTATTTAAGGGTCCAAAAAGTAATTGATAAATCACATCAAGAATGTCGTGATATCTTGTATGAATATGTACGAAATTAATTCAACCTTCAATGACTAAGAGAAGAACTACTTTTACGTTGAGAATTACATTTATTACGTTTAGAGAATTACGTTTATTTTTAAGTTTTAAAGCGAAACTGGGTTCAGTGCAATCCTAGCTTTATCAATCATGCGTTCGGGCCGGTTGCCAAAAGGAAAACGTGGCTACCAGAAAAAAAAAAATATTGACAGATATTGGTCAGAAACCGGATGTTGGTCTATACTCCCAATCAAGGAGGGAGAAATACAAATGATGGTAACACAGCAAAAGATTTTCAAAATTCTAAGGTGTCTTAAGATATATCTGGCGTTGACGAGGAACTAAATTGAAAGGTTTAATGCCGTTCTTTAAGTTTTAGCGTACTCTTTTGAAATAAAATATCCTGCTTGTGAAGATTAGACTTTAAACACTGAGGAAGTCCAAGAAATTCAAAAAGTATCACCACAAATTTTCTAGAATACTATCTAGAAGGTACACAAAGATATTTTTCACACTTTATTAATATATTCTGATTGAGTGATCACATATGACGTATCATTATCACAAAAAAACTTAAGCTGTTCTAAAGAAGTATTGGAACTTTTTTTAACAAAATATGATTTTTATTTTTTACCTTTCCCTGATTTGTTTTTAGTTTCCGGAGTAAGATATCTTGTGAAATTCATCTTTTAATTTCGTAAAAAAAAAAATTCTGAATTAAAATGATATTTTTCCAACTAAGTACATATAAATTTGACCTAAAAAAACATTTAATTTATTTAAATTGACTTTTGTCCCCCTAGTTTGTGTAAACTGCCAACTGAGCGCCTTCGGATCACTTCGCGTTTTCATTAAACGATTTCACCTTTGTCCCTCATATTTTTTTGGTTCTATTCACAAAGTTTTTTTTAATTATTTACAAATGCAGATGCATAGTACAACCAGTGAATGGGATTATGAATAGTAACAAATAGATATGAATGACTTGCGAAAAATAGCATCCAATGATGCTTCACTCATAGGAAGAATTATATTGATGGTTGTTAATTTAAATTTAAATCACAAACAAATTGAAATCCCTACTCCAATCCCAAAGTTTTTTGTCTTGTGTTTGTCTTGCGTTGTTAGTCCAAGTATGTGAGGATTGGGGTCTCGATATTTACGGAATTGTCTGTGCAGAGTCTTGATGTAGGTATAGAAGTAGTTGATTGAAATCTTTCTATTTTCGCTAAATTTGATTTTTCGCTTGAATCGTAAATCTGTGCCCCATAAGCCTAAATTGGTTTTAGCAAGTAGCTTCAGTTTTTGGGTCATAGGTAGCCACGCTCACAGCCGTTTAGCAAGTGATGTAGGAGTTTCAGACTTTGGTTCAAAGTTTGTTTATATGTATTGATTTTGTGATGCTGATATCTCTTATTTAAAAAATATTTTCGTATAATCTATATCACTTGTCTACTCTCGGCAGATCACAGCTTTGATTATCATATTTGAGATTCCATTTATATCCGTTAATACAAGGTGGTAATTTATCGCTAATACCTTCTTGCTCAGCAGGCAAAAGCCTATGATTGAAGAGGGGGAAATTGGAAATTGAATAAGAAATATAGCCAGTAGTGGGGATAAGGGCTGAAGACGTCTTGATAGATGTTTTATTTTCGCCGAGTGACAGGCGATTTATTTCAGCCGCCAAATTTATATTGGGCCCTCTCGTTCTCTCCCTGGATAGTCATTTCATATTTATATCGGCAGGACATTTTTCTAAAGGGAATCTTATATTTTTTACCTTTGCTAATAACTGTTTTATTTTGTAACGTACACGTATCAAAACGCTTTTATAAGGATTTACCTAAAGAGATTATCGCTGATCTAAAAGTCAGGGTGAGGTTGGGAGTTTAAAACAAATCTAATGTAATATTTTTATTTGAATAAAAATTACAGTCTGCCATAGAAGGGCAATAGATAATTGTGATAACAGATTGCATTCGCACCGTACTCACAAAAGGCCACTTCCACTTCAATCTCCGAGGAGAGTTCACCGATCCGAGTCACGGGTGATACTTGCTGGCTTTGGATGGTCAGATAATTTCTGGAGGAACTTTCAGAAGTTTGGGGAAATATGATCATTGATTGTGAGAATGAAGGGTTTTATTCGTGAGGTAAAAAGGTCTAACTGAGGCTCTAAGGACTTTAGATGCGATTGAGGTCAGCCTGTTGAAGTGCGTAAGCCATGACTGATTGTAGTAGGACTTTAACGGGTATTTTGTATTCTAGTGATTGGTGGGATTTATTTTTGAGCAGCCTGTACAGTTTGCCAAACCTTCTGATGAGTTTTCTGAGGTATTTTAAGTCTCGTATGAGAGTTCCAGATTAATATTTTGTCAAGGGGGGTTCCAAGGTATCACACTGTGTCTGATAAGGGAAGAGCAGTATCGTTAAAGAGGACATAAGTGGGCAGGATCCGCGTTGTAGGGTAAATGTAATATTGGTAGATTTTCCTTAGTTGGCTTTTACCTTATAGCAGAAGCTTTTGCCAGAGTTTTGCTTTACAATGAACGAAGGTTTGCTTTACAACTTCAAAAAAATATTTATCACAAACCCTTTACCTAATCCTGCACTCCTACCTTTCAAACCGCTTCTCCCAAGTCTGCTGTGGTTTGGAATATTCCAACTACTATCCCATTAAAGCAAGGGTTCCACAGTTCATACAGGGACCTGGGTTCCATCCTTTATACACCACTCATGACCCTCTACTCCCAATACCTTCTTGGCAACATTTGCAGGTGACACTGCAGTCCTGTCATCCCACCTAGACCCCAGCATCCCATAACCTTTAAAAACACCATCTTGATAAGACCGAGTATTGATGCAACCAATTGCGGAGCAAAGTTAATAAAGCAAAATGTGCTCGCATTACCTTAACCCTCTGCCGCAAGTCCTGTTCACTAGCTATTTTTAATGCCATCCCTCTTCTTATACCCAAGACAGTATTTAGGTTTCCATCTCGACAGAAGGCTGACATGGAACCCATATACGACAAGCACTACCTATTTCGAATGACATCCCATCTCTCAATAAAAAATAAATTACTATTGTACAATGTTATGCTAAAGCCAATCTCGAAATACGGAATAGAACTATGGAGAACAGCTAAAAATTAGAACACCAGGCGTATCCAATGCTTTAAATCTAAAGGCCTGAGAACAATAGTAAATGCCCCTTATTACGTCAGCAAACAAACCCTTTATAAAGATCTTAATATACCTACATTCTGGAACTCATCCCTTCCAAGTAGATAAAAATCTTTTAGCCTCCATCGGTTTCACCAATGCTTACTTTCGAATAGGTAAATTTGTAGATTATGGGACGCTATGTCGAGGTCACCATAGGATGAAAGGACAGCTAAGTCTACGGTACAGATTGAATAGAAAAGCTGCCCTAGAACACCTTGGACCTTGGGAAACACCAGCAACCAGCTGTCGTCACATTAGGAATTTGATAGATACGAGGGGCTCGGTGTACTGCAATCCTTGAGGCAGAAAATGTTCCAACAGAACATTGACTTGAACAGAAAAAGTTCTAATCCGAACTTGAAGCTCACTGGCTAGGGGGAAAACGGGATCTAGATAATTCAGAAGATTCCCTTCATCGTCAGGATTCTGTTAGGGTGGCCTAAGGACATCAAACTGTACACCCCTAAAAGGATATGCTATCAGAAGCATGATGGGGGGGACCTGCCCCTGGAACAAATCGCTTAAAGGGAACGGACAAGGGGGAATGGGATTAAATGCAGGAAGAAATTGAAGAAGAACAGAACAAGGAGCACTAGTCGATTGGCGGTTCTAATAATCTTTGCTGTCTAACGATTCTTTAAGAGATTTTTGGGGTCCCCGTTGTTTGGGCATTCAAGACAATAATAAAAAAAAATGACTGTGTATTTAGCTGTTAATTATAAATAATATTAGGACCTACACCACAACTAATATTTCTTAAAAAAAAAAAAGATAGATTATAATAGAAAAACAAAAATGAATTCCGGGACAAAGTCCCCTGTGAATAACATTATGACTCTGATAACAGGTGTATGTCTCGCAAAAAAATAGAAATATTAAATTACAAGAAATAAAACATACATAAAAAAAAATACAAAGCAAAATAAGGTGTAAACCTCTATAAGAAAAGATAATAATAATAACATAAGATTATTTAAATTCAATTGCAAATGAAATCAACCAAACACAGCAACAATATCTGCAAAAAAAACGATAATATATGAAAAACCTTATCTAATAAAAACCAAAAATTAGGTTGATACAAAACTAAAAAAAAAAAATACACACAACAAATCTGCAATACTGAAAAAAAAATACAAGCGTCAAAATATAATATATTAACTAAATCGTTCTCAAACCAGTGCAAATCGAACCCAGGCACTTTTCCAAAGATCCAATCTCCTTTTATAGCTAGTATAACCGATACAGTCGATACAGTTCGCGCTATGAGAGGCTATTAAGATATTAAATAAGAGCTTCTGGACTACTGCCCAGTTGGGGTCTGTCTTGGCACTGGAGTGACCCTCCGTTCTTTATTTGTGAGGCTGTCCAATGTTTAACCAAATCTTAAACATTTGGCTCAGGGTGTAAGTATCTGCAGACTTGGGATTGAAAAAAAGCTTTTCCGGGAAAACTCAATCGTGACAGATATCTCCAGCATTTTCCCAGTACTTCAGACTACCGATGGAAATGCTTTACACGAAGCCAGAACGGAGCCATCGACGGGGGAAAAATACACAATAATAAATACATAGGTAAGCAAAAATATTAAATGCAAAAAACGTAGGCCTTATTTTTTAAATCTCCCACCTATTTTCATCATCTAGGCTACGGTAAGGACATTAAATATGGTATCGAAAATGCAAATTCAATAAATTTACAGTTGCGATCCAGCAAATTTCATAATTAGTATATTCGATATGCTTTTTTTTTTCTTTAATTATTATTGTTATAGGGTTTCTGAAAACAGTCGTTTTTTTTGAAAATGTGATTTTTAGTGATTGAAGTGGTATAACTAATAAAATGAAGTATTTTATAACCAAGTATGTTTTTTGACAATCGTTTTTAAATACTTATACCAAGGCTCGCGATTATCAACAAAAATAGTGAACATTTCAACAAACATTTGAAGAACTATATGGGTCAAACAGTTTTTATCCTTTTCGTATTCTGGTCCTTATAATTTATTCCCTTTTCAAGCATATGTTACATATATATTTCACGTGTTCGACATAAATTTATGTTATAGTTGGTTTCTTATGCTTTTAATATATAATGTATTATAATTCAGTGATTCTTGAGGGCGGTAGATCAACACTTATGTTTTGCACAAAGTTGACAGTATACTTCACAATTTTAAACAATTCAACAAGAACTGCGTATTCAGCTAAACTCACGAAATTCACAAATTCTATTCGTTTCAATCAAAAATTCGCCTATCTTCGTATACGCTTCCAATTGCTTAATTCTGACGTATGGATTCCATTTAACCCTTTCCAAATTGAAAATATATATAAGAATTTTCATGATTCAACGTTTGTTTATGACGATTTCTTCATTCATCCTATACAAATAAATGTTACATATGAAATAAGTAAAATAGTTTTAAAACAATTCTGAAGTGACTAGCTCGATAAATGACTATGATTCCAAGTTTATTCTTAACAGATGGAAAATACGTTGCTTTTTGATTTGATAACACGTCATAAGATATCATCACGAAATTAAACTTATTTCACACAGAAAAGTAAATAAAACTGATAACATTGCAAACAGATGTTGGAACTAGTGAATGAATACCTTGACCAAAGATACAAAGCTGTTTCAAATATTACGCAATCCTTCAGAAATTGTTCAAAATAGCCTAATCATATTACTATTAGTTGGTTTCATAAACAATTAATAAATACATTAATAAACCCTAAACAGGGGCGATTTGATTGAATACCGTCAAGACCGATAGGCAAGCCACTTCAACCAGTAGTTCCAAGATGGGGCACATGGTTAGAGGCATCTGAATACTATAGTAAAATATGTTCTGTCAAAATTTAATTTTGTTTGCACTATGGTATCATTAATGGATAAATCTACATTGAGGGATGGCCTGGCGTACTTTCAGCAAACGCCGTTTTCATAGCCCAAACAATAAGAAAATTAGAAAGTCACAACATGTTATTGTTTCATAGACTCGCTATTATCGAATGTCACTATCAAACCCTTTGTTGAAAATAGAGTTAAATTGAAAATAAAATTAATAGGTATGCTTGTTGTCCAGGCCGGACGAACATACAGTGCACTGTGGAATGGACATCAAATTATCTCTAATTGAAATCCTTGTTTAAGGGTGAAAATCTTTTGTCGATGTGGAGCGGCAGTTCAGCCGTTATAACTTAAGTCTTGATCTGCACAGAGTTTTATTAAAAAATTTGGAAATACATGTTGTTCAGCTTTTGTTCTGTTTGTAAGTGTGTTTATTCATATAAATTATTTTTGTGTCTATAAATGATTTGTCCTAAGATTTGAAAATTTTCGCTGTGTTTATAAAATGTTGACAGTTGGAATTACAGCAATTGCATTTACGTATTTCTCATTTTGTTTCTGTGAACATTTAATATTTCTGTGAAAATATACGTTCATATTTTACTTATTTAATTATATATAAATCCCAGCCCTACTGAATAACCTTGAGCCCTTACCAGGCCATATCCTCCACTTCTCGCTCATTTACTCTCTGTGTCTTACTGGTTTACGAGCTTCTTCATCATACATTACGACATTCGCCACATAATATCTTCCTTTCTTCAGTTGGCTCTACCACTGGGCGAGCCTCTCTACCAGCAAAGTGCAAAAATAGCACTTAGTGAAAAGCGAAATGAGCAAAGTAAGCAATAATGAGTTCTATATAAACAATAATTTTTGTTCCCGAAAAGTACATCATATATCCCAGAACAATAAATAAAGAATTCCATTATATTCTACATGCCGGAATAAAACCCCCAGAATCGGCTAAGGGTTTAGAACACTTAAACACTTGTAACCTAACACCCCATCTCTATTGTGTAATAATCCTCGCCGCCCCTTGTCCCATTTCCCGTTCACTTTGATCCTCCCAGGACGCTCTAGGAAACACTACCCCTCCCGATTTAGGAGGAGATAGGAGACGGGGATAAAGGGAAGTTTTTGCCTCAGTCTCTGTCTACCCAGATGTGGTGCATTACCTAAGGTATGGTCCCAGCTGCATCCGGCGCAGATCAGCCATAGGCGTCTTGTAGTAAGCAACACTTGTCGAGCATACAGACTATTGGTGAACTTGGCAATTTTTTCACAACTGACATCAAATGAGTAGCAATCAGGGTCGTTATTTCAGTCTGCTAAATCATTTTTTTTGTGTTTAGTGGTCGTTTTGAAGTTTAAGATAAAAATAATATGCGTTCATCTATGTTGAAGGATTGATAGACAAATTGAAATTTGAAATCATTGAGATACTAACAATTTTATTCACATATACGTATAAATACAACTTCAAATAGCTTTTGAGCTGTGCTTGGAGCAATCTTCAAATTTAGAGAAACGAAATTGAATTGTTTAAATTTTTAATGACACCTCATCGTGATTATTTTATTTTAAAACAGCTAATGAGGTTAGTCCAAGGTGTTTCCGAATATATATTTTAGGCATAGCGTGTAATTAACTACAATTATCCGAAATTTAACGTGGAAAATAGATCTAATGTTAGTTACCAATAGTAACAGACCAAAAAATAGATAAGAAAAAAAAATATTTGACAACATCACAACTCCTAATAATTACAAAGTACGAGTACATCTCAAGATAAAACAAATAATACAATCTTTGAATTTTTTCCTCTTTTTAATAAATTCATTAAAGTAAAAATAATAAGAACAAACACATCTAGCTTTTAATTAATAAAATGAAATTATTGGTTTTTGAATTACATAAATGAAATAAAAATTAACCTTTTTCCTTTTAAATCAGTGTGCGATTATTGTAAATAGTTCAAAGGTTTGAATTGATCCCATGATAATTTGAAACTCGCGAAAAATAAAATAAAATAACTATCGGGACCCGACAGCTGTGAATGGTTCAACGAAACAATATTCAGTCCAATAATAAATGTTTATAAATCGCTCAAACCCTACTGCAATCATCAATGCCTGTCAAGCGTGTCAAAACGCCGAGCATAGATAAACTGGGTGAAAACGTAACATTTAATGCAAGGGAGTATATACATCCAAACAAACACATTTCCATTCACTGGCTTTCGAAGTAAAACCTCTCTCTTCTGGTTGGAATATGCAGTTATTGCAGAAATGTTCCCCTAGGACGGTCCTAATCCTGATCCTGGATCAGAAGGCGATCCTCCAAGTTCAACTGCCACTTAGCTCCAGTGGACCAGTTAATTCCCGGAGTGATCTAGAGGGAGCATGAGTAAATCCTCTAATACTATAGGAGGAGGACTTGTTCGTAAGGAGGATTTGTTGTAGCAATGTCGAATAGACGCTTGGACTCTATCGATTGGCTAGCATCTATATCTATACTCCGTATCGGTAAAGTGCCATTTGCAGATTACCATAGTTTTCTAAGAGGCCATAATGAGAGAGAAACTGTTCACATTGACAACTGTGTTCCACGTATAAATAAAGATATGTCTAATTCTTTGTGTTCTAATCATATTGAGGGTATCGTTATTTTATTTTCAAAACTTCTGCCAATCTGTCTCCTCTTGCCTCAATTAGCCCCCTGTCCAATTTACAGAAATGAAATTTTACTTGGAGAACCTATCTCCACCACACCACATAAAAAATAATTACCTTTATTCATGAGACCCATCTATTAATTAATTAGTTAAAAAAAAATAAATCTATCGCAGCAGAATAACGAACAAGACTTCTTGATTAAACATATATTATATCTGTTAGGAATTAGATGGGCTATAATTACGATAAATCGGGAAATCCGTCATCAATAGTGGATTTGCCACTTTTTTGCAACCTCAGATTCATATCGAGGAGTGATATTTTGAATTAAAGTATTATTTGATGCTAAAAATAATATTTATTTCATAGATCAATGTCCTGATTAATAATGTGTATTATTTGTGGTTGTAGGAATAAACGTCAACTTAGATTCAAGATGAGATAGGTGTATTAATCTGGATCTAATGGGCTTTGTTAGCCGAATAAACAAATGAATACTATCGATTTTGAGTGCATTAAAACCTTTATGGGTGGACAAAGAACTTAAGTTAATTTTATTAAAGGTGAAATTGTTGGAGTAGGAGCCCCATAAATACTCGAATTTAGAGAAAAAATCTATTATTTAAAGTCACTCATAGTTCGAACATAAAAGTGCAGTAGGGATCAGATAGTTATATTTTCTATGACTTTTTTTATCATAAAATGTGCTCATTTTACGAGTTTATTTGATCTGTTTTTAAGTGTTTTGATCTCAAATGCCTTTTCTTATGGGACCTGGTAATTAATGTAAAACTTATTTATTGAACTAAATTTTAAGATAAATGACTTTCATTGGCTAAAAAACTTGTTAGTTCATTTATTAGTTCTTTTATTTAAATAAGAAAAGACATCTGAGATCAAAACACTTAAAAACAGAACAAATAAACCCGTAAAATGAGCACATTTTATGATAAAAACAGACATACAGAAAATTCAACAGTAGCTGGTATTAAATGTCACATATATAGTTCATCAATGTTATTTATAAAGAAAAACACTCTTATTTTATGTGAATATTTATAACAAATTGTCTTGTTCTTTGGCTCTTCTCGAGAACGATTAAAAGTGCACTTTGTACTGTTGATTGCCGCTTTGATTGATGTACCGTCTTCATTGTCACAAACTTAGATGTGAACTTTTTCTTTGCTTGAATAGGCTTGGAGTTATAAGATACTCCTGGAAAGTAAAAAAAAAAGTTTACAGTGCCAATTTTTCAAATTTTAGTCTCCGATACTATCCAAAGTTAAATTTTCGGATTCAAGTACCCAAATTTAGAGTTTCCTTCTTAATTCATTTCATACAAGTGAATTTAGACCATGATGATGAACTATCAAAGTATTTGAATCAGTCTCTGCTATTCCGGACGATCACTGGTTTGTTTTATTTTTCTTTATTAATGAGTTGAGAGACTGTGACAAGACAAAAGGCCGTTTGAATTATGAGCGGTCGGGCTCTGCAGTAAATAACCAATTAACTGGAACTTCGTCCTCTTCTTATTCGTGGGACGAGGGCACACCCAGTCACAGACAGTGGAAATTAAAGCAATCTAACAGACGGATTGTGAGAGACAATCGATTGTTACAGGAAGTCACGAGCCACTGGATCCAGATGCACGTCGTCAGCGGAAGTCCTCAGTCTCTTGGGTCACAACACAGACAGAACAGGAAAAAAAAAAACTCTGGGGTTCCTATCGATATCCGGTCCGTGTTTGGGGCACCTGACGTCCTGAAAAGTAGTTTCTTCGGTTGCTTTATAAAAAAATTAAAATTTTGGTTTAAAAAAAGTAATAGGGGGACCGGGAAGTAATGTCGTTTTCTTAAAAATCAATTGGTTTTTGTGCAAAATATCTGGAGATGGAATTTTGGACATCATCTGAATTTTCAAATTTTTAGCGATCAGAATTAATGGAAGTCCAATGGCGCAATATCGGGCGAGTATGGTGGGCGAGGCTGGAAATGAAAAATGGGTCCTCTATGATAATCAAAAAATCTCTCTCCGCATGAATCGGTACGAAGTACAGCTAAAAAGGCGCTTTTGTGTGTTAGTGAAGTATTCGCAGGGTATTTCAATGCCGATACTATAACTATGGAGTACTATATACTCACGATAAAACTGTGAATGCAGATCTTTACTGTGAGCAATAGGATCGAGTAAATCAATTTTTAATTGAAAATTACCCAGCGATTGTCAATAAAAAAGGCGTTATTCTGCAACACGATAATGCAAGACCCCACTGCCCCTATTTTTTCCGCAAGAACCCTGGAAAAAATTAATGAATTGGGGTGGGAGGTATTGCCTCAACCTCCATACTCACCCGATATCGGATTTCCATTTATTTCGATCGCTACATTTTCTAAGTGGCAAAAAATTTCAAAATTTAGATGATGTCCAAAATGCCATAAAAAAAAACCAATTGATTTTGATCGATCAGGCATTGAAAATTTGCACACTAGGTGGCAAAAGGTTGCTGATAACAAGAGTGATTACATCATTGATCAAAAACAAAAACTTGTTAAAAATTTATCAGTTTGAATTTAATGTAAAAAAAACGACATTACTTTCCGGTCTCGCTAATATTTGCCTTGCCATGAGGTAGAACAAGCAATATTCCAAAGCTTGAACCGGTGAAAAAAAAGTTGATAATAATTATCAAATGTTTCAATTTAGCTTTGGTGGGTGCAATTATCTGGTTACCTTCGCAATCACAATCTGGAAAAAATGGACTAACGGAGACCGTGGTTAGTTGGCACAGATTTTGGTTTTCTATTTCCTGTGATACTTACAGTAAATTTGATTTTTTCTGCTGGCAGATTAATTGCACAGCTATCAATTTTATAAGAACACTTATTTAGGACAAGTATTCTGTACCCCCAAAAAAATTTCTCCGAAGGACCTGCTCAGTTAGTTGGCAGAGCAAAGTATTATAGTTTATAAAAAATTATTTTATTTTTCCAAAACAAGCACACGGAATTCAGGTAAAACATTGAACATCATCAAGCGAAATAATAAATAAAACTAAAATTGATCGAATAATGTGCCAACAAACGTTTCACTTATTTAGGCATGTTGAGGTCTGTGTGCGATGTCAAAAAAAATTCATCTCCCATTTTTCACAATTGTTTTTTTTCGTCTAGGGGAAAAGGGTAAATATCCCTTACTAAGTCCATTGGAAATGTGTTCTCTCAGCTTGTTCTATAAAATACATTTTTTTTTGGATGTATTGGATTGCTGGAAAGCGCCATTTCGTCAACTGGTGTTAGAATAATGTGAAAGAAAAAATCAGAATATAAGGTCAAAAGTGAGAGAGGGGTATATATAATGTAACAAACACAAGTATGCAATACCAACACTTCCAGAATGGAATCATGCGAAAAGTGGTCCGACATACCTCTTTCGAGAGTTTGAAGAACGCTGACCTGCACCCGTTGCTTGGTGTGCCGTCGGTGGGTGAGTTCATCCGCCGGAGACACATTAAGTTTTTTGACTCGTTGCAGCACCTGACGAACCCAGTGTTTAACACTATGACCCCACCACCCCTCCAGCATCGATGGCAACAGACTGTCGGGGAAAAATTAGGTTAAGAATTAGTATGTAAGTTAGTTTTAAGGTTGATCAAAAAGGTGAGCCCCATCACCTTTATTAGTCAGTTTAGTCCAGTCACGTATAATGTATATCATTATACTTGTTTATTTATTATATATTTTTTATAAAATAACAAAACCTGTATATAATGTAGCGATGCTACAGGAAATACAAAAATAATTTGTAAATAGATTCGTCTGAGGATCTATAATTATCTGCAAATTATAGGCTATGAAAAAAAGGTATTAGGGCACACCTAACAGTTAGTGTCTTGTTTTTATTTATTCTTTTGTCTTCACGTTTTTTATTTATATTTTTCCAAAACTAAAATTTACGTGTAATTTGATGAAGACATTATTCATAAGAAAGAGCGACGATATTGATTGGTTCTTTAGACTAGAGATGCATTGCATATTAGAAAAATATTTTGTTTTATTATGTAAATATGGGAAATAAAATGATTTGATTTATTCCACGCTATTTGTAAGATCGATTCAAGTTAAAGTCAGGGAGGAGGATACCAAACTTGAAATATATACTCATATGACCCCCGATATTTTTGAACATATAAGTGGAAATTAAAAAAAAAAATTAGCTAGAAGAACAAGACTATTCTCTCGTTGGTCTAGACTGGTCGCTGGTCTAGCTATTCCAGGAGTCCACAAATAGCAGGGAGTAAGAGGCAGTCAATTCTCTCCTTCCTAAATGACTGGTCGATGTTTTATGGATCTTACAGCCACACACAGAGCACAAGTAATTTACACCGGTCTGTTCTTATTTAGGCCCTCGTAGACATTTTTATCTATAGCAGTGTAAGAACACAATGACAAAAGTTTCTGTTCATTAAGAAATAAAAGAAAAACTATTTTACTGGCAGTAGATCCAAGCAACAAACACATCTTAACTAATATTACTGGCTCATATATTTATAGAATAGAAAAAAAAAATTGGTTTCGGGACATACCCCTTGTGAATTGTTCAGATGAAAAATTCATATCTGGCGAATAAAAAGAACTATTATATCAAAATAAAAAAAATAACGACAATGTAAAATAACGTTTTGACCTCTATAGGAGAGATAATAATAATTATAAAATAGAAATTGTTTAACTGCTTTTAGTAAATAAAATCATAGGTCATCCACCTATAAGAAACCAAAAAAAAAAAATCACAACAATACGCAGAAGTCTGTACAGCATGACATTAAATGATAACATTGTATGTACTTATTAGTTGCCAAAACAATTTATAAAATTTTAAATTAATTTTTTCGTCTTATTTCTGTTAATTTTCAGCCTCAAACAAATAAATACGATACTTAGGAAAAGGCATTACTTTCAAACAAGTGCGGGAGAATCGTATCGTCTAACAGTGCCTTCGGTCCGATCAATCCGGTAAAGTTAAGATACAAGATACAACAACAGAGGTATGAAAAAAACTCACAAATTGAACATGAACAATTGATTTCCTACTTTCATACAGTGTCATAGTTTAGATGGTATGTAGTGTTGAAAGCAAGTATTTATTTTGCCAAGTCAAACCTGTTTCTTTAAGTTTCATTGTTGGAGTCCTCTGTGAACTATAAGCATGGAGTTTTACATGGTGATTGCATTTAATTTCCTGACAACATATATTTTCAACTTCATAAAACATAATTAAGGGTTACTATAATTAATTACTTGATAAAAAAAGATGATATTTAATGCCCCGATGGTGCTAAAAGTAAAAAACTTTCTATTAAATATAGTAAAGTCATTTTTTTGTTTTATAGCCTTTTGTTTAGGGTATTATATATAAAATCTGGACGGGCTGATTAAGGATATGTGTAACACGTTGGGGATTTCATCGGGAGTAATAATGACTGTTGTTCATCAGAATATACAAATTACCTAGTGCGGAGCCAAACAATGGAGTGAGAAAACTGCTTTTGAATTTATACACTAATAAAGATAATTTAATTAATCAATAAAGAGAGATCAATTAGTAAGATCATCAAAACCCTTATTGTTTAATACTGCACTATGGCAATTTGTGTTGTTGTTGCGGCGCTTTCATGTACCGAGACGGTTTAACATAGAAAATGAGCGATCATTTACTTTTAGTTAAAAGGTAGTTAAATCACTCACGAAATGGATGTCCCTGCATGTTTGGTTCATACCCAGTTCTTTAGTTCCATGGAACGGTTACCTTGACGACCTCACCATATGAGATCCAGCCAGCTGAGTTAACCGCTGACAAATTACACGCGCCTACATTATTATATATTTATAAGGAGGGGCCATTACTAAACCGTGGGATGGATGGCACTGAAGAATGGTTGGGATATTAGATATGGTCGGTTCGGCGACAAGAACTGGAGACAGATGGGGTGGGAGGATCTCCCACTTGCAGCCCTTGTTAATGTCTTGGCAGACGCCGCCGACAGAGGGTAAGATGGATGGTCCGAGGGCTGTCGGGGTAGGGAACTCTGCGAGGCCCTCAGGGTGTGCAGAAGGTAATATGCATGGAGATTCAATAACTTTATTATTTTTTTATATTGATTGTTTTTAAGAAAATAACAATGTGCCCTAAAAGGGCGATAGATAATTGTGATAAATTATCTCATTCATACGGTATTTATATTTACATTCATATAATATAAAGATATCAGCAACCCCCACATATTACCCAACTAACTCACAGGATTGTCACCTTCCCGGCTATCGAGGAGACGAGGATTGGGGAGATCCCTCACACTACTCCTGCAGCCGCATTAACGCAACTTAAGGACAGTGGAGGCTGAAGAATAGTGTGAGAGCCGCAGACGCTCAGGACAATATTTATCAGAACTAAGATCTAGGATTTCATGGAAGGCTTCAATTTACGCCAAAAATAAATGTCTTCTTATCATATTATATGTAAGTTAGCATTCGAATTAAAGAACTCGGCATAAATATATGACATGTTTTAAGACCTTAGAGATTCATAACAGAAAAAAACAAAAAAAAAACTCCGTAGAATTACTTTTACGCCGGATATCGTAGAAGACATAGGAAGATAGTCAAAACACGATTTCTCTTATCTTTTATTGCTAATAAATAAAGAGGCTACGACTATGTTTTAGTGAGGAGTCCCTTGTACCCATTTTTCGGAGTAATAGGTTGGTAAAAGATGCATGCTCGTAAATATGAGAGAATCAATCTTTTTGAACTCTCCTGACATAATAAGGATATATTTTTTTGTTTCTGAAGCTTTCCTTCCGTTCAGGCTCTTGGAGCTTATTGGCAAAGTTTCCAAGGAATCTTTTAATTTTCATCGCTTCCATCAGCAGAAAATAAGGATGAGAAACTTTCTTCTTCTTCATCTTTTTCTTCTGAAAGGGATAACTGGGAATGTGAGGGTTGCCTATAAAGGAGAGCGCTTCTATAAGTTGTTTGTGGAATCACTGAAAGGAGGATTTTATTATTTATTAGTCAAGGACTACACTTGCCTGGGTTTGAGTCCCGCTTGTGGTTTATTGCCCTAAATGTAATAAATAAACACATTTTCATAGGAAGGGTCACCTACATGCCCAAACCTTCGTATGAAGCCGTAACATTAACCACATTAGTGGTTTATTCCCTGATATATGGAGTGATAAAGGACCTTTGATATGATTAGCTGTCGTATCTGAAATCCTACTGGAGCAAATTCAGATTATCATTAGTCAAAGAAAAAAAATAGTGACAGAACCGGATTTTAAACCACTCTCCTGCCATTGTCTAGTCATTTATCATTCAATCAGATATCTTTAACAACCCTCTCGAAAAATCCTGGGTTCAACCCCTAAACGTAATGCTATATTTTTCATTTGGATAATAAGTATTTAAAAATGGGATCATTGGACCATAACTATGATTACTAGTTTAACAATTATTAGCTAATGAAAAAAATATATAAATGGATACAAACCCACGTCTTTAAGATTTCCGTTTAGTCGCACTTTACCTTTAGTCTATGCCGCGCCGACTCACGACCTTTTTAGAGCTGTTAGATTATTTTTTCCCCTATCAAATGAGACATTATTTTTAATCAGGACCTAATGACCTTTAATTGGGTACTTCATTCCTCGTTATCAAAGAAACTAGTTTTGAATTCCAAATAATTTCACTATTGATAATAATCATATTTTAGCAGAGCTAACAGAATTGACAGGACCGCCTTGTAAAATGCCATGCCTCTAGAAGGGAGGACTGTGGGAACTGGAGCTAACAGGATGGTAGAAAGGTGACATAAGAAAAAAAAAATGAAATGTAAAAGTAGAAGTTGAAGAGCAGTTCTTGATCCAGCACATTAGTGCTGTATACAAAAACGTACCATGCATCATGAGCTTTGAGGACTTGAAAGGTTACACAGCCACTCGATAACCCGGCGCACTAAGAGCAATGGCCATATCTTAAGTGTCAACGACTAAGCTCAATGGATTTCCACTTACGAAGAAATAGATAATGCAGGACACGGAGGATAAGCTCAGCCTTGCATAATGAAAGTGAGAAGCGTTCTCGCCAGGACATGAATCCTTTATATCTTTTATCCTTTCCTGCTTCTAGCCACTCCAGTCAGTGGTTAATATTTATCTTATTTTTTCCATTAATCTGTAAAACCCAGTGTGACCTAGAGGAATGACGTTTTAAACAAGGATTCAACGGCAATATACAACTTAAAAATATCTTTGTCAAAAATTCCAATAATAACTAGAGGCAGGAAATTTTGCATGGATTACAATTATGCAGAACGCCAAAATTAATGTTATATTGCACAATAGTCATACGAATAGTCAAGTTGAGAGTCTATACTTTCATACACGTGCGAGGAATGCCTTTCGTCTGTTGTCTCAGCTCATAAGATGTTTAAGATATGAAGATGGGGTTTTCCCCATGACCAAACTTTCCCATGACGTGTCTCTGATGATTGAATTCACCCACCGACGTCACACCAAGCAACGGGTGCAGGTCGGCTTTCTTTAACTCCTCTAGGGATTTATGCCTGACAACTTTTCTCATGATCACATTCTGAAATCGCTGATGACTTTTAGCTGTATTGTCAGTCAAGTGATTATATATAGCGGGTCACCGTTCATCACATATACATATATAGGGCACATTTATCATCAGTTTGAGACGTACAGTTTGACAAGTTGGGGGAAGTCAATAAGTGTGAAAGCAGGTAAGACCTGTCTCCTACTTCTACTTTTGGTGTTGTTCCTAAACTAGGTGGAGATAAGGTGATGCCTATCTGTTTTCATACCCAGATAGTACGTGGAGAAAGCCGGGGAGTTCTCTTGCCCTCCTATAATATAGGATTTTGGTAAGGCTGGTTTCCCTTTTTGGTGGGAGAAAATTACGCAGTCGGTCTTTCCTGCGTTCACTCTGATGTTTAACTTACCCAGTTTGATACTGATTACATTCCAAGTTGACTCGGGCTGGGTAAGAGCACTTTTATCACTCATACCGCTGCTGTAAACCGCAATGTCGTCAGCGAAAGCGATTACAGTAGCTGTCTTGTAGTTATGTGTGTTACAGTAATTGTATGTTCAGTATGTTATCATGTTTGTACTATTGTTAGTATATTTATTCAGTCTGTACCTGCAAGGTCCAGCCATTGTGGGTAGGCATGAGACTAGAACTTGACTATATTAGATTACAATTTTTTTCTGTTATGAATTACGGATGAAAATAGTTATATGACAACTCAAACCAGAATTACTGTGATGCACGTCCTCGTGGTTTTTCTTATTACCAATGGAAGAAACCCAAGAACACACTACAGTTTGTAGCAATTTGGAGACCGTGTATTCTTCCTATACCAATAATGTTTTGTAGAAAAAAAAATTATTCATACATTAATTGTTGAAATTTTTTATTTAGGTTAATTAGGTAAATTGATATTTTTGTGGTAAAATGATATATGCACATCCATTTTATCTTATTTTAGATAAATATTTTTCTAATTTTGTCTACTTTTGTTGGGAGAAACAAGAAGTTACTCCACATGCTTCCACCATATTCTAAAGAAGCGCGCTTGAAACGGTACTGTTTCAATCTGAGAGTTTGTGCTGCTAGGACGGACCAAATGTGTTTTAAGTGTACTTTCTTCCTTAAGTTACAGGAAGAAAACCCTACGAGTCAAGGAATCAGGTCATGTATTTATTCCAGCCTGTGTTATTAGGACTAGTCCATAGTTATAAGTGGGATCTGTGATCTAATTTTAGAATAGCCTTTGTGTCGAGGAAGTAAGTGCATTTATAGTTGTGGTTACGAGATGAAGCTTCACCCAAAAACTGTCATATGCAAGATTGTTTGGCAATCGACTAAAAACTTCCTATTGATAGTTCTTCGTACATACAACTCCTCGAAAGACCCAAGACAACAGACAGAACTGGATTCGACGAGGAGTGGTCGATCATTATTTGAGGATGAGTGAGTTGGAGTGGTGCTCTACTAAAGCCAATTAGGCTGCTTGAACGTTTTCGAGTGTCTCAGAACGGATCTCTTCTTTTATGGCCTCCATTGATAGACCGAACTTTTGTCTTCTTGATTGATTAATTTTTTTTCTTTAATATCATAGCAGTTCTGCGCATGCGCTATTATCAACAAACACCTCTCTATTTTGTTCTTTATCAAAACACCTTATACTACTGTTTATAGACCGTACTTTAGTTCTAAAATGGTCTCAGCAGGCAACTTACATGAGCTGGTCACGAGGGAGTCCTCAAGTAGAATCACTTGTTATATTTGTTTAGGAATGTAATAAGTGATATCAAACCGAGAAGTCGGCCATATTGGACGACCGAAGCACTTGCCTCTGCCGGATCACAAATAACATCAAGCAATAGACATAGTGAGCCAGGCGGCTCTAGTAGCCGAGAGTCACGACCGGCTACTATCGATCCCGGTGGAATTCGATCCCCCCTGGAATTCGTGGCTTTAAATGCCAGAGGCACAACCTATTTTTATTAAAAATAAAATTAATTTAAATATTAATAAATATTCGTAATATAATAAAATGCGATTTTATCAGCAGTTGACGTCACAGAGTAAAAAAAAAAAAGATCAAGCTAGGGCCAACTCCGACACCATCGATTGTAAAGCGAAAACCAAGACGTTCAAATAGGAACGTACAAATAACCTTCTCTGCAGCTAGCTCCATGAAAGAGATACCGCCACAGGCCAGCACATCCAATAAAGAAACCACCCTAGAGTCCCCTTTCTTCGCGCCTAACACCTTTGAGGCGTTGAAAAATATTCAAGCAGATGAAATGGAAGTTATTAAAACACCTCCATGTGGAGATCTCCTAAACACCCAAGCCAAGTGTAGAGGAGCTCGAGCTGTGGCCGAATGGCAGGGGGTGTATAAAAATACACTGTCTCTAATCGACCCCCTTGGGGCACCAGGCGCACCCCATTGTAATAAATGCCCTCTGCAGGGAGAGGGGGCAGAACCTGCGGAGTAACTTTCCCCACATTCGTGGGAACAAGATGAGTGTAACTAACAATGAAGATATGGAGGAGCTGGTCAGCTTGATCAGCGGAGAGGACTCAGCCCAGGGGCCTTCAATGGACCTTGGCGCTGAGGTAGTGGACGACGAAGCCTCTATGAGCTCACTTGCGACGCTTGTAGAGGAGGTAAGCGGACTGGTAATGGAGCCAGAGAGCTTGGCGCCTGGTAGGGACGCTGCATCCAAGGATGTAGGCGAGACCTCCAAGCAAAAGTTCTCTGGAGCCCAGAGGAAGAAGTGGAGGAGGGCAATGTTGGCTGGAGGGCCACATGAGGATCCGGCCGGACTTCCAGGACCTTCGGGGTCCGGGAATACGGCAGGGTCTGGGTGCGCTCCAGAGAAAAGGATTAGGTCCTCACCCGGTACCTCTGCGCCTACGGCAAAGAGGCATAGGGGTGGGGATGCTAGTATTGCATCCTACGCGATTGCTGCCGGAGGAAGCAGGGTGGCGATTATCCCTAGTGGATATCCGTCCACTCAGCTGACGAAGGAGAATTGCGAGGAAATGAAGGGCCAGCTGATGAAATTTGTCGATCAGCTGGAAGAAGAGAAAGGGACACAGGCTGAATTCAGCGGAATTTACCCACATGTGGGAGCCTGTGTCATAGTCTGCGACAACCAGGAGACCAAGGACTGGTTGTCGATTATAGTACCCAATTTTAAAATCAGTGGGGATCTGGAGCTCCGTGTAGGAAAGGTGGAGGAGCTTCATAAAACCGTGAAGGTAGGAACCTTCATTACAGGAGAAATGCCTCTGGAAGGACATGTCATGAAGAGGATCAGGACCCAAAACTCTAGGGTACCTGATATTGGATTATGGAGACTCCTGGGCACCAAGGTGGAGAAGCATGGCTTCTTTGCGATCCTGTCTGCCCCAGAGACTAGTATGAAATACCTTGAGAAGCGGAAGCTTAAGCTGAACTATGGTGTCGATAGTAGTCATAACGTTGCGACGTTAAATGGAAACTCCAAGAATGAATAACAGTAGTTATAGAGCTAGCTAATGCAGAAATAACAATCAAAGAAAATAAGAGGACAAGAATCTGTTAAAGGATATGGATACGCGTAAACCTTAATTACAGCCCACTACTTATTAAGGTGCAATCAGTATTAAGTGCTTACATTATTATTATAAGTACACGAGCCATTAATTTATAGCATCCCCTATGAGGAGGGACTGTTGCATGGGTATATGCTGTGAATAGTTAAATCACCTCTGGGAGGGGTGCAAAATTGAAATAAGCATTATATAGACAATAAATTACCTTTAACTGGACATTTCAATTTATTTATAGATAATTAGCAGGGGGGAGAATCTATCTTCGCTTAAATCTTAACCATAAATATACATACCTGTCCAAGTAGTATGAACGTTTTTGATGGGATGGGGTGCTTGCTTATAAAAAAGTTTTTTATTAACTATACCAGCAATTATATTTTTAATTTAACCGATAACACTTTTATTACTTCAATAATGGACTCCATTTGTTTTTGCAGGGTTTGCAACCCTTCTCCCCAGACTTAAGCTTGAAGCGTTCTTACCAGAGGTAAATCGATCGATAAATCAATCTAATCTCGTAAAAACAATAGTTTAACATCATCGCTCTTGATTATGAATAAAGAGTTATTGAATTACATATATATTTTAAATTGGGAAACAATATATATATATAAAAACCTAGCGGTGAAGAAAATAAAAATGTTTGGATAATTCTAAAATAACATATAATATAATAATATAAAATGGAGTAATATTCTAAAATAATAGATTCTCCCTGTTTACATTTTTCGAAAAATTATGGCGTTTTCACTTTTAAAACATATGCAATTTAAATCGGCTTAGTTTGTCAAATATTAACGACAAAGAAGTAGCATGCATTCTGCTTCTTTCTGGAGGTTCTGGGAGGACCCTGTGTGAATTGCTTACCTAACGTAAGTCTTAAATGGTCTTGAATTTAGCAGGAATGGGTCGGCTGGAGAGCGAGATTGTAGAACAGGAAAGGCATAGAAGTGTGAAGATCAGAAAGGAATTTGCACTTTGAAGAAAATCCATTTGGCGAGCAAAGGTTCTTTCTACAAGGACAAGGTGTTCGCTCCTGCAGCGCTTTGGATGTATGAACTGGGTAAGGATTTGAAGAGAGGAGGGCTGTGTCATCAGCAAGCTCGTAGAAGAATATTGAAAAATGACTACGCATTTCAGCAGAGGACAAAAGGAACAGGGTGTGACTGAGGATATCACTTTCTGAAATGCCATGCAAGTTATGTAGTTCATTCACTGCTTCAATAATGTAGGATTCCTTTTATAGGAGGGGTATTGGGAGAGAATCTGCCATGAAAAAAAGTCTTCTCATGGTTAAAGGTCTTTTGACAGAATGTTGTTGGTGGTCATTCAATGGAAGTTATTTTAGAAATCTTTGAAATTATTTTTCCAGGACCGTCTCTAATTCGTCTTTAACCAAGGGGACACACAGTGCTTTATGACGAAAATACCTTCTGATCTGTGAGTTTGAGAACCAACGTTACTCAATTGTAATATTTTTTTATAACTTTTAAATTTTCTGGCCGATTACGTCGTTTTTATGACCGGAATCGTAGTACGTTTATGCACAATACATGCGTAAGAAAGACAAAGGTAATTCGTTTCCCCCCTACCAATTTTAAATAAAAGTAGCGCCTACGGCCTCTGCAGTTATTGATATATACCGTTTTATGGGTCTCCATACCGTACATTGAATTTTTCTAACACCTGAAGCTTTGCAAATTAGTAATAAGAATGCTCTTTTATGGAAGGTATCACAACTTATACATGGTACATAGAATAACATAAACAGCAAAAGAAAGTAAATATTAATTTTCCAGGGAAAACTTTATGTTAATGTTTGCTTTTAATATCTGTCTCTAGACTGCGGTGTTTACTTTCTCTATAGACTTACGTCCAAACCTGCGGTCATAGGAGGAAAGGTGGTAGAATATCCCCAGTGGAATCTTTTACCCACTTAACCTTAAAAATATGGTAAGATCTTCAACTTTAAATGAATGTTTTCGAATTATAACTTTTTTCGGCTCCAAGAGTGTACACTTTTAAAAACTAAATAAGGTTAGCAAATATGATTAATATGAATGAACTCGTAATAAAGTAATGAATGATTTAATTCGGTGGTTTGGTTATATACTTACTTCTTGAAATTGAATTGATTGAAGTCACTGACAGGCAAATTTCTGTTTTCTACCAGCTAAGTAAACTTTTCAGGAAATTTTTTTTTGGTTTGTTGAAGCAGTAGAACGGTCTGTGACGTATCCAATAATCATTTGCGATTGCGTAGCTAATTCTGATTCCATCTATGTGCGATAATCTATAGTTTCCATTTTGTGAACAATGGTGGGATACTTGGGAACAATTGGCGGAGAGGCCATGTCGTTTTGAATGTTCAAATCACGGAAAAAAATAGGAAAATCAAAAGCTAAAATCTATGCCAGCTAACCCCGGCCTCAATACATAAACGAAATAAGGGTCGTGGAAAGTAAAAGAAAATATTTATTTCGCTCATTAAACTACAATCCAATATCCCCTTTTCTAATAACTCTATTGAATCCATTCATTTTTATTAGTATCTTTGAGATTTATTTTGTGACACCATCTACAAGTTGTCCGCCAATAACAATTATAATTTGAAATCATAAACAGATTTTAAGCTGTGGCAATATTGTACTGAGAAAACTGAAAGATAACGAATATTTCAGACATGTTTTGGAATGTACCTTAACATTTACGAATTATTGTACCATTTCTAGGACAGCCATCGGAGGCAATACGTACTGACACAATTAATCCCTAACCAGTTCGAAAGTATAACTTACTGCGACAAGGGACCTATATGAATGTATAGGTGGATCGTATTCCGTTTTGGCAATATAGCGATGAATCTCCCCCCTAGTACACAAGCAGGCCCAATATTGCCACTAGACATAAACAACAATACGCCTGACAAGTGCAATTGCCACTAACTGTCAGAAATGCCTTTTCATTGAGAGTTTAAACGAGGTCAATTGCGAGCACGCGACCCCGAATATCGATACCAAGTGCTACAAGCTGTGCGAAATCCTATTATAAATATTACTTTCAAAACCCAAGAGAGTTCCCAGTCTGTTTAATTTCACTTTTTGTGAGTGATAATATCTTGACAAATATTTAACCAAGATCCAGACGTTTTTTCTAATAGTCCAGGAAGACACAAAGAAAATAATATTGAATTGCTCAAAACTTTTAATATTTGTTGCAAACTTTAAATAACAATAAGCATAATTAACGATTTTATTGACTGTACCTTTAAATCAACTTTACTTCTTACTGTGTAATTATGTTTTTAATGATGTTAATTCACTTAATAATACAGCATGCATTTCAAACATACAATATTTAGTGCACGTACTTACATTTCGGTGCACTTTTAGGAGCTATCGAGCACTCGTCCTCATATGCAGCACCAAGAAAAATTAGCCGTTGTTTGCTGCTCGATAAGTCTAAAGCAGTTCTTTATTAAAATTATTGGTAGGATATTTAATAAATTTAAAACACGAACTAATAAAACTAATAAAGTTCTTACCATTACACTAGGCTGTAAGAACTACTGACTGCACTTCGGCCGGCCGGTAATAGAAAGTTCAACTTTCCGAATCCACTGCTGCCCTAATTATGCTGGTCAAATAGATTAATACCTTATATTCTAGCGTTATTGCACATTTTTTTGTCCGTTATTGTTATTATCAAAAAGTTTAAAGAATAAATAAGACAAATAATAAACAGCTTATAAATCATAGACATGAGGCGTTTATGTGAAACCTTTCAAGATTTTAGTTTTTGATTTCATTAAGTTAAATTTATGTTTGCCCTTATGCAAATGAAGGAATTATTTAATTTTTAGATATTCGACATGTACCTAAAATATATTTTCTTTTGCTAACAATCATCCTATTAATAATATACTCAGCTTTGATAAAATGTAAAATTCACTTCCAAATTGGGATTTGAACCCAGAACCGAACTAAAGGAATGAATTACATTAACTAATTACTGCAAATAGTTTTTATTATGATGAAATTGTAAAATAATATTTTAATGATTTCATAATTATCTTATACTTTTTTTTAGTTTACCTTTAATATTCTTAATTTAAATTATCTTTAATATAACTAATAAGTATAATGCTTGTAATACATCTTAACAGTAGATATTCACCGACTCTGAATGTGAACAGCTGGGCTGGCAGCAAGCAGGCTCGGACATGTTCACAAAGTTGAACTTGGTGCTGTTGGTCGAGGTGCGGTCTACATTAAATGTCGAACGGTATGGGTTTTAAGTTAGTTTATTTTATAAATTTATATTATTATTTTAAGTTGTTATTATTACTAGTTGTACAGATTACGTTTTAAACTGATGTTGAGTACGGGACTAATTGGTGCTGAAGGTTGTAAAGTCGACCGTTGGATTTCTTCTAAAAAGACACCTTAACGTAAGTTTATCCTCCACATATTTTATGTGCATGTTATGTAATTATTAAAAACGTAATTGCCTAGCAAGGCGTAATTAAGGTCTTAAAAATAATCTGATCGATACCTTAAAACATCCATTATTATTAATAAATGTATACTCCTAAATTATGGTGATTATGGGCTCTTTAAAATACAATAACGGAAAGTATGAAAAGAATCGCCAGGTTTTCCGAAGTCAAATCTACACAGGTGGTCTGAAAAGTTTCTGACCTCAACATGAAATGATAATAAAATAAATAAAAGCTAGTGAAATAAAAGCTAAAATAAAAGCTTTGTTAGGTTGGAAACTTTTCAAACCACCTAGTAACACCAGATCACTGGCTGAGTTATTGATCTCTTTCTCTAACACTCGTGCTATCTCCGATTAATTTGTAAATACTTTTTTTTTTTTTCTTTAAACAAACTTACTCAAATCAGTTTTGCGTTTCTAAACCAGAAAAAATTATATTTTCAGTGGTTTGTCTGTCCTGATCTTAGCAAGTCCCTCAAGCAGCACTAAGTACTTGGCATTTAAAACAGCTTCATTTATGAGTAGAGTAACAAACTATAGTGGACTACGGTCAACATTAAAAGTCATTAACATTTTTTTTTTGGAGCCATAAGCGTAACCACACATTTAATGTGCTTCGATGAAACTTTTTTTTTTTTTATTTAATAGCAGCTTCAATACTTACATGTGACACCTAAATATTTTAAAGGAAACCACTCAGAATTTGTTGTTTATGGGAAATGGTTAGTTTTTCATGTTATTTCTTGGGGTATAAACAGACATTAGCGTTGCTATTCCTGTAATAAAAATGGTAATCCAGTCCAATATTACAGCGAGAACAATAATTTTCTTTCAGCAGGCCAATAACAAGAGTCCAATATTACAGCGAGAATAATAATTTTCTTTCAGCAGGCCAATAACAAGAGTCCAATATACTGAACATTAGTCTCAAAATATAACAGCTGAGGAAAGTATTTGGTTTAGAATCCGTAATAAGTTAATTTTTTTTTTTTTACTAGCTCCGTATATCAGAATTGGGTTACCAGCAATATCATAACTCACCCATTTTGGCTTAAAGATGGTTTATGCATTACTGCTACTAGGCAATAAAACAATATCAGGCATTTGATGAATTTGGCTGGGTTGTTTAGAATCGAATAGATTAGAAACATACCTTTCATCTGGGGCAATGTCCAATCAATAATAACAACAGTTAAATACAACTTTCGCTAAATAATTCTTCAAATTTGTCAAAATAAAAATAAGAAACTAAATAACACAATTAGTGTCATTTACATTCGAGGCTCATCGCGAGTTGATTATTTGTTTATTATTGTTCTTCTTTGATGATGTCGATCCTATGAGTCTTATAACACAGACAGTTATATAATATTTTACTGTAGTACTTTTTGCTGGATTATGAAAAATTGCCCTTAAAAAAAAATAAGTATTTGCATTAGAAATTGGTTTCGAAGAAAATGTTCCGGGCTTACAAGATATTAAATGATTATGGTATAATATAAAAGGTTATATTATTGATCCCTCTACAAGTCGAAATTCCATTAAATTTAATACTAGTTATCTTAAGTGGTATGTCCATTCACACTAAGACAGTAGTGCAACAACTGACAATTTGAACTCGCACGATAGCTCGTATTTTGACCTTTTTATAATAAACAAGCGTAATAATATTATCAGTGATTAAAACGTCTCTAGTCTGTCTGTTTATAATGGAGTGTTTCCAGAGGAGAGGAAGTTATAATATGTAGGTTAGGAATATTATGGCTTTAGGAGGATGATGTTGGAGAATTCGAGGAGTAAGGAGATCATATCCTGGAGATTTTCGGTAAGGTAATTTTTTCAGAAGATATTTGACCTCAGCGAGGTTAACAGCTTTTAGTGGTAGTGAGAGAGGGATAGGTGAAGTGAGGAAATCTTCAACAGTTGAGCGATGAGTATTGTTTTGAGGAGTAAGGTGAGGAGTGAAAGTACGGGAAAGATGAAGTATGAGGCGTCATTGGTTGGTTTGCCGGGTTTGGCGAATAGGACTATAACGGAGTGTTTCCAGAGGAGAGGCAAACCAACCAATGACGCCTCATCTTACCGTCCAATAAGCCTACTCCCTATACTCTCAAAAATATTTGAAAAACTCCTATTAAAATGCCTACTTCCAATTATTGAATCCAAAAACCTTTATCCTACACACCAGTTTGATTTCCGCCAAAGACATTCCACTGCCCAACAAGGCCTTTGCGTTGTCGATCACATCTCCTCAGCCCTTGAATCCAAACAGTATTGCACTGCTGCCTTTCTTGATATACCTCAAGCTTTTGACAGGGTCTGGCAAGCAGGTTTGCTTAACAAGCTCAGAGGATATTTCCCACAGACCATATTCCTAATCCTACAGTCTTGCCTTTCAAACCGCTTCTTCCAAGTCCGCAGTGGTTTAGAATATTCTAACTACTATCCCATAAAAGCAGGAGTTCCACAGGGCAGTGTCCTAGGTCCCATCCTCTATAATCTATTCACCGCTGATGTCCCCTCCACCACCAATACCTTCTTGGCCACATTTGCAGATGATACTGCAGTCTTGTCATCCCACCCAGACCCCGATATAGCATCCCAAAACCTTCAAAAACACCTTGATGAGATCGAGTATTAGTGCAACCAATGGCGAATCAAGCTCAATGAAGCAAAATGCTCCCACATAACCTTCACCCTCTACCGCAAGTCCTGACCGCTGTTTTTTTTAAATTCGATTCCTCTCCCCGTGTCTGAGACAGTAAGGTATTTAGGCTTCCATCTCGACAAAAGACTGACATGGAACCCACACACGAGGCTAAAAAGACAAGAACTAAACAGACGCTTTGGACAACTGTACAGACTACTTCGAAGGACATCCCACCTCTCAATAGGAAACAAACTACTTATTTACAAGGTTATGCTCAAGCCAATCTGGACATACGGAATAGAGCTATGGGGGACAGCAAAAAAGTTGAACATCAAGCGCATCTAATCCTTTCAATCAAAAGTCCTGAGAACAATAGTAAATGCCCCTTATTACGTCAGTAACAAAACCCTTCACAATGATCTGAATATACCCTATATTCTTGAACTCATCCCTTCCAAGTTCATAAAATTCCATAGTAACCTATCCAACCACCCTAATTCCCTAGCACAGTCATTGCACTGCACCACTCATCCCTATAATCCTCCTTGGAGATTGAAACGGCTGTGGCCTCGTGACCTGCTATAATTAAGTGTTAGTGGGAGTCCTGGCAATGGCTAGTTTCTCTAATCATGTCCTGAGAGTCTGTGGCTCTCGCGCTCTTGGCCAGCCTCCGCTGGCTCTTATCCAGTGACGTGGCTGACGTAGGGGACTTCCTAAGACTCCGCTTCCTCCTTCGCACGTGATCCCTCCCGGTGACAACCATGTGAACTTGGGGGGCCTCTGGGCTGTTTGTAAATATTGTATGAATGAGCGAGTGAATGATGAATTATAAATATGGTATGAATGATAACATTTATCTCAATTACTTATTGCCTAATAAATAGGCAGATTGTAATTTTATCTTAAAAAATTGTTGAAAAAAAAAAAAAAAAAAAGTCTGTCTGTTTGTTTCTGCAGACATTGAAATGAGACAATCAATCTTCAATTTCAAAACTATTTTCAAAAACACCCCGGGTATGGTATGGTTAAAATATAATACTTATAATGAGAAGTAAGGGAAAATAATTCAAATATGAAAAAAATAAAAAATTCGGTCCTGTATAAGTTAAATTCAGTTCTTCATTGACGTAAAAAAATGTAGATAATAAAATAAAACAATAAAAACTGTTTAATTATGAAAAAAAATTATTAATCAATGGACCATTTAATATATTTCAATTATTAGTGACTTATGCCACCCATTTATTGCACATCATTAAACAAAGTATCACTATTATTGACATACTAGTATTTTCAATCATATAGACACAAGTAAATTTGTTACAATTACTGCCCACATACCAGATAAATATTGGTGTAGCACATTTAAATTGAAAGGCTTTTGTCTTCTTTTTAATGTTTAAACTTGAATAACTGAAAATAATTCAATAAGTTAAATTTAATGTGAACATGTAGGTATATTGTTGAGCTAGTGGCTTCAGTCCCGCAGAGGTTACTCTTCAATAAAATAGGTAAGTAGCGGTTCTTCTTGATACCCTTCGTTATCTGTAACGAGGGTGTTATCAGGAACCGATAGCCGTGACAGTGAAAGAGCTGTTCCTGCTACTGGCTGTCACTACCTCGTTCCGGGATCTCTGTCTTAAGCCAAGAGCCCTCCACAGATAAGACAGTCGATCAGTGATTGCCAGAGACCATACCCTCCACTTCTGGGATTATAGTTAATTTATTTTCGGCTTCTTGTGATTGTTAAATTTTGAATGACTTTTTTTTACTGAATGAGCGCCGTTATTCGTGATCTCAATCAATTTGCTTTACAATTTTACAATCGCTTAATAGTGAAAAAAGCAAAGCCTATTATCTTGCATATAAGAATTCTAAATATTTTGTATGGGTAAAAAATATTTTGTATATTTTAAATTAGGTCCTAAAGAATTAAACATTTGTTGATAAAATTCATATAAGGGACAAATTGGTCATTTTGAGTACCTATTTATTTTCAAACTACTTCTTTTCTCATTCACTATCAATTTTCTTTACAATATAGGGCTTAATAGTGAAAAAAACAAAGACTATATGATCTTACAAGGGTAAAAAGTATTTTGTATATTTTAAAGTGAGTTAAAGATGTAAAGATCATCTTTACAATGGACCGGAAAAAAATCCGAGTTCCACTGAAACAAATTGCGTGGAATATGTTTTATATTTAAAAGTTTATATACAGTGTAATTTGTGGAATATTACAGAGTAAGGAAAATAAAATATTTGTTATCACATTTATTAATTCACCCACCACTTTTCCTTTACTTTCATTCTGATCTTACAACATATTAATTTTTTTTATTATTAATTATCTGAATGCCCACCTACAACTCATCTGTACAAATTACTATTTTTCATGATTGTTTTCTTCAAAATAACTCTCTATTTCCAATGTTAAAATCGCCCCCAAAAAAAAAAAATTAATTTTAAATAATCAACGGAAATGTTCTATAGTTATTTCTAAAACCCATCGACTTTCATGCCGTGAAGCAATCGCCCACGTACATTGCTGCCCTAAAAAACGGTGCAATCGAAAGGACCTTTAGGGTCACAATCGATTTTCGTGCCCGGTTGGCTTCCAATACTGCATATATCCGATTATACCTCGGATAAGCCCGTTCGATAATATATGGAGGCTTGCGTATCAACTTTGTTCCGCAACAGAGCATTTATGTTTACTAGGTGTTTTCCGGCATCGTCCCACGCAGCTTTCTAGTCTCATTTATATTTTTGTTTTTAAACGTATACAAATTATATTTTTTTTTTTTTTTTTTTTTTTTTTTATCGTGAACTATATAGTCCCTTTGGCGCAGCGGATAGCGCGTTGGACTTCTAATCCAAAGGTCGTGGGTTCGATCCCCACAAGGGATGTGTATTTTAGGGGGGTAAATGGGTAGGGTAATGGAAAGACTAGAGAGGGAGACAGGTGCGGGGGTCTCCTGTACTCGTAGCGGAGGAATCAAGCAATAGTGCCCTACTCACTGCTTGTGAACTCCCAGTCTGACCTATCCCTACCAACGCCTACTGTCACCTCCAAGTGGTACCCCCTGGGGAGTCCGATGGACTCGCGGACGACAGAGGCGGGATCTCCCCATGAAATCCATGTGGAGATCTCCTTAACACCCAAGCCAAGTGTAGAGGAGCTCGAGCTGTGGCCGAATGGCAGGGGGTGTATAAAAATGCACTGTCTTTAATCGACCCCCTTGGGGCACCAGGCGCACCCCATTGTATTAAATGCCCTCTGCAGGGAGAGGGGGCAGTACCTGCAGAGTAACTTCCCCCGCTTTCGTGGGAACAAAATATGAGTACTACAACAACTAATAATGAAGACATGGAGGAGCTGGTCAGCTTGATCAGCGGAGAGGACTCAGCCCAGGGGCCTTCAATGGACCTTGGCGCTGAGGTAGTGGACGACGAAGCCTCTATGAGCTCGCTTGCGACGCTTGTAGAGGAGGTAAGCGGACTGGTAATGGAGCCAGAGAGCTTGGCGCCTGGTAGGGACACTGCATCCAAGGATGCAGGCGAGACCTCCAAGCACAAGTTATCTGGAGCCCAGAGAAAGAAGTGGAGGAGGGCAATGTTGGCTGGAGGGCCACCTGAGGATCCGGCCGGACTTTCAGGACCTTCGGGGTCCGGGAATACGGCAGGGTCTGGGTGCGCTCCAGAGAAAAGGATTAGGTCCTCACCCGGTACCTCTGCGCCTACGGCAAAGAGGCATAGGGGTGGGGATGCTAGTATTGCATCCTACGCGATTGCTGCCGGAGGAAGCAGGGTGGCGATTATCCCTAGTGGATATCCGTCCACTCAGCTGACGAAGGAGAATTGCGAGGAAATGAAGGGCCAGCTGATGAAATTTGTCGATCAGCTGGAAGAAGAGAAAGGGACACAGGCTGAATTCAGTGGAATTTACCCACATGTGGGAGCCTGTGTCATAATCTGCGACAACCAGGAGACCAAGGACTGGTTGTCGATTATAGTACCCAATTTTAACATCAGTGGGGATCTGGAGCTCCGTGTAGGAAAGGTGGAGGAGCTTCATAAAACCGTGAAGGTAGGAACCTTCATTACAGGAGAAATGCCTCTGGAAGAACATTTCATGAAGAGGATCAGGACCCAAAACTCTAGGGTACCTGATATTAGATTATGGAGACTCCTGGGCACCAAGGTGGAGAAGCATGGCTTCTTTGCGATCCTGTCTGCCCCAGAGACTAGCATGGAATACCTTGAGAAGCGGAAGCTTAAGCTGAACTATGGGTTCACTAAGGTCGCTCTCAGGGTATTGGATAAGAAGAAGCCGCCGAAAGTAGTACAGGAGAGGAAGCCGGCTGATAAGGTGGAGGAGGCAAGGAGCGATCCTGAGGCGGTGGAGTCGAAGGGGATCGCTACGACGAATTTGCCAACTCCTAAGGATGGCCCCAAGGCGATGACTATGGCGGCTGCGGGGGTTGGCCCCGTGGCGGGGGCTGGGGGGCGCGCTGGGTCTCGGCCCTCTGTGATGGGGAGGCCTGGGTTTGGCGCTGTCTCCCGGCGTCCGCCTCGGGGTGGCCCTCCGGGGGCCGGCGGGCACTGATCATGGTGGTGAGGCTGCTGCAAATTAATCTACACCACTGTATTGCAGCATGTGGTGTTCTGCAGCAGTATGTGAGAGGTAAGGATATTGATATTATTCTAATACAAGAACCTTACCTGTATAAGGGCAGGATGGGGGGGCTGGCGATGCGTGGGTATGAGATTATTTCTGTACCTGAGCGTGCCAGAGCCTGTATCCTGCATAAGAGTAGTCTTAAAATGCTGCCTCTATGGCAATATTGTTCTAGAGATTTAGCAGCAGCTCAAATGGCCCTCAACGAGGGAAATCAAGGTGGGAGGTTGACGATTGCATCGGTCTACCTCCCATATGAAGAAAGAGTCCCGACCGAGGCACTTAGTAAGCTAACGGAAGGGACTGGCTTAAGGGGCGAGCTTATAGCATCGCTAGATGCGAACGCTCACCATCAGCTCTGGGGGAGCAAGAACAACAACCAGAGAGGTGAGTGTTTAGTAGAGTACATAACTAGTAATGACCTAGACATTCTAAACAGAGGCAATATTGCCACTTTTAACAACAGAATCAGATCTGAGGTCATTGACATAACCCTTAGCACACGTGCTATAAGCCTAAGGGTTAAAGGCTGGCACGTCTCTGAAGAAGAGTCATGCTCAGATCATAGATACATTAGATTTGATCTAAGTGGTAACATCACGTCCGAAGCTGTGTATAGGAATCCCAAACTTACAAACTGGGAAACCTACTATACACAGCTTGAGGAGGAGGTCAAATGCTGTCCTAGAGTGGTGAGTAGCAACTGGCATTTGGAACATTTAAACTCAACATTGACTGAGGCAATGATTAAGTCATACACTGATAATAACACTGTATGTAATGTTAGATCCAACAGGAACTGTCCCTGGTGGAACAATGAACTTGGCAAGTTAAGAGCTCTTACACGTAAACTCTTTAACGCGGCCAAAAGATCAGGCAGATGGGACACTTATAAACGTGCACTCACTGATTATCACAAAGAAGTCAGAAAGGCTAAAAGAAGGGCGTGGAAGAAATTTTGTAGCGAAATAAACGATACAACTTCCATGTTTAGAGTAAATAGGATCTTATCCAAGCAGTCTGACAGGGGAGTATTGGGCTCCGTCAGGGTGGGAGGGGGCTATACAGATTCTGAGGAGGGAACCCTCGGTGCCCTGGCGCGCGCACATTTTCCTGGCTGCGGACTGATGGATACGATTAACAATGACCCTACCAACTGTGAACACACTAGTTGCAAGGGTAACTGGGCAGAAGCAAATAAAATTGTCAATTCTGCAAGAGTGGAGTGGGCAATTAATTATTTTGCTCCTTTCAAATCACCTGGTACTGATGGGATATTCCCAGCCTTGCTACAAAAAGGCCTACCAGTAATTAGGCCCCTTATACTTACCTTGTTAAGGGGAAGCTTGGCACTGAGCTATATTCCAGTAAGCTGGAGGATGGCAAAAGTGTGTTACATACCAAAACCCGGGAAAAAGTCCTATGACGAACCCAAGTCTTACAGACCAATATGTCTGACTTCATTTTTAATGAAGACCTTGGAAAAGGTCATAGACAGACATATTAGGGATGGAATACTGGTAGAACGACCGCTCCATAGCGCTCAATTCGCATACCAGGCAGGAAAATCCTGTGAAATTGCTCTCCACCACCTGGTTTCCAGGATAGAGAAATCCCTAGTTCATAAAGAAATAATGGCAGGCATCTTTGTTGATATAGAAGGTGCCTTTGATCGCACACCCTATAACACTATGGCATCAGCCTTAGAAAGAAAGGGGATTAGTTCCTTAGCCTCTAGCTGGATAAACACCATGCTAGAGAATAGGATTTTACAATCACAATTGGGACAAACCAAACTGTGGATGAAGCCAGTGGGAGGATGTCCACAGGGAGGGGTGTTATCTCCATTACTGTGGTGTTTGGTCGTTGACTCATTGTTAACAAACCTAAACTCTGCAGGGTTCTACGCACAGGGATATGCTGATGACATTGCTGTGCTCATAGGGGGCAAGTTCTCAGAAACCATTTCTGAGTTGCTTTCCGCATCGATGGATCTTTTGAGGGATTGGTGTGAAAAGAATGGTTTAGGAATCAATCCCCAGAAGATAAATCTCTGTATCTTCACTAACAAAAGAAATGCTATAGTTAGACCACCCTATATAGGGGGGACACAGGTAAGCATTTGTAGTGAGGTAAAGCATCTAGGGGTTACTCTGGATAGAAAATTGGACTGGTCTAAACACATCAGGAATACTACTATGAAGGCACTTCGATGCCTCTATGCATGTAAAAGGGCTGTGGGTAGGACCTGGGGACTACAACCCAGAATGTTATTCTGGCTATATACCGCAGCAGTTAGACCAATGGTGCTCTATGCCTCTATGGTGTGGTGGCACAGAGGTAGTATTAGTAAAAATAAAACTTTGCTTGGCAAATTACAGAGGCTTTCATGTCTCATGATCACTGGTGCCATGAGTACAACTCCTACTGCTGCAATGGAAGTCTTATTGAACTTGAATCCACTGCACATAGAAGTAGAAGCGCAAGCCTTGAACGTGGCTTACAGACTTGCGAAATCAGGAACAAGATCCAAAGTCATGACTCGCATGGGGCATGGGAACTTGTTCAGAAGAATTGATGAGGACGAGGTGCTGTCAATGCACTCTGACCTACAAGTTAAGAAACACACAGACGTTTTGTACTGTGCGGAAAACACAAAGACCAAACCACATAAACTGTGTAATGGGATTAATTGCTACACAGACGGCTCACTAACAGAAAACGGATCAGGGGCCGGCATATGGAGGAAAGATAAACCAGAATCTGGGATTTCTATTCCTTTAGGTAGACACACCTCGGTCTTTCAGGCCGAAGTGATGGCGATCAATGTCTGTACCCAAACCTTAATTGGGGAGGGTGTAAGAAACAGACTGATCACAATTTTCACGGATAGCCAGGCAGCCATTGGCGCCCTGAGAAGCTATACGACCAGATCTTATTTGGTTGAGGAGTGTAAAAACAACTTAAACACACTCTCGCTAGCCAATAAGGTTAGAATCGACTGGGTGCCAGGACACACAGGCATCACAGGCAATGAGAAGGCAGATGGCCTTGCAAGGGTGGGCTCAGAACAGACACCTCTTGCACCTGAACCCATATGTGGTATCAGCCTCAGCTACGCTAAAAGGCGTATAAAATTAGCTTTAGAGGACAAGGCAAGACTTTCTTGGAGAGAAACTAAGAAACAGGAACACTCGAAACTGTTTCTTAATGGACCCTGTAAGAGAAGAAGCTCAGCACTTCTATCAATGGACAGGTGGACACTCAAAAGTGTGACAGGACTCTATACAGGTCACTGTCGGTTAAATAAACACCTCTTTAATTTGGGGATAGTGGGATCACCAATCTGCAGATTCTGCAAGAAAGAGGGAGAAACGGCACGTCATATAATATGTGACTGTGATAACTTAGCTAGAAGGCGATACCTTCACTTTGGTAGTGATCGCATTGTAGACCCCAAACTATGTGAACTGATCGATCCATTCAGTATCCTCAGATTTGCAAAGGCCGTGGGCCTGTCACATATATAGGACAGGGACATGGACGGCGCACAATAGGTCTCAGTGAGGCCGCGGTGCACAAATGCCGGAACAAATAATAATAATAATAATAATCGTGAACTATCTCAGCAACTGTCGGTAACCATAAATTGTTATAATCAAAGGTTTAGGTTAGACCTTTCTCAACATGAAAAAAGTTGAATCTTTTTCGCTAAATTTTATTTGAGATTCAAATTTCTGATATCCCCTCATGGATAACAACAAAATAAAGACTACGATGTAAAAAAATAATAATAATAATAAGAAGAAAATTGGAGACATTTCCAATTCACACATTAAGACCCAATAATAGTATTTAAGTATTTAATTCGGTCCAGCCGATTTCAATAGTTCCTTTATTAGTATGTTTTTTAGTTATTTAATTTTTTTTTTATTTGTACATATTATTTTTAGCTACTTTATTGCTTCAAACCGTATTTTGTGTTCTGATAGTACTTAGGACTTAGGAGTACGTACACACGACTCCAGAGAGATATGGAGTCCAGACAATCGCAGGCGGTGAGATGGAAGATAGTGCTCGTTAGGCTTAGCCTAGCACTAATTAACTAAGTCACGCCAGAGCTTCTTCATTTGCATCTAGGTATACGGGTGTTAGGGTATTAGGGTATCCTGCCTTATAGAGGATGAAGTGACCGTCGGTGATATGGGCGTTAACGGGTTGGATTCGCGAGATCTATCGACACTAAATCGTTGGAAACTAAGAAACCTCTTGGATATCCAAAGCTTTCCTGACAACAATGAGTATTTAATTTATCTCTTTTAACTTATCAATTAATTCACATGTATTCCACAATTTTAGACATAAGCTTAGCATTCTTGGAAATTATTCTACGCCTACCTAATTCGTTTTAAGATATTACAATTTTCAAGTTATTGATCGTTAAAAATTGTTCATGTCGATTATGAACTAAAATGAATTTTTTGAAATATATATGTAATGCTGGATTGCTCAACCCATATGTGTTCATTCTATAACTGTCACATGCTAGATTGAAAGGACGTGTGATTTAATTATTTTGTACAAGTAAAGGACACGATTAATGTATATTATTTACTGTAATTATTTTATTTTAATTAGGTTTAACTTTAGAACAGAATAAAATCACATTTCAAGAAAGAATATTACATATATCGTCTTAGATAATTCGTTTCCTGGTTAGTTTTTGGTTTTCGGTTTGACCAATGACTCTTCAGCTATAGTTCTTTTTCTTGAAGCGGCCCCCACCACTATGTTAAGTGGAAACATTAACAATTTAAAGGAGTACCCTCTGGATGTTCTCTGCCTTCATGTCAGGAAAAAAAATCATCTCGTCACTGAGAAACACGTTTTCAATTTCCTTCAACTTCTTTAAATTATATTTTTGGCTCCCGAAATATATTTTTAAGAATATTTTGGACAACCTCTTTGCATTACGGGGTTTAATTTGTCTACGGGGTGGTAGAGGGAACTTTAAAACATAAATTGTTTACGAACTATATGACATGAGAATGGATAAAAGTAAGTAAAAACATAATCAGTTCTATCTGAAGTGTTCTTGGATGCATATTGTTGGGTTATTTTTACAACTGCTTTCGTAGAGTAACAGGGTGAAGGCTCTGCAGTACAAGAAAGGCGGGCTTGGCATACGAGTAAAGAATAAGAAGTAACAATGGACTATTGGCGCCCCACCTGCAATGCAAGGTTCCCGATTGCCTAGGCTTAGTGTACCTTAAGTACCTGAGTGTGAGGAGGTGAAAAGATATCTAAAACCTCCCGGAAAAGTATCTTACGTATAAAGCCGCCTTAACTCAACTCCTGGCATGCTTCAGTCCTGCAGCCTTTCGCATACCTATTAAGGGACATACTGACGGATCACCCTGTAATTAGGCTATATATTTCACCTCACACGGCCCCATATCTGTCAGTCTCATTTAGTCATCCCTCCGGAATCAATAGCCATTATTGTTATTAAAGCTATTTTTATCAATAACGTGTTTTTAGTGTTTACTGATTTACGTTAATTGTAGTAGGCTCAGATAGACATTTGTTCCCTACTCCTCCCCTCGGGGTTGGCAATTAGAAGCAGATGACAAAACATCCCCCTGCATATGCCCTCGACATAGGCCACATACGTATATTTTGTTCCAAAGTTAGGTCCAAAAGTTAGGACTACCGGAGGACAGAAAGTTAATAGGGAACACTTGGGAGTGGACAATGGGCGGTGGGGACCCCACCCCACCGGAGGGATCTGTTTCCACCCGGAGGAGTTTTAATTTAGATACAGCGGGAGTAGAAAAGGAGCCTGTGTTGGCCCATAGCTCACCGGTCTGTGGATCCACCACGACCTTCTAACTCTGTAAGGGCTTTCCTACAGTCCGGAAATTAAGTCGTTCTTTGTCCTGTTTCCGTTCTTTTTTCGCTATCGGAAGCTCCCTTAAAACATTTGTTGATTGTCCCTTTAGATATGATCCTTAACTTAATCTCTAGATATCAATTTAATTGATAAAAACACTTTATTATGAAAAAATTACAATCTACCTCATCGGGAAATAAGTAATTGTGATAAATGCTTTCATTGATACCATATTCACAATTTTCATTCACTCATTTATACTCTATTTACAAACAGCCCAGAGACCTCCCAAATCCACATATTTGTCACCTCCCTCACATGCGAAAGAGGAAGTGGAGTATTGTAAAGCCCCCACGCTCCTCCGTCAGCCACGTCACCGGATACGAACCAGTGGAGACTGACGAAGAGCGCGAGAGCCACACGTATGAGCGTGCTGAGGACATGATTGAAGAAACTGGCCATTGCCAGGACTCCCACTGATGCACATTTATATCAGGTCACGAAGCCACTGCCGTTTTAGTCTCCGAGGGGTATTATAGGGATGAGTGGTGCAGTGCAATGACTGTGCTAGGGGATTAGGATAGGTTAATATGGAATTTCATGAACTTGGAAGGGATCAGTTAGAGAACGTAAGGTTTATTAAGATCGTTATGAAGGGTTTTGTTTCTGACGTAATAAGGGGCATTTACTATTGTTCTCAGGACTTTTGATTGAAAGGATTGGATACGCTTGATGTTCGACTTTATTGCTGTCCCTGTCCCCATAGCTCTATTCCGTATGTCCAGATATACAAAGTATAACTTAGTAAATAAGTAATTAGTTTTCTATAGAGAGATGGGATGTCCTTCGAAATAGTCTGTACAGTTATAAAAAGCGTCTGTTTATTTCTTTTTTGCCTCGTGTGTGGGTTCCAGGTCAGTCGTTTGTCGAGATGGAAGCCTAAGTACCGTACTAACTCGGATACAGGGAGAGGAATGGAATTTTAAAAAACCAGTGGACAAGGCTTGAGGCAGAGGGTGAAGGTAATGTGGGAACATTTTGCTTCATTAACTTCAATCCGCCATTGGCTCCACCAATGCATATATCGGCCTATATCGGGGTCTGAGTGGGATGACAAGACTGCAAATGTGGCCAAGAAGGTATTGGGGGTAGAGAGGACATCGGCAGTATGTGTATAGGTTATAGAGAAGGGACCCAGGACTGCCATGGGATAGTGATTAGAATATTCTAAGCCACAACGGACTTGGAAGAAGCGGTTTGAAAGGTAGGACTGTAGGATTATGAAAAGGGTCTGTGGTAAATATGTTTTGAGCATGTAAAGCAAAAGCTTGCCAGACCCTGTCAAAATCTTGAGCTGTGTCCAGAAAGGCAGCAGTGCAATACTGTTTCAAGGGCTGAGGATATCAACGACGTGAAGGTATTTTGCAGTGGAGCAGTGGCATGTCGTAGGCGGAAAACAAACTGGTGTGTAGGAAAAAGGTTTATTTCAACAATTGGAAGTAGACGTTTTTATAAATATTTTTGAGAGGATATGAGGCGTCATTGGGTGGTTTACCGAGTTTGGCGAATAGGAAAATAATGGAATGTTTCCAGAGGAGAGGAAAGTGCTAAGTTCGGATAATGCAATTATAAATGTAGGTTAGGAATATTATGGCTTTAGGAGGAAGTTGTTTCAGAATTTGAGGAGTAAGATCATATCCAGAGGATTTTCGGTAAAGTAAGTTTTTCTAAAGGTATTTGACCTCACCCCTCTGAGGTCAAATAACTTCTAAACGGCTTTTGGTGGAAGTGAGAGAGGAATAGGTGAAGTAAGGAAATCTTCCACAGTTGTGCGATAAGTATGGTTTTGATGAGAAAAGTGAGGTGTGAAAGTAAAGGAAAGATGTAGAGCGAATTCTACTAACCTATCCCCATCCGAAGCCGCCCAGGACCCATCATCACGACGGAGTGAGTGTGAAACAGGATGATACTTTAGGATTTTTTTAGTTACATTCCACAGAGAGTTATCCCTGGCAGACGGAGAGGAGAGGTTGGAAATAAAAGAATCGGAACGGAAGAATGCTAATTGCCGTTTTACCAATCTGCAGTACTCATTGTACGAGTGACGATCGGCAGGATGTCGGGATGTTTCCCTCACTGTTCTAGAGCGGCGTTTGGATTGGATTAGGTCTTTGAGATTCTGAGGTAAACGATTTTGATTTTGAATTTTCGGATGACGGTGGGGTGACGATGCCTCCCAAGCCGACCTCTGGACCAGAGTAGTGAGAATGCACTGCATCATCTAGGTCTTGGGATGTTTTCAGGGACACTTTGAGGTCTACGGAATCTGTAAGAAGCTGGCGGACGTGGTCCCAATCAACTGGGCCCCTAATAAATGAAGGAGGAGGCAGTTTGTGAATTGGTCTTAGGGAAATATTAACTATTAAAGGGCTATGATCGGAGGAGATGTCATCGAGGCGCGTTAGTTTAGTTTTCCTAAACTATTGTAGAATAAGTTTAGGGGATCTGATAGCCAATCGAGTGCAGACAGCAAACCAAGTCCTCATGTATTGGTGGACCCCCCCCCCTAGTATTGGTGCTTCGCATTAAAGTCCCCACCCGCCAGGAAACGATGTCCGATGGATTCTATAAAGGTGATAAATTGGAAATCGGAAATGGATTTATTGGGAGGGCAGAACACTGATGCTAGTGTAAGGGGGAAAGTGAAGGTGATGATTGCCACTGCAGTGGACTGAAGGAAATCATGTGTTACCAAAGGAACTATGTTATCTGAAATGGAGTTATTTACAATGACTGCGGTACCTGCATGAGCTCTTTCATCAGTCGACTGTAAATGGTCGTTTACTCGTAAGTCTTATTTCAGTAATAAGAGCTACGTCGATGTTCTTGTCGTGGAGTAGTGCTGAAAGTTCGTTAGTATGGGTGCGAACAAAATTCTCAGTCCAATTCCAAGGAGAATGGATAAGGAGTTAGATGCATCCACTTATGGATTTTGTTTAACGGGGATAAGATAGAAGACAAGATTAGTAAGAAGGGAAATAAGAGGGGTAATTAGGGTTCTGAACTCTGTAAGGAATGAGGTTAATAGGCTAGTGAGATTTGAAGAAGTTGAAGGTGGAGGAATATGCGAAATGTGTGGTTGAGGATGGGATTGGGTTTGCTGGTTGCCGGGATGAACGGAATGCCGGGGAAGAGGAACTTGGGGACAGGGAGTGGGCAGTGCCTGTGACTGCTCTCTGTTGCGAACTGCATTGGCAAAAGTCACAGAAGGCCTCAAAATTTCTGGCTGGGACGTTTCTTTAGCTGCCTCTGGCTGGCTTCTCTTCTTCTGGCTGACCGCGTTGTTCGTTTCTGGACTTCGGGATTCTGTAAGCGTCACAGCCGGATGGCCTTGCTGGCAGAGCACGGTAATAGCAATGTGCTATAATGTACAATTAATAAAAAAAGGAAATACCATCATGCGGAATGGAAGTTTTAAAAAATATATAAAATACCATAAAACAGGGTTCTGTAAGTTGTACCCCTGCATTTGCCAGTCCCTGCAATATTGTAGGAGTATGTCTTCTATAGTTAATAATATGGTACAAATAAAGCCCTGGCTAAGAAAAATAGAAAAAAATGCGTTGGATAAGACTTAAGACAATTACCATCATTCCAGTAAATATATACATACTTAAATTCTTCAAAAAAAACAAAAAAAAACGTAGTTAACCTTAAGGAGAAAAGAGTTATTTTAGAAAACAATGTAACTTTTGTCTTTGTTGCATAATACCTTGTTACATTGTAAAAATAATTTCTGACAACTTGTAAGGACAAAATTTGCGCATTGGCACACCTCATGAGAAAAAATATGAGGAAACTTAAGTGAGTAAACAGGTAAAAACCCTTGAAAGACTCGTGTATAACTGGGAAGTCAATAATTTAGTAGGGTTCCAAGTATTATAGTCCACTGAAGACCGTTCGAAATATTTTGGTTGAAGTATGATCACCTTAAGAGCTTATAAACTCAAATAATAATAATGAATGAATCGAGCGGCCGGCAAACAAAAGGATAACACTTGAAGAGGATATCAAAACAATAAAGCAGATAAAAATGTTCAAATTGGGGATTTCCAATGCTTCAATTCTCTGAACGATCTGTGAAAACAAGTCAAATCCTATCAAGCCTCACATTTTCTGTACGAGTAAGCTTAACGTCGGGCCAGTAAAAATATTGCCTGTAACCTTTTTGGATCACGACTTCAGATAAAAAGAGTGGTGTGAGACAAATTAAAAGCTATAGCATATGAATACATTTAAATAAGTTCAAACAAATAAAGTTTAGAAATCGTTTGTATTTCGTGTACCCATAAGAATCTTCTTCTCTCTCTCCCTTTCTCTGCTTATTTTGGACTTATTTACGTCTCTGTTTAAGGAGCTACTCATTTTCCCACTAGAGGCTGAGTGAGTATACAGCCAGAGTAGACCATCACAGACAATTCTTAGGGGAGGAAGAACTACTTGGTAATTAAAAAATTCATTTTATTTTTAATCTCCCCAAACAACTAAAAATCACCGTTTGACAAATATTTTTACTCAATACAAAAAAAAGATTGGATGTAACGTGTTAAGTAGACAATATATATTGATTGCTCTTCAAGCCATAATCTTTTTGAGTTGCAGTCTCTGTGTCGATGGATAAAAAATCATAATTTTAATCTTTGAATTTTGAGAAAAGCTCATGAACTCTTGAAAGTCATAAATGAAATAACGCCGTTTTTCATTTTCATTGTTTTACTAGATGTTCGTGTGTTGTGGAATATACAATTAAAAATTCATTTCGTTTAAATTCATTTTTAAGACCACTATCGAAGTCGACAGACACGAACTTACCTGTACTTGATTATAATATTTCTTCTATCTTAGGGCCAGTTCATAAAATTCCATAGTAACCTATCCAACCACCCTAATTCCCTAGCACAGTCATTGCACTGCACAACTCACCCTTATAATCCTCCTCGGAGATTAAAACGCCTGTGGCCTCGTGACCTGCTATAACTAAGTGTTAGTGGGAGTCTGGGCAATGGCCAGTTTCTCTAATCATGTCCTGAGCGTCTGTGGCTCTCGCACTCTTGGTCAGCCTCCGCTGGGTCTTATCCAGTGACGCGGCTGACGTAGGAGCGTGGGGGACTCCCCAAGACTCCACTTCCTCCTTCGCATGCGAGGGAGGTGACAACTTTGTGGACTTGGGGGCCTCTGGGCTGTTTGTAAATATTGTATGACTGAGCGAGTGAATGATGAATTGTAAATATGGTATGAATGATAACATTTATCTCAATTAGTTATTGCCTAATAAAAGGCAGATTGTAATTTTATCTTAATAAAAATTGTTTTAATTTAAGAATTTAGGTGAAGGAAAAATTCACTAGCAGACCTTTTAACGCCATATAAATAGGTACTGTTTGTCTGTAAAATAACGGCTTTATAGCACGAAGCAGTTATTTCAACCATTACACGTGAGAGCGCCCCCTCTCAATTCCCCTGTCAGAAACACTCAGTTACTAGAACGGTGTATTATTAGAAGCAATCTGAACCGCGACGCCACATTTGTCGAACAAAACACTCTAGGCTGCAATAACAGCTGGAGTTATACAGAGAAAAAAAAACCCTTCAGAAATAAAAGAAGGCCGAACTAAACAGCCCTTAAAGTATCGTGTTCCCCACAGATACTAATGTCTATTCCTGTTGGAGAGAGTTATCTCCTATAGGAAGTGTTAGTTTTCCACGTGTCTGGAGGAGGAGAGCACACGTGCACGTTTTTACGACGGTTTCGTTCAATGCGGCAGGCGTAAACAATTTGTATTTCGTCTGACGCCATGAAGTTTTAATACAGATTGTCTTCAACACTCTCACTACCAACCCATTCTTTAAATTTAGACTTTACCAATACATTATCTCCTTCCAATCTAAAAGTTCATCATTATAATTTAATTTTTTATTAATTTTATTGATTCCTTATTTTAATATGTCAGAGCTACCTTTCACGTAAATAGATCCATTATTATTTAAAAAATAACATAAATCAAACTTGATATGTATGTAACACAGACATACAAGAATAAAGTTTTTTTTGGTGCCTAGGGTTTTAGAATTGATTTTACCTATATTTGGGACGCTGAATCTAAATATGAAATCAGTTTTTCTATATCTGATTTACTTTTTTAGATCAGAGTTTTTACAGTCTAGTCCTGCACGAAATATGCAGTTCTAACTCCATTTTGTGCAATTCTAAATCACATATAGAAGGATTGGTTCCTGTATATTTGCCATATTGTCAGTCTGCTGTATAGTTAGTTCTAGGAAAATCCACCAGATAAAGTGATCATCCGGTAAAGTGACCGTCAACGCTTCAACTAGTGGTTAGTTTGTGAGTTCTCGCCGTGCAGGGTGGATCGAATTGGCCTCGCGTGGTATTTGTGTTTTGTAAACAATTGTTATAAAGTCAACCTAAAACGTACTGTGTTGTATTTGTGTTGTTGAAGAAGTTGTGTAAATCATCCTGTTGTGTTTTGCTTCATATGAGGAGAATACACGTTAAAAGAAACTGGTAGTGACTTTGTTAAGAGAGCTTATCTTGGATACTTTGGTGTTAGGCTTGATGATCAAGATAGAACCTGGCCACGCAACAGGTCTGTAAAACTTGTACAGAGCATTTACAACAGTGGAATACCCAGAAAAGGAAAAGTCTGAAATTACCGTAACGTACAGTGATTATAAGGGGCTGTCATCAATTACTCAACGTTTCAACCAGGTTTTTATCGTACAACAGGAAAGGGTCTGCTACCCTTCTTCTCTTAAGAACAGAGAAAACACAATACTGGGTTAGAAAAAATTGGCCTAAAAAACAAATCATGGTCGTTGGGAAAAATAATGTCATTAACGACCCGTTAATTGAACAAGCGAAAATCACCTTTTCTCCACTGCATATAAAGCTGGGTTTTATGGAGGAGTTTGTATAGGTTTGCATATATAGGTGAAGAATGCCTCAGTTGACTACGGAAAAAACTAAAGCAGGAATATATGATGGCATAAAAATAAGATAACCAATTAAGTATCCTACCTTCGTAAATTCGATGATTGAGCCTGAAAGAAAAGCCTGGACTTTATTTGTTGCAGTTGGTGGAGATTTTCTTGGCAAATGCAAAGCTGAAAACCATGTTGAATTGGTAAACCAGACACTTAACAGTTTCAAATTCCTTGGGTGTAACATGAGTATTAAGGATAGGGCTGCCATCTCTAAAACCTGCTCCCCGGACCGGAAGCGTAAGTTCCCCGGATTTTGGAGCTATCACCCCGGACATTTCAAAACTTTTTTTCATTCACTTACATCTTGATTAAAATATATTTTACTCCGTACTGGATAGAAGAAAACTTTGATTTGAAGCCTCTTTTGTTGCATGAAATAGTGTGTTTAATCGTTCTTGTGACGACAAGTTATTAATTTTGCTTTATTTTTTAACCTTCTTAGCTTAGGTATTAAATAAAAAATAAACAAACCCAATATTAGTTACTCAGTTAATAAAATTAAATGAAAACTTGTTTAACTTTTTATTTTTCCATACAATTTACAATATTTAGTTTTAAAACAACTTAAATCTTAAATCAAATTCAGAAATTTATAATAACTTATACTAAGGAACAATTTTAACAGCCTTACATTTTGCTTTATATTTCAAGAAAGAAAACACAATTTGTCGTTTTCATCCATAGATCTATGTAACTAAATTAAATCAATATTTAAATCAAATAAAACTATACTTCTTAATTATTTGGCAACTTTTAAAGTAATAACATTAAAATGTCTTCAAATTTTAAACTTAAATTACTACATTATTAATTTGAACTTTTTGGTAACACTTAATGTACCCAAATAAATAAACACTGAAACAAATACTGTAGTTCTCTATTGAACTAAATTAAATCAGTCTTTAATTTGTGTTTATTTATGTCAAATAATGATGCTTTTAATGTTTTGGTAATTCTTTATTGCGTTTTCTTTATTGCTAAAAGATTTATAATAATTTACTTTTGTTCATGTTATTTACCTTGTCTATAATATATCTGCAATAGCGTATAGGGTGATTTCCTATATACTAAGAATCGCCACACACGTCTACACATCTAATATTTTGCTACGCAGCTAAATAGATCGCTCGCGCTCGCCATTCGCCAGATCACGCCATGCGTCGGTCAAGCGCGCCCCACCCCGCTCGCCGCTCGCGTAGTGAAATAGCGTCGGCAGCGCGTGCGGTGAAATACCTAATCCATAGTTTTTATTTACATAAATTATGGGAACGGATCTGATCGAAAACCCGGACTTTTATTATAGTCCGGGTTGCACCCGGACTACAATTTAAACCCCGCCCGGACGCTCCCCGGACGTCTTCAAAACTAGGACAAATCCGGGGAAACCCGGACGGATGGCAGCCCTAATTAAGGAGCACTATTTACACAGCTACTTAGGACGTCTTCCGGAAAATTTAGGAGACACAAGTGAGGAACAAGGTGCAAGGTTTCACCAGTTATTAAAACTACGGAGGCCAACTACAAAGGAAGAAGGGATACGCACATGATGGCAGATTACTGCTTGACATTTCCAAAATGCATTTAAGAATGTCAGAAGCTTCCGATATGTACAGTAACGAGCTGGTTTCGTCGATGACCTTTTCCTCTATCTTTTGTATATAATAATAAATATTCTGTTTTTATTTTTTTTTAATTTTATCAATGGATTTGACTGAAAATATTAAGACGTATATTTTACTAAAATGTTAAACCTTAGAAATTTGAGCTCCTAGGCAAAAACTAATGCCATATTTGAATTGAGGGCATCAAATTCATATAAAATCGTATAAAATAATTGGTAACTTTTGGTTATTTTTTGGGGTCTTTCTCCAAGAATAAAATGTTTTTTCATTCAGTAGTTCATCGAAATATACGAGTTAAGAGGATGTGGGTTCGACGCTGAGTTTCCTTATCTTTTTTTTACAGCCAATGGTTTAATCTGTCCGGTATGATGTTATTCAATAAGCAAAATAATCGTATGGACAACAAGAAAATAAAATAACTAAACGAACTGCAAGATAAACAATTAAGGCTTTTGTAAAAAAACATAGCAATCTCGCCCTGCAGAGCTCCTTACTTAAACCTACCTGGAACTTCAACTTTAACGTTAAACGTTCAACCATCTTTAAATTGCAGAGCCTTTAATCTAAAGTTATTAAGTGGATTGTGAATCCTCTTTCGCACTTGTCAAACTAAACACTAAGTCCTTACAGCAATATCAGCCGATGACGCAATTAATGCAATTTCCACCATACGCGAAACCCACAACTCAAAAGAATATGACTGGAGAACTATTGCCTTTTTAGAAAGATAGATAAATCTACATAAGCTGGGTAGCAAATAGGCTAAATGAGGTTATTGCGTATTGAAAATTATTAAAAAATGTGAAAATAAATAAATAATAATTATCCCCAATGGAACGTGTGCTTAAATCTACCGCGATAGCCAAGAAAGTAGCTGATTAACGTAAACTAGGCAATGAGACTTGAAACCATCACGTTCAAATACACTGATCGATATAGCAATGGATAATACTCCAATTAGATGAGACACCATTAGCGCACTCCTGGGATTGAATAACATATACTCCTATCTCCTCATTTACTCCAGCCATCCTACGAATACGCGAATATTCAATAGTGCCAGTGAATAGTTAATTCTACTTGATCCATTCGGCCAGCCATTACTCGGAATGAGTTGGTTGCCAGAGAGGAAACATAGTCATAGCAAGTAGGTGTAAATGCTTCGGAGCTTGGGCCCATTAAAGAAAAGGAAAGCTAATGGATGGCTAATTTATGTGGGATTAGAGGGTATCCAGCAAACTAGAAAATGTACAAAGATCTGTAAAACGATGGAGTGAAGACCTCATCGAGATAAATACAGTTGTCTCTAAGTGAAAGGGTAACGGGCGCCAGATCCCATTAATGGACGGAACTGAACTGAACAATGCCAGGCCAGTCAAACTATTAACAAGGGTAGTGGTATGAACCGTATGCTTAATCGCTAACCTTAATGTGCACTTAGTGTATCATTGAAATCAGTAAAATATTAAATATAAATATATTCCAATGCACTGATGATATAAAAAAAAAGCGAACTTGGTTGTAGAACAATACATGAATTAAATTATAAATAGAATAGATGGGAAACATTTTAAATTAGTATAACTATATACACGAATTATTTATTACAAACAAATATATAATAAAAATAACAAGGGATACTAATAATATATATTTAAAATCTCTGAACTGTCATTTGTGCATTTGATATATTTAGCCTAGTAAAATTTCTTACCCTAACACAGGACATTTGTGAAACCATTGGCCTATGCTCTATAAACTATAAAGTGGCATTAAAAAAATTTATTGTAAATACAGGATTAAAACAAAACACTAAATGTCCATCGAATACACCAGTAACTTAACAACGCATCATTCCAATCTCACTCCCAAAATCCATCAGTCCTATGTGCTTTTAACGCAAACAGCTGTAATTTTTTTGACCTACCCATAGATAGTGAAGGTCAATTTCCAAGTTTGAACTTCCCACCGTTAAAGTACTAGCCGTACCGAGGACGTCGCAATTACTCGTCTCAGTATAGCAGACCAACGTATGCCTACCCCATCAAAAGAGATGCACCTCCAAGATGCCTAAAGTGAATGGTATGGAAGAATGCTATTACTAAATATCAGTATTAAACCATCTAGGACTAGAATTGGACCTATAAGTGTCATTGAGGGATGATGATTACACGAATGCAACAATTACTTTCCTTCTACGTAGTATTCAATCCGTCCGTATCACTGGATTCTTCAAATTGATTGCAATTGTAATAAAACATGGCCGTGGGTTGTAGGCCCAAAAACATAAAATAAAAATAGAGTGAGTTTAATAAAACGTTCAGAATGTATTCATGAAACACTAGTTTCTTCCTTTCGTGTAAACCTTTGACTATTATGCTATAATAGTTACGAGTAATAGTTGAGGTGGTTTTGAAACAAGGATTTCGTTAAAGTTGCTAAAACGATTTTAATGTAATTTTACCATCATATTACATATAATTGATAAGAGTACGGTGGGCTCTTTGATTTAATACCCTACTTAATAATTTAGAAAACTATTTACTTTTTAATTACTTCACTAAGTTAATGAATCATTGTTTTTTTTCAGGAAGTTGATTTTATTTTTAGCTTTTTGGGATCAAGTAAAATTTGTATGCAAAATATTATCACTCTATGTTAAACCGTGGTTGTGAAAAATTTGTGAACATGGTGTGGACAATTTTAATGACATTTCGTAACTCGAGCCCCTGAGGATGGGCCATACACTCACACGCTTTGTATTCTGTACAACAGCCCACCATAGAAAAAATCTTGAAAACCTAACAATTTATATAAAATGTAGCTATAATACAGTAAATATCATAAGCATGATGTGCATTTATGTAAATATTCCTTTTCTGGAATCTGTAAATCAAACCGTGTATATTCAATAAATGGTTTTTGAAAAAATAAATAAATCTATAATGATAATATTTTGTATAACAAATATTTCAACAAATAGTCAATAGTAGAACGTTTAATATTATTGATGCGTACGTACATATGAGCTGCTCACTTGCCAAATCGATTTACTCCATAAAACAGAGAAATGTGGTGAAATAATAAACCTTGTTTTTGCAGTAAAAATTGTGTATTATTAGTATAATACAATGTAGCATTCTTGGAGTGATCGTTATAAATAGTACAAATTTTGATGCTTAAGGGGCTTATTCGATTTGGCAAGTGGAAAAAAAAATGATAGCTTCAAAATCATTCTTCAAATTATATTTTTAATTGCAAAAAAAAGTTCATTATTTTATACTTATTTTTAAATATTTTACGCAAAAGTGAAAAGTAACTGTCCTTCATTAATATTTTTTGACTGATTATTATTGGCTGTTATTGATTTATCAGCAATATAAATATGTCTTTTTCATCATTTATATTCGAGTTATGTACCTATCGCTGTTCTACATTTGTCATCTAGCTGCTCCAGATTTTTTATTTATTTATGGAACTGTTCGAATCTGCATTAAAGTCACATTTGACTTTTTGACACTTGCAATTTTATCAAGTGAATTTTAAGCCAATTTAGTGGTAACTTATTAATTGATTTTTTTCTGTTAATGACGGATTGTTCTAAAGGCCTTGTTGAAACAAAATCCTTATCAGTAATTTGAATTACATTATTGCAACGATATACATTAGAGCTTCTGAATTAAATTATTTATTATTCGACCGCCAACAAAATTTTATTGGTTAATGGTGTTAATCCTCATTATTGGGACAATTAATTACTAAGACTCAAACAAGTACTTTTACATTTAAATTTGAAAAATCCAAAAAGTAGAGTTGATAGATTTGGCCCGTGAACGCCTACTATACAACGGTCACTGAATGTATCATTAATGATATATAATATAAGATAGCAAGGTGGTGTAAATGCTATTACATGTTACTGTAAGTAAGTGCTTATGATGTAGGGAGTTATTACATTAGTCGGCTGCCTCCTTGATCATTAAGTAAGGACCTGGTTTCACCAGAAGACCCCATAATGTTTCAACTTACCAAATCCCAAGACGCGAACTCCAGCTGGTAGTTTTAACAGCATTGCCCAATTAACCGATATTGTCTGTTATGTACAATTCGACAGACAAGGAAACGTAAGATAAATTTAAGAACTTCTATCTAGATTTTCATTGAAGTTTATACCTGCACGATATAATTTTTTCCGGAAAGTTTTCGAGCTTGTAACTTTTTAATTACTTGAAGGTTGGGCTTTATTTTTAAACGGGAATTGTATGAATCCTTCCGAGACTTATAGCTTATATAGCAGACTTATTATATATAATTTAATTCTAAGGTTTGAAGAAGAAGGATCTGTGACTCTTAGAGAATAGAATTATTTCATTAAGAAGATACCTGCAATGGTAAATGAAGCATTCATGGGGCCCAGAACTAATTGTAGCATTCCGTCTCTCCAATTGTTTTTCTTGATAATTTGTTTAGTTTTCAATTCAATGATAAACAATGTTCTGAGATAAGGTCCATTAATTTAACACTTATCTTGAAAAATAGAACAAAAGGCAAATACTAATACATTTCATGAAATCAATAAATGCACACACGGATTCTTATTATTCGTAGTTTCTTCTTTTTCAATCAAATATTTCATGCTTTTAGTGTTGTTTCGCGACAGTAAAAGATAAATAATTAACGGAACGGTTAAAGACATTTTTATTTTGATACATTGAGCAGGCGTTACGTTTGAAAATTTAGAATGGCTGTCTTTAAGTGAACTGATCCATCTAAAATACCATGTGTGAATACTTTTCCAAAGTTCTGTCTTTACTTTTGCATCTTCGGCGAATGAAACTGGTTCTACTCATTTAACATAGCGCGTGTGAATGCATTGCGAATGAGATCTATGGCCAACCCCATTGTTTTCACGTCTATATTGACATTTCCACACTGTTCGATGGTGAGATGAACCATGCCTAAACAGAGCTTTACTTATTTTACATCAGAACGTTTTCCGTGGTCATATTTTAACGATATGTTTTTATTGTTTCTATAATTTACATTATATATCATTCGTTTGTGACTGATCAGTTGATTCTATCTATGTATTTATTTTTTATTTTTATTTCAGTATTGTTTCATTAATTCGTTAGATTCTTATTCTTTTAACCGTTTTTAACATATGTTTTAAACATGTTTGGCTTTGAATGTGTATATTGAAAATTGTAACTGGATCTGTGGAGTTTTACAGCTCTGATCCCTGAGAGCGACGGTATAGTCTGTGAAAAATGGCCTGGTGGAAAATAAATAAAGTTGTAGAGAAACAGGAGGTGTTTTATTTCATAATATATACACACTTCACACCAGCACCACGCCATCAATAATTTTTTCCTTGGCTTCGGTTTAACAAGTTATTGTTATAAAAAAGTTAATAATTTAGGCACAGAAGAGTACAATTTCTCGACGTACTAATTATTTAAATACTTTTTATTTAGGCAATTATTCTTTCAGTATAGGAAAAGTATTATTAAACCTTAAAATATACCTAATCAACCATATTAGTTAAAGTCTTATTTGAAAATTTGTTAATTATGAGCTAGAATTGTGTATATGCATATTTTTATTTATTATTATTTGACAATTAACCTTAACAGTCATATTTATTTAAATAATAAGCTTATTATTTTTTTCATTTGAATGAACATTTCTCAGGCATTAAACTTGAGAATTGATATCATATTTATTTTATTATTTCTAATCCGGTTTTAAGCTCTACTGAACTAGGAGAGCTTGTTTTTTAACATGTAATTAAACATGTGTGGCTTTGATTGTGTATATTGAAAATTGTAAATGGGCCTCTCTACCTCCAGGGGACAAGGGGTCGGGTAATTAAGCGTGGGTACAGCACCACAGGTGTCCACAGCCCCCAACCGCCGGGGTAGACCCTCGCAGCCTCCCAGCATGAAGTAGAGAGGGTACTTAAGGCAGGACTCCTCGCCGACTCTCTGGCGACCTTTACTCGGTGACGCTTGCTTGGTTTCCGCTTGAACATTGATAACTTGACTAATTCTTTATGAAACCTCTGTACCTCTTCTCTTGAACATAGTGCATTGTCGGAGCACATACTTATTATAAATGGATTCGGATAGTAACGCCGTCATGGAACGATTGTCTAGGTTATTAACTCGAACAATCCACACTCGTCACCAGGGCTAGGGTGATCAGGCACCCCCTAGTGACGAACCGACAATAAGTATATATATTTTATATATAATTCATTTTGATCTGTAAATATAACACTGTTCCTTCAAAACTACACCGTATGAGATCTCTACAACTATATAAATAAATTATATTTTTAAAGTTACCTCTTTTTTATACAAACGATACGGCTGAAGAATTGTGAAACGCTAATACTATCCCATGTCATACACAATTACATTTACTAATAATTTTCTTGAATAATATGTTATTAGGTTTTTCTTTTCAAATACGTTCCCTTGAATTTTTGAGAAATCCTTTCGGCCTATATCCAGAAACGCTCTCAAAATACAGAACAAAAACGCGTTAATAACGTTACAAAAAAACGCTTACGAAAATTAATTTCACATTTAATGAGCAGCTAGATAAATCTAATAATAAAGTTAATGAATGAAATTTGAAGTTGAAACTAACTAAGAGAAGACTTACTACCAACCAGGTCAAATGCATAACTCTAAAAATATTATTCATTTTCAGAATGGTTTAGCTCTCTCAAAGTTTTCGAGTGAGTTTACTTACTTTGAACTTTAACGAATAAACTTTTTTTTTTATATACAACCCATTTATAACCGAAACTCAATTAATCACATTTTTAAAGTGTTTCTTTTTCGATTAGAACTTTTGTTAATTTTTATATTACGAATAATATTTATATAATTTATAATAATTCGTATTTTGGTTTGTTCATTGATACGATTTTTTCTTTCGTCGTCTAAATAATTCAGTAGACCAAATACCCATATCTCTTAAATTCTAAAACGTAAGAGGGATAAACACTAAATAACCCGTACTCGTACGTTATAAATTATATTGGATTAAGTTTTAGATATGCATATGTCGGGTCGTCACGGCAGGGTGGTGCCTAGTTACCCTAGCCCTGGTGACGAAGTGAGGGTTGCTTGAGTTTATAAGCTGGACAATCGTTTCATAATGGCTTTACCATCTGACTCCATATTTGATAAGTGTGTGCCCCGACAGTGCACTATGTTCAGGAAAAGAGGTATAGGGTAGGTAGTGTAGGTAGTTTGTGTGGTCTTGGAATGACCACGAATTCACACTCAGTATCTGAGGGTAGGTGAAATCCGTCCGGATCTCAAAGGCGAGTGTGAACCGGAGAGAGGCAGACTGAATCGCCGTGGGGAACACTGCTTGGTAAGTTTGCAGGGCCACGACAACCGTTGTCCACTAGGGAGAGGTCTCTCCCAAGGAGGTGCTAGATTTAGCGAGACGAAGGCAGATATTCCCACTAGGAAGGTGTGGGGTCTGACAACGCCGGACTAAAACATAGCGAGGTTAGGAGAGAGATATCCAGAGGTAGTTGAATGAAAAGACCATGGTTTCAGTAGAGCAGCAAGCGCCAGTGCAGAGAGAGAGAGAAGTGTTCAAGGTGCCGGTTTGTTTCTTTTTTTGCCCTCTGTTTTTTTTTTTTTTTTTTTTTTTTTTTTTTTTTTTTTTTTTTTTTTTTTTTTTAATTTCAAAACCTTAACAAAACAATACAATGTACGAAAAAGAAAAATAACAAAATATTTGGATTACATGTTTCTCCTCTTTCTGCATTTACATGCATTTGGCGGAGTGCCTAATAAATTTTTATTGTCGTTAATAGTTCGTTGTTCTTATACAACACTAGGTGATAAGCTCACATTCTATTTGCCCTCTGTCTGAGGACGCGCGGTTTATATAGCCGGCTCGCCCTGGAGGGGATGGGCCCCCACCAGGCGGCCAGAGGAAGTGGGGATGGGCCCCCACTCCACTAGCTCCTCCCCCTACTCTCTCTGACGTCATAATCTTTATTAACAAAATATATGGAAACATAGACAGGTATAATATGATTCGAGAAGAGGGGAACTTTTAATTATTCATAATTAAGAGGTGGCCACAACAGCATAAAATATTCAAAATTAATTACACAGTTGTTTTATTCCTGAATCTAATGTTTTCAATATAGGCAGTATGATAAAACGTAAGACGGAAAAACTATTTTATATATGATAGAGAGATATAACACTGCGAATACACGCTCGGGCCTGAGGCGTCTTAGTTAATTGGGTGTAGCCCAAACTGTCGCAGCAAGGGCAAGGCTCTACTTATGTATCCTGAATCGTCTTTCTGTCTATCTGTCGCGACAGATATGGGGCCACGATATGTGTAACCGACATGTTTGTCTGTCAGACGGAGTTCTACCATTAGACTTTTGACCTGAAATTTTGAAGTTATATTTAAAAACACTTCTGAATATGTAAGTTTATGTTTCGGATAAAATATTCTTACGAGAAGCCAGAAACAAAGATGGCCCCAGGTACCTGTTCGGAAGCTCAGCTTTTCCCTTTGGGCCGGCAAAGGGCGATCTTCTTTCGACTTCCTCCCAGTAAGCATGAACGTATGTTCATCAATTTTCAACCTTACACGATCATTTGGAATGACATGAGGAGTAACGATGAAAGGCTTATGGAAGGTAATGACGTTAATACTGATCGCGTAAGGTCCTCTTTAGCGATCGCAAAATGATTAAATCGACTCGGTATTATACTCCATGACACCTCAAAAAATTCTGCTTAGTTTTTGTTAAAAAAAAACTCAATAACGGAATGTGTGTGAAAAAGATTATACATAAAAAAAGTGGTGATAGAAAACCATTTAAAAAAGAATCCATAAACAATAATAGTTTATATTATAACCCTTCAATTAATATGATCTCAAGGTCATATATATTCCTAGGGTGTAATTTGTTTTATTTCAAATGTCAATTCCAATCGAAATAAGAATGATCACATAAAAAACATGATTTATGATAAAATGGTACATTCTTCCATGTTTTAGGACGGATTGGTTTCTTTACTCATGCCTTCTACTTTCTATAACATGGCTGGTGTGTAGGTAACTTTAGTGCCTGGTTTTATATTGTGGGGTTCGAAATAATGCACATTATTAAAACTCACTTCCTTAAAATTAACTTAATTACTTAAATTAAAACTAAATACATTTAATTTGATCATAAAAATATTTTTACAATATGTGATTAACATTACTCTAATAGTTTCGGTATAGTAAGCGTTTCTAATTTTACACATACCTACCTTACTCGGGTAATCACTTGGTTCTATATTAAATCAAGTTTCTAATATTCAAAAAATTAGAAATTCCGATAAATATCAGACTAGCCAACACATTCCTCGGGGCCGAATCTTCAAATATGCCAGGACCGCTTCCCAGAAAGGCAATAAAGATTATAAAGTTTTATTTTCGCCGGACAGAAGTCCTTAAGATAAAGCCTGGAAGGTCCGCTCTCTCAAGAGAGGCCTCGAGATAAGGAGAACTAAACGACTCCAGACAAAGGTAGGGCAGTAAAAATAAATAAAATCTGAGTCAGCACTAGTTCTCGACGCTCTCAAAACGTGGTCTTTATCACACCGGAAATTCTTCGAAGGCCACTACTGTATTATGGAAGCTTAGTGCTATCAATGTCCATCCAGTATCTGCGTCCCTTTGGTTTGGGATGTGGGGCCTGTATTTCTGAATCACGTGTGACCCTTAGCATTCTTAAACCTTGAATGTGATGATTATGCATTATATGACTTCGCCCTACCTTATTTTCAAATAATTGCTTAAGTTATAATAAGCAATTGATAACAGAACGTTAAAGAAGGTGTTGAAACCAAAACCAGACACATGACATTTCGAGTAAGGGAACCATTACTGGCTCTACTATTGTATACTTGATTTGGCCCTAACAAGTGATGCTCGAATTTTCAGTTATCACTTGAGTAGTTATATCTTCATATTTTTTAATTGCGTGATTGGTGATGGGAAGGCAGTTGGTGAAGTTTAATAATATATTTCTCCCAGGAACATGGTCTAGTAGCTAGCAAGTCGCTAACTTTCTGAAATTGAAAGGCTACAAGATAAGTTGGTCTGATCTTCAAGGAGAAAAATTTATGAGGTTCAAGAACTCGCATCTTCAGATTCGAGAAAAGTTTAACAACTTAAATTTTAACATTGATGCATTTATAAAATATTTAGCTCTAGGATATGTATTACTCTCACTACCTTCCTGACTCCATCCGCCTTTCTAGGCATTCCACACCCCATATCCTTCTCATACATATTCAAATAGGGGTCTCCCCTTAGTGAAAGGCACTTTTCAGCCAAAAATAATTTTCCTTATTTTTCCCACATTCCTATTTTTATAAGTTTGAGAGATTAGGGGAAAAAAAAAAAAAAAAAAAATGAAAGCGCCAGTCATAAAATACGTTGCAGTTTGAAAATTCTACCTTTATGTTAACCTAACTCGTACATCGTAGACTTTAGTTGTCGACAACCTGTTTTTTTTGCATTTGTGTACTCAACGAATGATGAAGTTTACACACCTTTTAAAGGTCAAAATTGATAATAACAAAAAGGCAACTATCTTAAATTGATGTGTGAACCAGAAGAAGAAAAGTTACCAATTGGAAAATACACGATAGACTGAATAGAAATTAATTTTTTATATTGACCTCAATTCAATAAATATCATGCATATTTATTTACTTTTTTCTCGAAAACTCAAAACAGGATATGTGTCCTAATTTAGGTGATGCCTTAAGTTCAACAAAGGTGGATTTGTAATGAACGCTCGTAACTACCCTTTTCTACCAAATTCAAAACAGCTTATGTAAACTGATTCAGGAATTTTCTCCCTGCATAATTTTATTTAATTGTACAATTGTAATGAAAGCACTCAATAGAATAATTTTTCTTGACTTAACATATACTACTTACAAAGATTTATTGGTACAAGTCCTATGATCCTTTTTGTCCTTTGTACTATTTATATATTTCTTCTTCTTTTTTGCTCAATCTCAAATGTATAGGCTTAATTGAATTATTTTCCAGAGTTTTTTTTACTTTTGATTTTAGTGTCTATATGATTTATATCCATTGTAAATTTCATTTACGCCTTATAATTTTCTCACATCGTATCCCTGTATTTGGTACCTGTAGTAAACCTACTTTGTGAAGATGTTAGCTATATCAGTATTCATTGAACTTGGCCAAATCCCTGTAAAAGGTTTTTTTTCTTAAATATGTGTTAAAACCGCGTGGTTAGTGTTAAAACATTTTATGAACAAAGAAATTATATCTATAACACAAACACGTAAAGCTAAATAAACATAATGAAAAGGAGCTATGAAGCTAGGAAGTTAGTTTTGTGTATGCTATCGTATAAAGAGCCGGAACACAGGGTATGTGTTTGTGACTTGGCATGAGTCTCTTTGGAACAAACATTGTATGAATTGTAGAAGGTGCATTGTTCGGTTCAACGTTAGGAGTCAGGCTCCAGATGAAGAGAGGCAATGGTTCTCTTGACAAAATAAAATTAGATTGTTGGTTGACTCGATGTGTACGTTTCAGGGGATGTTGACAATGAATAGTATGTGGCAGCAGTCGTCGCTAGTCATTTAGTCCAAAGTCTAAATAAACAGAAATACTTCTAAAAGCTGCATTGTTCTGTGCGCTTTGTAGTGTCCTTAGGCTTTCTAATCACCACCAATACTCCAATCATTATTGCAATTATGGTAGTGTAATATGGGTGGGTCTTGAATCAACGGGATGTTGAGATCAGCGGGAAGGGTAAGGTTGTAGATATAGATGGGATCATTAGACTTACGGAGGATTCTGGATTGCAGGGCGGAATATTGAAGGACTTGACCCTGCCCCAAACTGTTATTTCTTCCTTTAGGAACAGGTAGGTTGGAGTATTGTTGTTTAAATATTTGTAAATGAGTCTGTCGGGAGCACTCGCAGAGAGATCTCTACGCAGCCACTGCCCGGTGGGCGTCAGAAAGAGATAAATAAACCTGTGGTCTTTGACCCTTGCTGGCGGTCACAGAGACCGTCGTCTGCATGGAAGGGATCCCTTCCTAGGATGTGCTAGTTTTAGTGAGACGAAGTCAGAGAATCCCACTAAGAAGCTGTGGGGTCTGACTAAAGATAACAAGGTTAGGAAAGAGAGGTGCAGAGGTAATTAAATATGAAAGCCATGGTTCGAGATGAGCAACGAGCGCCATTACAGAGAGATAGAGGGAGCAGTGTTCAACTCAAGTGTCTGATTCCGACTGTCTGAAAAAAACTCTCAATTTGAAAAATAAAGGATGGGGTAAAATAAAATGGAAATTATTGGTTCCTTTTTCTAGGAGGGACCTACTTGAAGATTGGATGTCTAAAAAAATTCAGAACTTCTGCCTTATATAGGCAGGTCATTCCTGTTAACAGGGAATGAGAGATTTTTTATTTTGGGCAATTATATGATCGTTTATTTTGGCCCAGCGGGGGCTACTACAACCTCACCCTCACGTGTCGGGGATCAACAACTAGTCCCCTCTCTCTATACTGACGCCGAAGATTTACTGATAAAATATGGAAACGTGGCTGTTTTCTGGTCCAGGAAGAGGGTGACTTCTATTAGTTCGTGATTAAGAAGTTGGCACAATAAAGTCCTTTGTAAATTATCGATTAAAGAGAAAACATATTTGCCCTGCCGGTATATAAACCAGTACTTTCTTGTGTCTCTTCACTCGCTGTTACCAATCAGGCCATTCCTCTTTTATTCTGGTCAAGTCAACAACTTCAATATTTATAGGTTTCAAACTACGCTATTGGATATTAAAACAAGTGATACGGAGGGAAAATAAACCACTAATAATTAAAACTGGTGTTTATCAAGGTTGCAACCAGTACAGCTTATGTCTGCCGAGTGTTTGTGAAGTTCAACCATGATTAGTGAGTATTGAATTTCGAAATCATTACTAGCTTTAACAGGAAACGTTATAGTGTACGTCACCAATCCCTAGTCGCTGTCGATTATAACTAACGCCATTATTCTCTACAACATATCCCTGAACTAAATTCAAATACACACAGTACAAAGAAAACTAAAACATATTGTACACATTTACATATAGAGGCCATAAAATACGATACTCTCATCATGTTAAAAAAAACTCGTTAAACGGGCCCTTTTACCTGGAAAAAACGAACAGATTTAATTAATTGTCTACTCCCGGAAAAATATTTCTGCCATTTTCATATTTTTTTAAAAACATTTTTGCCTCTCTCCTCAGTATAGTTTCAACTCGTTAATTCCGGAGTTTAATTTGGCCGAGAGCGAGAAAAGAGCACAGTCGGATTTATTTTTGTTCTTCTAATTGAGTTGGGGATGTATCAATTTATGAACGAGTTCTGTTTCTTCTGTACCAAGCTGGTTTCTTTAGCTGTATACAAAATCACTAACACATCAAGTTAACAAGTTTACAAGGTTTTGTTTTTTATATTTCTCCTGCATGCCTTCTGTACTTATGTATGTCCTTTGATAGTGCTCGTAAAAATGTTTCAATTTAAGTTTAAAATATAATAATGGTAAATGTGGGGAAAAAATAATGTAATAAAAACGGACCCGTTTCGCAAACTTTTAAGAGATTGGAAGTATTTTAGGGGAGTATAACCGTCATGAATAATGGTCATACTAGGAGGCCCAATCATACTCGCCGTCCCCAAACAGACCGTTTGTTGAAAGGAAGTATTCTGACCTGATTTAGTAAGCTCCGATTGTTAGTGGGCCCTCAGTGAGCACGTTTCGTAAATTATTACTATATATATATATTTTTTTTTTTATATATAACAACTTTATTATGATAAAATTACATCTGCCTGATTGGACTATAAGTAATTGTGATAAATGATCTCGTTCATACCAATTTACAATTTTCATTCACTCGCCCATTCATACTATATATACAAAGAGCCCAGATGCCCCCAGCTACACATGGTCGTCACCTCCCTCGCGTACGAAGGAGGAAACGGAGTATTGGGAAGTCCCCCACGCTCCTACGTCAGCCGCGTCGCTGGATAAGAGCCAGCGGAGGCTGACCAAGAGCGCGAGAGCCACAGACGCTCAGGACATGTTTCGTAAATTAAAATTAATACGTCGTGAGATCAAAGTTATGACATTCAGTTATATTGCCAAATAAATAATGTATTTAATTTTCCTTCATTTACAATATTTTTCAAGTTACGCAGAATATGAAATTTGAAAGGCAAATGTATTCTCCGTGTTTGGTTTCCGTGCTAATGTTTTACCTATTCACTATTTTTTTCACCAACATAAAATAAGTATTCATGAACACTTTTTGTACATAAAAACAATTTAGCTAATAATCATTTTTATTTATTTGCGATTCGCACACTATAAGCCATACATGATAACATTGAATGTTCAATTTGTCCTTAAGTTACAATACATAATTTGATTGTGAAAATCTCCAAAAAAAAATTGCGTTGAAAATGGAGATATTAACCCTGATTCTCTTTCTCTATTGTAGTTTTAAGTTTTAATCATAGAGACTGTGATGCAAGTATTCTGCTTCACAACGCTTCTTTCTGAATGATTTGGTCTAGAATAAATCTCTGTTCTTGTTAATACATTTAGTTTTATAATTAACGATATAAAAATTGGTGTAGCTACTCTTCAGTTTATGTAAGATAATAATTAAACAATTTGTGATGGAAACAGCACATAACCGGACCTAAACTGAGGTGGGGGTTGAAGACCCTTAAACACCCCCTATTATGCAAAGAGGTTAAAAGGCCAACCACTAACAAGTAAAAAATAAAAGAGAAAAAAAAATACCCTAGAGAGCACCGTTTGTGTTTTATATTTTCCCTAGTAAATGAGCCTTGTCGCTTGCGCTGCTGCCTCTACTGGTAGTGGAACAAAAACAGCTGGAACTGACGCAAACAAACTCTCTCTCTAATACAACAACAACGAGGCGGCAACAACGGCGGGACAAAAAACAGAAAACGGCAGCGCGTCCGCTTCGCTTGTGCTCTGTGGCCCGTGCGGGTCCGTTCACGCCTAGCTGAGTACCTTTTATCGGGCTCGGTCTTCTCTCTGCGCTACGGTCGTTTAAATTGACTAGGGTGTTAGGATCGGACCACTGAGAATTTTACATAGCACCATATATCTTGTGACCATGTAAGAATCACTCATTCGGAAACAAAATCAATTAATGGGTGAGGTACGTTCATTTTCAAATCTTCATTTTTTTTCAAAAATAATACAGATATGTATATGACGTTAATACTTAAGTAAGATGGTAGGGATGACCAGATTGTTGAAATGAGTGAACACATATGAGTTACATTACTGAATTTTTGTTTATTTTTTAATGATGACGTCCGAAGGAATACGTCAATATACATCACAAGGGACTAATTGCAAATAAACGGATAATGGTGGTGCCTAGAATCATTGGACATTCTAAAATCCACCTAAATTCTAATAGGAAGGTGGCATATGGTATATTTCGTAAGCTTTAAAAAGTATAGTTAAGCGAATGGACGAAAGTATTTGAAGAAAAACAAATGTAACTGACAGACTAGGCGTGAGTAAAAAATGCTGCACTTTACAATTCGTTAGACAAAGTAGAAAATATCATGAAAAACGAAAAATGTACGTTTCATGTTGTAGCCAGCACACATTCAAAGCACACGCCACTAAATCTAAAGATCCGGGAGATTGGATACGATGGGTCGAGGCCAGAGCAAGTCATTTTGTATAGGACTTTCAGGAAACTGAAAACTAGAATCAAGGATCATTTATCCAGGAAAGAGCCTATTTCACCAACACCTGCAATAATGGCAATGTCACCCACTTTTGAAGAGTTTTTATTTGATTGTGACGGCATTAACAAGTAATCATGATATTTTTTATCCATAACATCTTAAGAGTCAAAAAAAGGTCAGTATAATGGGTTGCGATTTTTGTTATAGTAAATGCCCTTAACTTTAATATAACCCATAATCGCCAGTCATTTAGAAATCTGTTAAGAGGCATGTATAACTTTTCTAGAAAAAAATCTGAGGGCATGTCCCCCTAATAAGACCCAAATAAATCGATTCAACTCTAACTAAAACGAAATAATACTCACACAGAGAAAAAATCAATAAACAAAGGGGTATATCTTATTATAAACTATTAACTAGCATACTATTAAATAATTACTTACTTAAATTGTTAGAGGAAAAAAATATCATGCCTTATTATTGTTTAAATTAAAAAAAGAAGAGAAAAAAAAAGATTAGCGGTTAATCCTTTTCAAGATTATAGAAACAGGTGCATTAATATATTTAAGAGAACAGTGAACTTTGAATATGCAGTCAAGTTAATGAGTGGAATAATAAGACCAAATATCAGGAAATAAAAACAAAACAAAAAAATATATGTATAAAAAATAAAGAATAATATGCACTAATATTGATGAAACATCAATTAAAACATTACTGAACCTTCATAGATATTCGGTGGAGTTTTTTTCTGAAAGCCTTTGTTTTCACCCTTTAGTTGTGTCTGTTTTGGAGTCCTCTATTCGAAGATGAACGCCACAATTGATATTGTGACAACATGAATAATAATTACATCTCCATAAGTTGATGGTTGTGGCAATACTTGAATTATTTACTTAGTAATAACAAGCTATGTATTTAGTAGGGCATTGAATTAATGATCGTGACTTTCTGATTACTAATACAGGATATGTGTTCCGTGTTATAAGCTCTGATTGTCCCTCTTTTACTGTCCCTTTTATAGAACACACGAACAGGTGAATGCTTGCCCAGTCAGTATCTGTTTGATAGAGTAGAATCCTTTTAGAAACCTTTCACGATCAGTAATAAAATGTAGATTATTGCCCTTAAATCAGCTACCGTTTTACAGTTAACAAATCATCGAAGCAAGATTTTATGTGGAAGCCGACTTTTAAGAAACCGAACCTAAAGTTAGTCTTCGTGGGAGAAAAAAAAAAAAAAAATAACAGTTGGAGAAAGCGGAGAAGTTTGGGAGGATAGTGTTCGCTGGCTTGTCTCCAGAATAACCCAACTCCGAAGTTGGGTGGGTTCTTCGAGGCTCGTTTTGATCTGTCCTGAATAAGAGATTCACTAGTCCGGGCCAAGGGATTCAAATTCCGCCGATGTACACCACAGACAGACATCTTTAGTTGGATGGAGTCCAGCCGAATCGGAGGATCTGGATCTGGGCACAGAATGTTGAATCATGTTCAGAATGAACCAACATTTTCAATTCCTGTTGTCAGCAATCAAATTACTAGCATTAAAAAAAAATTATTGAAGACCAAATTAAATTTAATGCATTCAGTTGCAATACACATAATTTTCTCTTCAGGACGTCCGAGTCACCAAGGATGTTGATAAGACATCGTTCTATTCCAACTTTTCTAGGCTTAATTAGGTTCTTCTTTATTTAGGCAGCTACTCATTTTCTGTTACTATACTGAATGAAACCTTACCCCACTCACCCAAAAAGAAAAAAAATTAATTTTACCAAAATACATTAAGGTCGGTCGGTGACTGTAAAAAAATATCCCCTTTCAGAAAAAAAACTGAGCTCAAAACTCCATTGTATACAGATTAAGAAAGTACAGTCAGTGCAATAAAGACTATTCCACAGAATTGTTGGTTCTGACTTCATCATAAATATGGTGTCTCCTAAGCGACAAAGTCATTAAATGTACCTATCTGTAAACATAACCTCGTATTTAGGACAGATAAGGCTTAGGCCAAATAAGCCAAATAAAGCATTGAGATGAGGATCGTCGGGTCGCCCCAAGGAGGGAGGACGCCCACCGCGGGCTAGGGTCTCTACGACCTAGCCACTGTCCGGTGAGCGTCAAGAAAGAGATAAAATGGGTGGTATCAGACCTTTGCTGTTGGCCTAGTTTGCGGGCAGCTTTATTCGTATTGATCTCTGCATAAGATCTTAGAAGGTGTGCCCCGACAGTGCACTATGCTCAGGAGAACAGTTGTAGTAGTAGAGTAGAGTAAAACCGTCCGGATCCCAAAAGGCGAGTGTGAACCGGAGAGAGGCAGACTGGATCACTGGGGGGAGACGCTACTAGTTAAAGTTTGTAGGCCCCAGGGGCCGTCCTCCGCAAGGAAGAGATCTCTTCCAAGCAGGTGCTAGTTTTAGCGAGACGAAGGCAGAGATTCCCACTAGGAACGTGTGGGGTCTGACAACGCCGTACTAAAACATAGCGAGGTTAGGTAAGAGATATGCAGATGTAGTTGAATAAGATAGCCATGGTTCGAGGAGAGCAGCAAGCGCCAGTGCAGAGAGAGAGCAGTGTTCTTCAGGTGCCGGGTTCCAAGAGTCTGGCAAAAAGCTTTTTTTTTTCTTTTTTTTTTATATCAAAACCTCATTATTGAAAATTACAATGAACAAAATAAATAAATAATTTATGATATACATATTTTTCCTCTTCCTGCATACACAGATGCATTTGAAGGAGTGCATAAATATAATTATTTTTGAGGTTAAAAGTCCACAGTCACATACACACACTCGGTGATGAGGCTCACCTTCAGCTTACAACCGGGAAACTAAAAAACTAAAACCTATACCTAGAACCTAAGACTAAAGCGTTCCAGCCGCGACAGCGTCCTGTCATCGAAGGGGGAACGGAGCGGGGGTTATCGTGTTGAACACCGGGTTTGTCGGTCGGTGACTGTAAGAAAATATCCCCTTTCAGATAAAATATGTAGAGAAAACAAACTGAGCTCAAAACTCCATTGTATACAGATTAAGAAAGTACAGTCAGTGCAATAAAGACTATTCCATATAATTGTTGGTTCTGACTTCTATTGCAGAAAGTCGAAAAATGGCAAAAAGCCCCAAATCTGGCCCTCATATACGCAGGATAGTACCACCGCACCCCCTAGTGACTTTAGTGGTTTTGTAAACTAGTTTCCCCCTCTCTTAACCGACGCCTTTTGAAGGTCTTTATTATAAAAACATGGAAACATATGTGGATATTTTCTGGGCCAAGAATAGGGGAACTTATATTTATTCTTGGAGAAGACGTCGGCTCAACAAGGATCTTACTTGTGAGAACTAAAAATACTAATATACAAAGTACAACTAGGAAACATAAAAGAAATACCAAATGATTGGCTATGTCTGGCTAATTTTCTGCACCAGCCAAACAATAAACACTTTTTTTTCTCTGAAAAGCTCAAGCTTTTTTTGTTGTACTCTGGATCCACCATCAAAAATTTTTTGCTGGTATATCGCCGGAGCTGCATTTTGGCGACTGTTAAGAAATTAGAGAGACGGATTTATATGCGAAATTGTATTTTAGATCACACGGGAACGATATTTTTACAATAATAATATTTTAGATGTATATATATATATATATATTTAATTATTTTTCTTGATCAATATTGACAAATCAAACAAGCTATGTTGTGTTTTTTTGTAAACAAAGAAACGACATTTATAGTTTATTCTTTAATATGCTTATTCTCTGTTAACAATTTTTAGTATTTAACTTTTAATAAACTTGCATATTATAACATGACTACAATAACTCAATATACGTTTTTTCTAAAGCTTAGTTTTCCCTCCCGTGCAAAGCGGCCAATACTTCTACGTGGAGCTCAGCAAAATTCAAAATTAAAGAAGTACATTTTCTTATATACGTGTATAGTAACATAGCTCGTTTCCTATTTTTCTTTTCTGGTCGTCTATGTCCAATGATTCTTCATTTACAGTGCTTTTTATCGAAGCGGGCCCCACCACTATGTTAATAGTGGAAATATTGTTTATTCGTAGTATAATTATTCTTCAATAATTTTAAAATAGCCGATCACTATAAACGGGAGTACGTCTTTTTCTCAAGGATAGACATGAACTAACCTTTTCCTCTTCAACGCCACCTGGCTCACTCTCATTGGTCAAAAGAGAGGTTACGTGCTCAGAATTATATATATATTTATTAAATTTTACAACGTAGGCTACAGAAGGAAAATATTTGACACAAACTCAATATGTGGTTGGCTTCATTTCTCTAGACAAACCTCTCAGAATAGATGACTAGATGTTGGATACAAGCCAAGTGCCAAGAGTTTGAGTAACTTGATTCCTGGATACTACTGAAAGGAAAAAGCAAGGGAGATTCCTGTTTGAAACCAGTAATGGTAGATAATTAATACCATGAACTCAACACCCTGGAAACATCTAGTTGTCCACAAAGAATGTATTATGTATGGTTAAGTCCAGAGTAGACAAGAGTAACCTCCTTGACAAGGGAAAGGATTTTGGAGAAGTTCTGGGGTACTGAATGGAGTCTCGAGTACGGTTATCAGAACGTAGGTCCTCAAAACTATTTTTAATATTAAACAGTCCGAAATTTTAAAATAGTACAGAAACCAAATGAGGAAGAGGGGAAGAAATGCACAACTTTGAAGAAAAGAAAGCAGAAAGAGCTTGGCATTGGAAGAAGACGTAAAACTAAGAATGATAGCAAAGGGGTTAAAAGATAAAGTCCGGCAAGTCTAAAAGAATTAGTTGTTTGGTATTTTAGAATGTTTTTTTGTCGTATTTCCTGTTATAATTGAGGTTGTCTGTAAAGGTTTTTTGGTTATGATATGTCACCCTTTCTATTGGGTATTTTCATCCAGTGTGCAGGCCAGCAAAAAGGGGTTAGGAAAAAGGACACCTGGGTGAATAGCCATGTTTACCTGCCAACCACCGGCTTTGTTTGCTGTTGTAGCGACCGCTAACTACATGAGATAAATCACCCTATATTCTATTGTATGTATATTGTAAATTAATTTAAACAAATGTAAATAACATTACCAAACCATAAATCATTGTAAATGTTATAAACAATAAAGATGCAGCTGCAAGCCAATTAGTTATATGAGCTGGGCCACCCGCTACCCGTAGCAGGTATTTAAGCGAACCATAGCAGGGCTGGAGACCCTTGCCCGGGTCAGGTATCAGTGACTCAGGCCCAGGGTGTCAAAGAACAAAGGCCACCACATACTAAGCTGGCATTGGGTACTATAAACCCGAAGCTGATTGGCTACTTACGAAGCCAGCTGGGTATTTAAGACCCACGCTTTGGGGCTGTAATTAATTCTTCCAACGACTAGCTACTGATGACTTGCGGCTGCGGTGATGTTCAAGAACTTGTCCTTCTCATTTATAAAACCCTCTGTACCTCTCTCTTCCTAACCTCGCTATGTTTTAGTCCGGCCTTGTCAGACCCCACACTCTCCTAGTGGGATTCTCTGCCTTCGCCTCGTTAAAACAAGCAGCTCCTTGGGAGAGACCTCTCCCTCGTGGACAACGGTTGTCCTGGCCCTGCAAATTTTACCTAGCAGTGTCTCCCATGGCCATCCAGTCTGCCTCTCTCCGGTTCACACTCGCCTTTGGGATCTGGACGGATTTCGCCTACCCTCAGATACCGAGTGAGAATCCGTGGTCATTCCAAGACCACACAAACTACCTACCCTATACCTCTTCTCCTGAACATAGTGCATTGTCGGGGCACATACCTATCAAATATGTAATAGATAGTCAGACCGTCATAAAACGATTGTCCAGGTCATAAGCTTAATCAACCCTCACTTCGTCACCAGGGCTAGGGTAACTAGGCACCCCCCTCGTGACGACCCGACAACTGTAGTTATTGTTATTAAGACTTTAACATTTAAGAATTTATGTTGGCACTAGGCTTAGATTAGCTGTGTATACACTTCGTGGTCGAGCTGTCTCTCTCTCTAGATATGTTAGTAACAAAGCCATAAAAAATACCATATCCTCATAAACCTGTAAGTCATAAAGGTAAAATTTGTTCAATTTATACAGTACACTTAAGCTCTACTACGCTAGCCAAATTTCCCATTTAAACATTCATTGCTTTTCATGTCATGCAATATTTTTTATGTTGTTTTTTTAAGTAGCATCACTATCAGTCAATTTGGTCATTATTGTGTCTATCCTATTTTGTTTGTTACGTATCGTTTTCCGTACATTTGTCGTTAGAATTGAGGTTATCACCTTAAGTCTCCATACGCATCTGGACTAGATTAATAGATTAGATATCCATTTTTTTTTTTTTCCTTCAGACATAAAACACAAAATATTCGCAGTACCGTGTCAAATTAACGAGCTTCTATTACTAAAAATTACCTGTAAGAGGCTTTATAATGGTCACAGTTCTTCTAAGCCTGACGAATACTCTAATGAAACACACACGATTCTCCACAAGACATAAAGAAAGGCAATACAAGACTAGCAAGACTGTTATGTCGGCGATAAGGAGGCCTAACAAGTATGAATGAGATGAATGAAAGTACGTCTATATATGCTGTGGAAGCCTGCGGATCAAGTCTCTGAGCGGGAGCTTTTACAAAGCTTTCCTTACAGACAGGTCTATCTCCGTTAGGCACCCTTATTAGATACGTATCCATTGACGGTTTGGCTTATTGGAAGTCGTCTTTGCTGGGTATATATACCCCCGTCAGAGCCACTGAGCCAACCCTGTTCAAAAAGGTTTCTATCTCTCTTCCAAAGACAGATTTTCTATGGAATCGTCTCTTAGAAATATCGACTTGTCGATTCAAGACCATATTTGTTCCATTTATTTTTCTGAATATGATTTGCTTACATTAATTGTTATTATAAGGTACCGTGTTATTAAATGATTATTTTCGGATTGTGGAAGGGTATAATTAAATAGACAGTTCTTTTCTTTCCACAACTATTCGGGAACACAGGTGTGGAAAGACAAAAGCTGTCTATTTTATTGTAATTATTTTTTTTTCCCTTAGCTCTCAAACTTATAAAAAATAGGATGTTGGAAAAATATAGGAAAATTATTTAGGGCTGATGAGTGCCTTATTATTTGTTTGGCTCTCTACTTACTGACATAGACAGTACCTGACTAACCGCCTCGGTGGGAGTAAAAACCAACATAAGTAATTCGTTTGTGTGTTTTTCAGAGCTGTGAAATACACGATAAACAATTTGAAGTTTTAATAAATATAAATTTAGAACAAATATAAATAAAAAAACTAATGCGGAAAAAAATAGTAAGTAAATAAAAGCAAAATCAAAATAAAGATCATTTCTTCATAATGTATTATGCCCTAAGCCCTTAAGTGTGGGTGATTTATCGATTTTAGAAATATTTTAGAGTAATGGATGTTCGCTGTGTTTTCGCTTTTATAATATCTAGAATGTAATCAGCTTTGGATACATCGTGCGACTTAAGTATTGTAGTGTAGCTCGGTTTGTCAAATATTATTCTTACAAAGTTATTTTGATTTTTGAGCTTTCTAAGATTTCTCTAACTAGTTATTTCGTAAGCTAGTTAATAGAGACTTGTAGTTCAGTTTGGGTATGAAGCTTAGAATGTCTATTGATAAATAAAAGGAAAGATATAGCTGATTTTCTCGCGCAGGTATGGTTTTGATTTTTTTTTTGGTTCAATACAAGGTCTGAAAACCTCACAACCTTATTTACTTGTTTTATCGTCTAAGGATCAAAATGGCACTGTATAATAAATAGCGTATGGACACAGGAGCTGAAAACAGATACCGGTCACGGTATAAATGGAGTCATGGACTCACTTCTCAAACGTCAACAAGAGGAGTCTGTGATGTTTGCTGGCCGGACCAGTGGCTGTAAATCGGATTTGATACAGTGACCCATCCGCAGCCCGGGGACAATGCAAGATTTATGATCCCTCCTCTGGAGCTAAGTGATTACTGCCATTGTATGTCCTCAAGAAGAAGAAGAATCCTTTTGTTCGTGAAGACTGGCCCGTTGTTCACGAAAGCTCAGTTAGATCGTCATCGTCCTTCGAATCCTTTCATCAATCACAGCAAGGAGGACCTCGGTCGCATCAATCTCTCCTGCTGGGTACAGTTAGCTTCTCCCGGTTCCGGCGACCGTGTCAGGTGTTACTGTCTGATGTCTTTCGTTCGGTTTTCGTACATAGTCGTAATAAATCATGCTTATATTATATATTGCACGCCTAACAACAAATACTAAAATGCAGATGGAATACCTACACTTTTTAGGAACTTTTAGGAACTTGTTGGAAATCTTATACAACATTCACTATTAAAATTTCAGTTCGATTGGATCGTGAAACATACAGCTCTAATATTTCAAGGATAATCCGATCCCGTTATGCTCTTGTTGTGCGTTGGAATCAGTAGAGCATATTATAATTGACTTTCAAAAGTAGAAAACTAAGACGTTCTGTCCCTCTCTTTGAATGGCGTCCAGCATCATTTACTAATCTCACAGACAAAGAAACAGCGAGTAGAAAAGGTGTTGGTTGCTCCTTGGACATAAGCAAAAGTGATTTAGGCTGTTAAGCTATTTTAACAGCAGTCATTGTAGTTTGTCCATTCGCCTACAGAAATCATCACCGAGTTTGAGCTACGGAGTTTTACTAGGGAAAAATAAAAATTTTCACCCATTACCACCATATTAATTATTTCGTAAGTATATGTATGTATTTCGCAGTTACTGCTTTTTCATCTCTGCTACTATTTCGTTTTATTGAGAAAGCAGTAAAGTTAATTACAGATAAAAAAAATGTCTATGAAGCTGCTAAATAAATGAAAATTTCAAAGACGACCTTGTTGTGACGCCTTAAATCACACAAGGATTCTGGATAAGAAAAGTTTTGTTATCATAAGAGCAGCGGTGTAAAAAATGTGCTTTCTGATGAGGAGATCATTTTAGTCGAGTATAATAAAAAAAAGTTCTCATCTTCATTATGACTTAACGATAAGGGATGGGAATTGGGCGACAAGTTTTTCTAATGAAAATAAAAAACCATTGAAAACGATAATTTTATTTGAATTATACCTCGATGTGAAATTGTGTATCAAGGTGTAACATATCTAGGATCGAGGTGGAACTACATATAGTACATAGATATCGACAGTTTGATAAAAGCATTATCCTTAATATTTAAAAATCAATAATAAGCAAGCAAAAACATTCATAGTTCAAAATGGTACGAGATTACTACCCTACTTCGCATTCATCGAGTAGCGCAAGGTTTTGAACTCAAAATAGATTCTATTATAATTGTGTAGTTATTTAGAATTTATTTTGTTAGCCAAGTACATAAACTTATATGGACCTAATTCAGTACTGCATTAAGATAGGTTGTTCCTTTTAGATCAGAGGCAAAACAATAGCAGTCGCGGGTATCTCATCAAATTTATGTTTCATTTAATGTCCCACATTGCTAAATTAAGCTTTCCTGGGCTCTTTATGCTAAGCAAAGCACACTGGCCTTTAATTTTTTTTAAATTATAATGAAATTGAAATGAAGACCTTCGACATGGAGTAAACCGGGAGCAGTGGAGGGATTAAAAAATAAGCAGACTTACATAAGACGTTCGCATAGCTAAATGTAAGTAGAGCCTCTCTACATTCCGACTCAACAATTATTTCATTAATCCATTTCATTGCTACTGCACATCAATTAATTTTTTTTCTAATTTATTGACTCAATTCCTTTCAAAACAATTATGAACGAAATTGTATTTTTAATTGTATGTTAATGTATTATGCCTATAGTGAAAGCTTTTCAGTATTTGAATCAGTTAACACTCCCCGAGTACCTATTTAGCTCTGGATGCCTCACGCTACCCTGGGTAAGATGCTACCCACCTGAGGTGTCCTCTCAAACTAAAACCGGGTTAAACTTGCAACCCATGAAAATATTGAAACCGAAATGACAAAAATGGTCTTTCAAAAAAAAAAAAAGATTAACATCGAAATAAGAAACGTAGAAAATGTAGAAACCTTATCAAGAGTGTATTAATAATCATCAGCCGGGGTATTTAAATAATAATTATTAAAACAGTGGATTCGCATACCATAACACAGGATTATTAACAAATCAAGAAGTGACTCCACGAGAACTACTTAAAATATTTTTAATGGCTGCTAGAAAACTACTATTTTATATGCAGGAAAGAAAAATACTTAATTTCATAAACCATCTCTTTGAATTAATATCTAAAATGTTGACAGAAGAAAATTGTTAAAACGAACTCAGAACGAATTGCTGGCTCTCAGCACTTTAGTATTTTTATCTTTAGGAGTAATACCTTTAAAACTTTTACTGCATTGCCGTCTTTATTCTATACTTAAACTTTAAAGGGAAAAGCAGAACTTTAAAAATGCTGACCTGGGACCTGAGATATTTTAATAGTCAGAGAAATATGCTCGATTTTTTGTAAGTTTTTTCCCAAAGTTCCTATCATTATATTTTAACCGAAAACTATTATATCTTTAAAATACGACACTATATATATATATATATTAAAAATTTCAGATCGATTTGATCATTTTTACGAGCACTGCTAAGGCACATGCAAATATATATGACGAAAGACGATCGCTCAGCTTCTCTTCTTGCTTTGAAAATTGATTGCTAAGAATATCAATACGAATTCATTAAACATGGGACCACCGAGGTACTCACCTACATTATAAATATTGTTGCTCGGATTCAAATCAATAATTCATTTTTTTTTTTTTTTAAATTAATTTCCAATATTTTCATAATATTATTCTTATAATTTTATACTAATATTCAATGCATACAGTTAAAAAAAAAAAAAACAATAGCATCATCGCTCTTCTATATTAACATCGTATTAATAAAGTCTTCATTAAAGTATAGATAATTTTGTTTTTTTATAATATAAATCTTTATTGTGCTTAAATTACAATCTGCATTATTAGGCAATAAGTAATTGTGATAAATGTTCTCATTCATACCATATTTACAATCTGTATTCACTCGCTCATTCATACAATAAGATAAATTTTAATTTATGAAAAACTATAAAAAAAATGTAATGACAAAAAAAAACTAGATACTAAATGAAAACATTTCTTCTTAATTTATAAGGCATTATGCTGTTATATTTGGGTAATTTAATTATGTTAGTAATATTTAAAAATAATAGATTCTCGATATATAAACATTTATCTATAAATTTTGTGGCCGATCCTTCTAAAATATATTCAGCTTTGGATACCCCACGATTTGGTTGTAATGAACCTTGGTTTCTCAAATATTACATCATTAATTTCTTCAGACAAAGATCGAGTGGGGCATAATACTTTTCTGATCCTTCAGTACTTATGTGACTTTTTCATCCTCCAAAAGCCTCTCAAGTCCTCTCAAATCCTATCCGACTCGAAGTGTCCAGTCGGAAGAATCACCCTTGATCCCAGATTTAGTCGAGATTTGCCGCGGTGGACTTACTTGCGAAGTTGCCCGGACTAAGCCCTCCTTCCCTGTTTAAGTTGCCTGGAACTTCCATTGCTGTTTACCGCTTCGCAGCTCCTTTAAAGACGATACTGATAAACATCTTACGTTATCGCTCTCCTGATCAGAGTCGTGAACTTGTGTGATGAGTTTTTCTTCTACTTGAAGCTCCGAAAATTAAACTTGGGTTGTTTCCCTAATACCATTAATTAAATGTTTTATGTACCTTTATTTTCTTATATGAGTCTCGATATTCTTGTACAAAAATTACAAATAATTAGAAGTTCCCCTCTTCTTGGTCCAGAAAATATCTACTTATGTTTCCATATTTTAATAATAAACTTAAGGCATTAGTAAGAGAGAGAGGGAAACAGCCGCAGGGGGGAGGGAACCCCACCACGGCTGGCCTGTCAATATAAGCAGCGAGACTGGGCGAAGCCCGCAGTTTTACCACCAATTGCATACGGTTCCTGTTCTCCGCACTACAAAGGAAGTGGACCGACAGGTAGCTTTCCTGACCGAGGTTATCGTCAGATCGTCAGATGCAGCAAACTCTGCTACCCCAAAGTTTAGCCCGAAGCCGGCCATGCTACAAAAACCACCAGACCATATTATTCGACTTATTGCATTACGCAATAATTGGAAAAATATCTGGTATAGAACAAGGAATCGTCAGGCCAAGAAAGTAGTAAACTCTCTTACAACACAAATTCGTGGCTTGATGAGGGATTGGAAGACGGCAACGTGGCAAGAACGGGTTCGTGGCTTACATGGTGATTTCCGTAAGTTTTGGAAGCTCCTAAAGACTACTACCAAGAAGGAATCAGGTGTCCGTCTGCATGACGGGGACACCCTCTACACACCGGAAGAACAGGCGAAAATACTGGCTTTTGAAGGTACAGGTGGTTACCACCCTCGGTATTTAGAAGAACACAGCGACTGCTATGACCTCGTTAGACTACACGCAGGCTTTCGACTCAGTGTCCCACGGGATACTGTGTCGACAGCTTTGTGACTGGGAATGCCCAGAGCAGCTATACACGATGTTGGTTTCCTTCTTGACGGCCAGATCGGTGAGGGTAAGGGTGGGTGATTGCCTCTCTGACCCATTCCCTCTGACTTGTGGAGTTCCTCAATGAGCGGTTTTGTCTCCGGCTCTTTCCAGCATGTACACATCTGAAATTGTTGGGACAAACTATAAGAAAGCTACTGTAATCGCTTTTGCCAACGACATTGTGGTTTACAGCAACAACATGAATGCACAAAGAGCACTCACACAGGCTGAGTCAGTTTGCAACGTAATCAGTGACAGGCTGGGCAAGTTGAACATTAGTTTGAACGCCGGGAAGACCGACTGCGTAATCTTCTCTTACCAAAAGGGCAAGAAAGCCTTGCCAAAATCATATAGTATAGGAGGACAAGAGAACTCGCCAGTTTTCTCATTCTATTATCTGGGTATAAAAATGGATAGGTATCTCCATTTCTCTACTCCTTTTAGTAATAAACTAAAAGCAGTACGACAGAGGTCTTACCGGCTTTCGCACTTGCTAACTTCATCCAATCATTCGCTGCGTCTCAAACTGATGATCTATAAATGTATCCTCTTTTAATAAAGCTCTGCTGTACGGTGCCCCGCTAATTACCCACTTGACTGACGCTACAGCCACAAGTCTCCAACGTTTCCAGAATGGGATCATGCGAAAAGTGGTCCGACATACCTCTCTCGAGAGGTTAAAGAACGCCGACCAGCACCCGTTGGATGAACTCATCCACCGACGGCACATCAAGTTTTTCGACGCGTTGCAGCACCTAACCAACCCAGTGTTTAACACTATGACCCCACCACCCCTCCCGCATCAATGGCAATAGACTGTCGGGGAAAAATTAGGATAAGAATTAGTACGTAAGTTAGTTTCAAGGTTGATCAAAAAGGTGAGCCCTATCACCTTTATTAGTCAGTTTAGTCCAGTCATGTATAATGTTTATCATTATACTTGTTTATTTATTATATAATTTTTATATTATATAAAATATTCTTTGTTATTAATACTTGCTGTGATGAAGTCTATTTATTGTTATTTATACTTGATGTGATGAAGTCTTGTCCATTGAATGAATTTTGCTCATAAGGATTATGAAATGACTCCAAACTATAAATTGGGCTGAAAGCTACCTTGTTAAATGATATACAAAGGGAGTCCTGATTATGTTTGGTAACATTTCAAAATGTATACATTCGTTCAACTTGAAGTAAAAGCATAAGCAATTTCATACTGTGATATATATATGTACGTATAAGTTAAAGCCAGAGGCAAGTTTATGTTGTAAACTAATACGATCATGGGAGGTAAACAACCCATGTAGGTCGGATTACTAAAGACAATATAGCAGTATCTTTACAGAAGTTCGAGAGTGTAGTTCGTTTCCCTCTTTCCTATTCTTTCTTTAAGCTTAACCACCGACGATTAACTTTATATATATGTATGTTTATATATGTAATTTTCAGAATCTGTAAGTTTAAAATTCAAGAGTTTATCATTCCTTGTTACACAATCAATTCCTTACAAACTTTTTTTTTTACTTTAACTTTGTTCGAACAAATTATTGTTCCATAAATAAAAGAAACCAAAAAATCTTGGTTCATTCCTCATATTCTGTCATCGTTCTACCTGACTGAATCCCAATCATGGTTTTGTGTATTGGTCAAAGTAGGCAGGATCTACAAATTTGCATCTAGGATTTAATGTTAGATATTAATAACTTCAATTTTAATTAAACCTGTAGTTTAGGCATAAAGGGCTGATCTAGTTAGGGTTAGGTTACTCTATTTGCAGTGTAGCCTTCGTAATTAACAAGTAACCCTTGTCCCTAGAATATCACCTCTAATAATAATCATTCAAAAAAACTAATTTTTTCCATTTTCAATTTTTTTTTAATTCTATATCGGTTCATATTATTTCTATTCATTTTGAAATTCATTTAATTTCATAATGTAAATTTGTGGGTCTCACTGCATCCTCGCTGTCTGTCTCTAGACACAGCTGGTACATTACATATCTGCAAAAGTTCAACCAGAGAGAATTCATATTTAAAAAGTCCACTTAGCTAGATATTCCCCAAGTTCGAGTCCTGACCCTAAAAGTATAGTTCTTTAGCTTTTAATCATTAATAATTTAAAGTTATTGGACAAAATTAAATAAAGTCCTAAATTTTAGAAGTATACATGCAAATAACATTGCCTTTTTGAAATGAGTGGAATTTGCTTTGTGTGAGTGAATATTAATATTACTAACATAAAATAAATTAAGTATTGTATCATCCTTATCGTTGTGTCAACACACATACATAACTTATATTTGCTGTGTATATTTTATTATATAGGGGAATCCCGATATTTCGTATCCCGATTATTCGTACAAATTTGCTGGCCCCCAGAGAAAATTCCGGTAAGTGGTGTAAAACCAATGCATTTCAGTCCCCTCGGTAATTCGTATTATTTTTATGCTCGAGGTCACTTAAAACGTCTTATAATACGTATTTCCAGCTTAAAAACCTCGTTAAGTCGTACTGTTTCAAGAAAGCGAAGAGGACAGTGAGAGACCATAGAGCAGAATGAGTGCGACATAAATGTTTTCTATGAAATCCCATATGTAATTCGTACTCTTTTTACTGAAAGGAAATAAGGAGAGGAGAGAGGGGAAGTTTTAAGAATTGTACTAAGCTTTTCTTTCGTTTCTACAGTTCAGTCTCGTTTTTGTTGTGACACGTTACCATGCCTCCGAAAAAAGTTATAAAGAGAAACAACAAATCATAAACGCCGTGGCCAGTGGCTTTAAGCAAATTGACGTATCCAAGCGTTTTGACGTCCCTCGTTCCATGATCACAACAATCCTGAAGAACGAGGACAAAATCACTTCCCAGACATCAAGCAGCAAAGTAAAACGCTTCAAGACTGGTGATTACCCACAACTTGAAGAGAACTTAAAAAAGTGGTTCGCGCAAGCATGGTATTCAAGTGTACCAGTTGGAGGAAATATACAAAGGAATTGACAATACCCGTCAGGAAGGATTTTTGTAAAAAAAAAATTAAGGATTTTTTCGTACAAATAAATGATTGGTGTTTATTTAATCTAGAACATAAGTATGTACATATTTTTTATTGCATGTATTGTTTATTGTTTAGTTTGGTATTAAGCAGTGTTAATTGCATAGTTCTTATCCTTATTACATTGTACAAACTTCTTAATACATACATGTTTGCATTAATACGTTTTTTAATTTTGTACTCCCGATAATTCGTACCAAACTGTCAGTCCCTTGACAATACGAATTATCATAATTATTATAATTTACCCCACCACCCCTCCCACATCGATGGCAACAGACTGTCGGGGAAAATTTAGGTTAAGAATTAGTATGTAAGTTAGTTTTTAAGTTTTCTTTTGTTGTGATCAAAAGGTGAGCCCCATCACCTTGTTGAGTCTTGTCAATGAAGCCAAGTACATTGTGTATCATTGTACTTCTATTGATTATATAACAATTTTATACCGATTCAGACCTTGTATAGAGTGTACCGATGGTACAGGACATATAAAATATATATGTAAATAGATTCGCCTAAGGTTTTGGAAAAAAAGGCCTAAGGGATTTGGAAAAAAAAGTCCGCAGTCGAGTGGACTCTCACCACTGTACCGCAACATGTCCACCTCTACCGAGGCTTCCCACACTCCTTAATTCCCTCACTCCACCTTCAAGCAGGTACTCCTAGTACAAGGATCCACTCAACCCAAATATTCCTTTATTTTCCCCTTATCCATAATCTTAAAATTTGAGAGCTAAAAAAAAAAAAAAAAAGAAGAAGTCCGCAGAACGTACAGAACCGGCACTTGGAACACTGTTCTCTCTCCCTCTCTCTCCCTCTCTCTCTCTCTCTCTCTCTCTCTCTCTCTCTCTCTCTCTCTCTCTCTCCCTCTCTCTCTCTCTCTCTCTGCACTGGCGCTTGCTGCTCTACTCAAACCATGGCCTTCTCATTCAACTACCTCTGCACCTCTCTCTCCTAGCCTCGCTATGTTTTAGTCCGGCGTTGTCAGACTGGCCGAGACGAAGGCAACGACCCTAACCCGCGGCGGGTGTCTCCTCCCCACCTTGCTTGGGGACCCTTACATTTGATAACCCGTCAACAACTATTGACAGATGAAAACTGTTACTTCAAACAGCTAATACAACAAACCTTAGAATGTTAAAATCTTTAAATAATATCATCTGTCAATTGTTATACTACTGATGTAAGCAATGTATGTAAATATACTAATTATGTATTACTAAACAAATAATGTAAATAGGAAATACGTAACTTAAAAAAAAAAAAACAGATTACGAAATAATTCGTCAATTCCCTTCTTTTAATGTTTCCCCACCTACCCCCTCAGTTAAAGGGTTTTCTGAGTAAAAACGAAAACAGAAATACATCATGTACAATGACAGTTATAACCTTTAGATTATTTCCAGTGTGGCCACCGCCGGCTTGAAGAAATTGTGAAATATAGGTGACAAACGATAGTGAAAACAATAAGGAACGACGACAAAGCCTTGCGAGACACCCACAGGCCACATGACCGGAATACGGGAGCTATAAGTCTTCCCTGACAGGCCCGGAGCCCACTGTATTAATATCCCTGCTATATGTGACAGTGTGTCGGCTCATATTGGCTCTTGTATGGATTAATTGTGCTATTGCCTGATTTAAGTGTTTTCTTGAAGCGGGTATTCGTTTTCGTTTATGTTATATGAGGGATTTACTCACATAGACATTGCAGCGGCGGAGCTGGGTCCTCTTAGTTCTACTCGTCACACAGTCAAACGCGAACAAAATTGTTTCTCAGGAGAGTTTTAGATCGATCCTTACCGAATTCTAGATATTTTAACAATAAACAGAAAAGCATCTTGAGATTTTAAGAGCTTTCAACTTGGCAAAGGCTTTGTGACTATCCGGACCACTAAGACTTAATTAACTCAGAAGAAAGCCTTTAGGAAGTTAGAAATTGAATAATTTCCCAATGTAGATATTAAGGATCAAAATGTATATATTGAAGGTGAGGTAAGAAACGATTTACCCATTTTTGTATCTTTTGATTATTTAAAAAGGCTGGTTTTAATATAAATATATTTTTTCAAACAGAAATTACTATGTGAAATAACTGTTAAATAAATAAATTAAATAAAATTCCTTGAATTATCATCGCTTTTAAACCAAGAATTTAGAGCAAATCGTTATTCCATTCAATAGTCAATCAGTTGGTAGAGTTCCAGAAAAGATATTGGTGCAGACCCGTTTTCGGGTCCCGGTCCTGAAAGTATATTTTTTCATTGGTTCTTAATTATTATTGTTATTACTATTTTTTAATTAGGTTTATCTTATTTTTGAACCGGGCACTCCTCTATTTCCTCCATAAAAGCACATCTTGATTATTCCATTTAATTTAATTATCAAGCGAATTTAATTTCAAGTGAAAGGCTACAACTCATTGTTTAGTAATTAGCACGTATCGTATTATCCATTTATAAATTCCCAATAACCAAATCAATTGTTGGTGGTAGTGAACCTAATTTCAATTGGATTTATATTTTAACTAACTGACACTCACAATTTAGCGACCAGAAATTATGGGATCATTTACTTCGATAGAAATTAGCTTCTACAGCCATGAGACAACAAGCATTATCTTGACCTTTCCTAAATTCCAGACTCCATGTGAATGCAAGTTAATAAGCACCGATGCATATTGTTGGCCCCAAAAACATTTTTTAGGATACTTCTATAAGTATGTCAATAGTTAAACCAGCACATTCCACGTAAAAGGGGGGGAGGTTATATGAAATAACGCTTATTACATTCTTATACCGTAATTCGTGGTGTTGTTTACTATACTTTTAAAATTTCAGAACGATCCTAGAATTATCGATCCGATAATTCTAACAACAGCGATGACTTAAAAACACTTTGTTAATGTAAAAGAACAATAATGACATAGTTGTCAGTTAAGACTGCCTGATGAGGGGTGACATGTAGAGACTGTGATTAATATGTTGAGGAATGAGTTCCAGATTTTCTGCAGAGTTTAAAAGTCCACTACTCAAACGTTATTTTTGCCCTTCTAAAACTTCTCCATCCCCACCGTGATGTTACCCTGAAAGATACTACGGACTGATTACCTTTTAACATGAATTAGGAATATTCCACCTTCTAAACGAAAAATACATCAATAAAGCGATTTCGATACAAATTTGACTGAAGACCTTCTTCCATGAACCCACTAAAATAACCTGCTTAATTTTACCTTAAGTAAAGAGCGTAGATGTTTTTGTTGGTCCCTTACTCTGGTTGTAGGATCTGAAACCTGGACAAGGTAGTCGAGTCCTTCCAAGTCCAGCTAGGTCTTAGTCTTAGTTAGGCGATACCTGAACAAATGCTCGGGGTGGCATTGCCCCTACGGTTAACTCAAGTGGTACAGTATTATCGGCTATTTTTTTATTTATGCCAAGCCAACCATTGTTGGGATAAGGTGGTTAAAACTGTAGAACACACTGGCAAACAGAAGGTCAAAAGGTGAATCCCCTTTAATTGTTTGTAAGTACGATTTAACTAATTAGTGCAGTGGAAACTCGATTATGTGGGGTAATGACGGGAGTGTATTTTTATTAGGATAATAAAAAAAAACGGTTAGTCAAAAAACACGTTTTTATAGCCTAGCATTGATGTAAATGAACAAAAACACCAATTTTTAACTCATAAATATATTTTTATTTTCAAAAATTTCATATGCACAAAAGTATGTACGTAATATGTTGTATTCTGTTATCAGTTTTAGTTTATCAGATTTGATTTATCTAGCCTGTGTTATTATGCTTCTTAAAGTTATAATTTTCCCATATTCTAACTTTCGATCTTCTGCTGCTCCACTGCCTTTATTACTTGATCTGTAGTCACTTTGTCTATGGTTAAATCGAATGAATCCACCTAATTGTCCAAAATATCGATATGGGATGTGCTAGGCTAAGGAAATGTCGTCTATTTTGTCATCATTGAACTCTTAGTTACCTTCATCATTTTTGTCACTTTTCTATACACTGAACCATAACGTTTTTGTCTACTTCATGGAAATCAGAATTTCCGCAAGTGACGAATACCGGCGAAGAAGCCGCGCAGACACCTGACCTACACCGGGGGGAGACTCGCCTAACCTTCCCCCTCCAGGAGGGCCGCCCGCCAACAGCCAGTCTGTGCTGAGTCGCCAAAGGGCGAGCTTCCGTCAGTGTGCCGAGTGTGCCAGTGCCCGCGGACATCGTCTTCTAGTGTCTAAGTCGTCGACATCACCTGTCACCATCACTAGTGTTCTAGCCCAGCTGTAAGTCACTGCCTCAGTTGTTGTTCATGTCAGTGTTGTGTTGTATTGTAGAATACGTGTTCTTTGTTGTTGGTCTCGACTGAGTATTGGATATTATCGAGGATTTCCCTATCACCACGTATGTCTTATAATATTATATGTTAATCATCACTTTTTACTCAATGTATCATTTATTTATTAAACCAAACTAAATTATCAATCAGTATACTCGTGATGTTCTTTAATCTCTTCTAAGAGAGGTAGGGTTTGAATTCTAAAAGAAAATAATTAAATTATTTATTTAATCTAGGGAATTGAATCGCATTTTATATCGTCTAGAGATTAGATCATAGTTAAATTACGACGTCATGTAGTATATAAAGCATGGAATATAATTTTTATATGGAATATAATTAAGTTAAGTACTAAATATTGATCCTTGCACTATGCTCTCATATAGCTTTCTGACGTAGATAATTATTTCGACCCAGGACTTCGGAATTTTGCTTGTTGCAGATGCAGATTTTATGATAAGACATAACAGCTTGATAAGCTTTAGATTTTCAATTTTGTGCCGAACCTCAGTATATCATATGAGCTGTATGATAGAGCCCCGACTACCTGTATGGGTGGTCATGGGTTCGAGTCCTGATAGTTTGAATAATGTTTTATTTGGCTGTTAATTATTATTAATTTATTTATCATATCATGAGTAAAATTTTATTGTTATGAAATTTTCTCAAATCGATTAAGTACATTTTGAGTTCCCTCGATTAAGCTTAATTTACTGTAATCGTTTGTAATATTGAATTATTTAAGCACGCCCGTAAGTTGTTAGGATATGCTTCTGTCAGATTTCGATTTTTTCTAAAAATAAAATCATTTAAACAGAAATATTTATATTTCTAGAGTACAGAATTGCTTGAGTTTTGAAATGAAATTCGTGTGAAATAAGGTGTTTACAAGTAACCTTAAAGTTATTTGTCAGATAATAGTTTTATTATTTTACATTAATTTTAAAACAAATTCGACCGTCTGGTGGATAAGAAGGTCCTAGATTTGTATTTTTTGACGAACGGGGAATTTTATTTTTCATCTTCGTCAATTAGACTTAAATAATTAAAATATAAACCAGAAAACCGTTGGTTATTTATATTTGTATTCCTAGTAAGGTACCTTCGGTGCAAACGAAATTATCAGACTCAATTCGCTTGAAGGTGTCAACCTTATTTATATTAAAATATTTTATTAAATGCCATGACCTTTTAATTTCATTTGTTTTAATATTTTTTAAAGTGTTCTACGAATTCCGAATAAGTCACTCTACAATTACCCACATTTCATCATACTGATACAACTGGGTAACAGTTAATTTATTAATGTTAAAATGTTCATTTTTATTAGAAATTTCACAAATTATAAAAGGATATGAAATAAAATTGGTTGTGGATTTTTAGTTATAACGTAGATCATACATTTTAAAGAAATTATATATTATTTTAGTTTTAAACATGGGTCGATAGGGAAAACGAATTTTTTTTCTCCGATTAATATTTATTCTGGATACTCATTCTTCTTTATATAATAAATTCTCTTTAACTCCGACCGGGAAAACAAAAGTAATATATAGATCAAACTGGAGAAAAATCGAAATCGACACTCAGGTTAAAATTAAATTACTCGTGAAAATCAATATTACATGAACATAGTTATAATAACAAATTTTAGCGGCCGAGATCGGATTAGATTTATGAATCGAGAAATTCCTCAGGTTATTTTCATTTGTTGTCTATGATACTCCTTAGACTGTCTTTTCGAGGCCCTGAACTCAAATTTTGAAGTCGAGGAGGCTCCACTTTCAATCAGGCACAGAACGATCGTCATTCTGCCTGAATTGTGTATTATACGGTAGCCATGGTTAAACTTATTTAATCCATTTGAAATTTTAAAAGTATTTTCCAAAACACCACGAAGCATGATGATAAGTTTTTGGTTAAAATACGATCACAAAGGGTATGACAAAAAAAAAATTTTAATGTGAAAAAAAAGTCGGGGTAGATCTGCTTTTAAACTTTATCAAGTAGCTTGCACATTTGGTTTGAATGAAAAGTGCAAATTTGTAAAATTAAAGATCAAATAACAGCTCAGGAGCTTTTTAAGGTTGAAATTTATGCTGTGTCTCTATGGTTACAGGCTCCTTAAGGACAGCAATGGAAAAATTATTTGAAAAATATTACAAAATGTTTTTGGAACTAATAATTGCATTACTTTTTTATTTTAAATTTTAACGTTTTGAATATAAAAAAAAATTGTTGAAGTTGAAAAGGCTATATTTTGCGGCTGAAGTAGTACATGAACTGCATAGGTTTTTCACAATCATTCTATAAGTTTTTAAGAAACTTTAATGGTCAACGCTCCCAGAAAATGTCACTAAAAATTTAATAGTGTCACTTTACTTTATTACTTATTTTTTTTCATTTATATATAACTTAATTTCGTTCAGAATTTACATGAAATTTCGGTTGGTTAAAGCTTTTAGAAATTATTTAAATAATAAAAAAACCAATGGTGAGGCTACTCATCCGTGGATCTACTATGGAGTGTATTTACATTGAGGGCATGAGATGCTTGTTATAATTTTGTCAATTCTGAATAGTCAACTTCTATTGATGGAAGATAAATCAATGTCTCTGCCTTTCTAGGGATTAGGCTTGGTTCCTTCTTGATATTAAGCAGTTGACCTAATCCCTACCCTGATATGGAACTACCATTTTTAATATTCTTTTTTTGTCCTGTTTCTACTTGTGTTGGCACACTTTCCTTAATTTAAACCCTTCCTTAATGCGTACACTATCGGGAATAATTACATTAGAGGAACTTTGGTTTATAATTTTAATGATCGTTAAAAGCTAGGAGCATGATGTGATAAAATATTCTTAAGAGATATGAACCCAGGAACTTCATACCGAAAAGCAGTTATGCTGGTGACCAACCATATCTTATGATTTTTTTTGCGTTTATATACTTCTATTGATAAAGCTAACTTTTGATTCTGTGTGGTAATACTAATTTATTTCTAGTGTGAATACGATTGGTTTTAATATGCTCGGATTAGGGAAAGTGTGGTGTATATTTGTTTAAATCAATTAATCGCTAAGATAGTGGTACTCAAATAGTTGTGATATTTCGAAGGTATTCTTTAAGAAAACTTATTAAGATATATGATACCCTCAAGTATGCCATAAAAAAAAAAAAAAAGAAATGAAAAAAGTCTTAACTGTTTTTCGATGCTAAACTGAATCTTTCTGTGTTTCAAGCGTTTTCAAGTAACAGCTCAGAAGCCATTGAAGAGTTAAATGTTAGCGGTGAGTGTATGAGTTAAAGGTTCCGTTATGAGATCGGCTCAGATTGATGAAAAGAAATCGGTTGATGGTTGGTGGGTGTTATACACGATTGGGGGGAAATTAGTGACAATAGTGTCAACGAATACATAGCAAAAAGTAAGTGGGTGGATATAAGTGCAGTGTGACTTGATATTAATGTGTAACAGTTGATAGCTTTGAATTACAAAGTTATTTGGATAATAGGTGGAACAGTTAAAAGTAACAGACATGAATACAACAAAATATAAGATGCGATACAAAAGTAATGTGCTTGCCAGTTTGCTGTAAATATGCGTACAAAATAAAGTAGGTGATATCTGGCAATGGGAAATGGAAATAGACGAGATGATGGATACTAACTGCAATAGGTTTTTTTGACGAAATCCACTGTATGATTGTTGATTGTCACAGTTGGATGTAACTTACAGGTGACAGAGTCAACAGTCTTTCTAATTTATTAATCGAATATCAGGGTTGCCCTCGACGTGACGATTCGGACGTTAATGAGGCTTAGGGCTTAGTTGATTAGGGCATTTCCCCTTTGATGATGTTAATTCGAGCTGGAGCTCACTTATCAGCTGTCAAAATGTCGCCAAAGCGAAATTATTTTCCATTTATCCAGAAGCCCTTCAGCCCTTGACAAAGACTCCCTTTGTAGGCGAAGGTCCGCCAGATGTCTAAATCCCTTCCCAACTTGGGTTCTGCTACCGTGCCTGTCATCCCGAAAATTTATTACTCCCCCTCCAATTGCCTATAGCTAGAGAAGTTTATTGCGTTTTCAAAGAAACTCAGCTTCCTCTGTAATGGCCTGATCTTAATAACTCAACCTTCGGAAACTGAACGAACGCTCGGAGAAAGAAACTTTTTTATGAGGCCGAAGGCCCTTTCAAAAAAGAGGATCTTTCAGATTGATTCATTACTGAGTCGTTTCGGCTTTTAAGTATCGGTCGTATCTTTAAAAAATAAAAGAAAACTCTTTAAAAGTTCTACTATAGTCTATAGTAGAAATTTATTTTTCAACTTTGATAAAAATTAAAAGTTTATGCCGAACCGGAAGGGCTTGAAACTTTAAATGCACATTAAAATAAAATCCAATTTATTTCCATTACTTGAATAATATAAATAATCTTATCCTAACATGCAATAGAATTCAACAATTTAATTTGAAACAAGGCAAACTCACAACATCGCTCTTGGTTGTGAATAAAGTCTTCATTGAAGTGCACATAAATTTTAATTTAAGAAAAATGTAAGTAATAAACCTAATGACAAAAAAAATTTAGAGATATATGGAATATTGCGTCAATTGCCCTTAAAGGATGTTTTGTTTGTAGAAAACCACTTCTTCGACCTCTTAACGAGCACAAGCTACTAATGTTTACCAGATAACACGAAAAATTGGACATTGTTTATTTGTTTGTTGCGGAAAAAACTAATAATACAATACCATGTTGTTCAAAGACTTTTTCACTCCACATATATAAGTATATTTTTAAGTAATCTTATACATCATTTTACTATCATGATGAATCTGGTACAATTTTAACCTCAACTACGGGAGTCATCCATAATTTTGCCTTGAGGTTTCTTAAATATTTTTAATAGATTGTGCTGGACATGGTTGTTCAAATAAATAGTGAAAGTGTAAAATTAATATTAATGAGTAATAAATAGCTGATACCTGGATGTATTTATTCCCTCGACCTGCCAAACGATGCGAAATTCTTTAAAAAAGAAGAACTAGTGAAAAAAAAAAAGTTTCAGCCATCCCTGAGGAAATTGCATTTGTATAAGAAGATAATTGGAGCGATTTTCAATTAATTTTTTCATTAATTACTCAGGTGGATTATAGTTAATTGCATCCAGTTATTTTCGAAGAACAAAGATGGCTGTTGCTCGTTCCCATCTTTGAGACTAACTTTGAAGAATTCTGAATACAAGCTATTTTTTCGATTTTTTTTTATTCTAAAAGGAAGTTAATTTCGCTAAGCTGAATTTAAAGATTTATCTTAAAATATGCTAATATTCTTATAACACAATAACGTGACTCATGTAAACAAACAATATTTGTTAAAAAAGTCTAGCCCGTTTTGCTAATTTCTATTCTAATGCTACAGATACAGTTCAGGCACTGTTTAACATTTGAAGTAACGGTGTTTCCCCGGTGTTTAATGAGACATTAAATACTGCAAATATTCAAAAATTGAAATACCAAACCATGAGTTAAATTTCGTTTTCAACAAGTTTTTTTTCTTGGATATTATTTTATTTATTTATAAAAAGCTTAACCAATAAGATTTCAGAGCAAGAATACTGTGTAGTTTTTTTGACAATCATTAAATGATTATTTAAGAAACTGATACCTCTTGATAGTGACTGGCTATTCATGAGTATTTGGGATTCCATTGTTTGTTCCTTGTTAGTCGGCTCTTGAGGAAGGTGTTGAAACAATAGCCGAAACGTGACTTTTCCAGTAAAGGAAGTATTACTGGCTCTACGTTTGTGTACTTTGTGTAGAGTTTTATGAGCGGGCAAACTATAATATCTAGTATAGGAACAGTACAAACATAGTACCAAATAAACATAAGAAAATGTGCTGTTGATTTTTTTTTTTTGTCTGCGAGTGCCGTGAGACCGTATAAGGATTCGGAACAGAGGGTATGTGTTTGTGACTGTGCATTAACATATAAACAAGTCTCTTTGGTATAGACATTGTATGGACTGTAGGAGGTGCATTGTTCCGGTATTAGTCAGTTTGTAGAGTGGATCTTTTGTTCTGCTCAAAGGGAAATATATTTGAATTCATTTTTCCTTGCTCTATAGTCAGAAAGATAAAATATTAGATTGCTTTCAATCTATGGTGTTGTGGTTGAGATCACCGGTATGATATGAAGCCCATGGTTACATCAGAAGTCTTCCAATATAGATGGCCTAAACACTCTTGTACCACCCCCCCCCCCCAACAAAAAAATAATATGTTTATTGTTAATAGACTTTAAGTAGTTTTAATAATCTAAAAACTAGTTGCCGTTCCATTTTACACATCATTAGAATTACTACATAAGAAAATACAAATGAAATAAATTAAGATTAATAATAAAACATGTTGGGATATATCCGAATTCCGTGTCAATATTTAGCAACTTTTACAATTCTTGTTTTTAACAAATAATAATCCGTTTGATCAGTTAAATATATTGATCACTGAAACTCGCTTAAAACAAATAAAAGAGGTGACATTAATATTTTTAAGAATGACGATTTTCCTTTTTATTGCGGTAATATGTAACTGTTAATGTTCTCTTTCATACCATATTAATATTGAACTAATAAAGTAATAGAACTGGCTTATTTTATACGTAACCCCGTCAAAATTATATCTTTTGGAATACCTTAGATATTATTACAGGTACGCTGACTCAATTGCGTAAAAAAACAAAATATATTTGCAGGTCTAATTGGTGTAAAATTGCTCGCATTGGAATATAATTCTTTATAGCCTTAGTATATACCTGTATAACCTTAGTATAACCTTCCCCCCTCCGAAAAAAATCTGTAATGCTTCCTCCGTAGTCACCTCAGTTGGGATACTTTTTGAACCCTACCTTCCCTTTCTCCCATTCCAGGAACTAATTTCTTACCGATTCAGTTGATTATCTGTCAGCATATTTTTTAAGCAGGAAAGGGTCATTAGCACAAAACATTTGTTCGTTTCCTGGTTTAGGAGCAAACGACAAAACACTTGAAGAGAATGCCATTTCATATTGGACAGCCGTTGCGAGCTCAGCACATTACTAATTCTTACGTTTGTCTTTGGTTTTGAACCATTATAAGTTTTGAAAAAATAACACCACTGTTTTATCCCGTTCGTCCTGTCTATTTGTTCTGTTGATTTTAAATCCCCTTATAAATATACCAAACATTTTTTTCACGTAATTAAATAAATTAATAAATATTTAAGAAACCTATCGAGTTTAAACAATTTTACTCTTAATATATTATTTATTTTATTATAACATTATGTTTTCATTTTTTTAAATTAAATTAATTTGAGATGAATAGAAATCATAGTTATCAACAAGAAATTATAAAGCAAAAATACTGATTTATTTTTGTTGAATTTTGTGAATGTAGAGAGAGCATAGGTATTGTGTACAGCGATATAAAAATTGAATTACACATCAACTTTCGTATTTTTTTTCCTACCGTTTCTATTCATTGTTAAATTAAAAATCTTTAAATGTTTTAGAAAAAAAATTTTAAAAGCAAAAAGTTTTCTCTCCGTTCCTACATATAAAAAAAAAAAAAGGTTAATTCTAGTTCCTAATTTCTATAAATAGAGATTACTCGCTGAGTTACCTGAACCGCCAGTTAACTGCCCGGTCACATCTATTACTCCGTTCGAAGCATGCGCTGTCTGATGGGACTTATCGTATGCGGATGCGGTGTGAAGTACTTCCAAATAAACATCTCTGGACTTGGCGGAGGTGCAAGTCCGCGGTGAAAGTGCCCCAGACCGAAGTCCCCCCTCGCCATTCAGCCATCGCAAGCAGGACCGGATTCCTAAGTGTCGCTATTATTCAGGCAAGATATTTACATTGAAAAGAAGCAGTCTGCTGAAGGGAGGTTCTAGGAGTATTCCTCCTTGCTTGAAGATTGGAGATGACATACTATTACTAACATTCAAATGGATTTTTGCCATGGGGGAAAAACCGTTGCCATCAGCTTCAATTTCTAATAATAGATTCAAAACTTTATTTTTTGTAATATTTTCATCGTCTTAACCATGTCGAACTCAGTTCAATCTATTGAAGCACTTACTTCACTTGTCACAGAAACAATTAATATACATAAGCTGTACTCGTAACTCCTACCCAGTTCGTTTGGAGAATATAGAGCCCCGATTTATGGGTAGGCTTACATCAATTTTTTTTTATTCAAACGCTCTAAGACTTTCACGACAAACTCAACTGTCAACCGAACCCACTGTTACGGGAACTTGTTACATGTGTCTTTGTTGGTAACATTAAACGACTGCCAAGTTTTGAGTTAATGAATAAAGTTTAAAATAAAATTAAATCTTAATATTCCCTTCTGTGACTTGAGAGTTCTTAAAAAATGGAAGGCTATCTGTTTATTTTCAAGGACGGGACATTCTCAACCCTGCTGAATTTGCGTAACTTAAAAACCAATTGTACCAAGATAATTGGTATATAAGAACAAATTAGGATTAATATTTTTGTTGATTTCGGTGTATCATTTATTGAGTACATTTGATGTCCTATTCTTAGTGTATATATATGTAGTCTTCCATACATATTACGTTTTTTTAGAAAATAATCTTGGTATTTTTCACACAAAACCATCTATGTTCTGGAAACTGCTTAAAAAATAATTTTCCATTTTTTTTTTTTAATTCAATATCTCCTTAAGCATTGAACAAAATCATAACTTACGACACGACATGAGAAAGCTTACATTTTTCACCTTTAATTTTTTTTTCTTAATTCCTTAAATTGTATTTCAACCCAAACATAAGCACTATATTTTGAGATTATGTGGAATATACCTTTACAATTTTTTTTTTTTTTTCTCATAGCCCCTTTAAATTTACAGATAATTCTGTATAATTATAGATCCTCTGGTGAATCTATTTACAAATTATTTTTGTATTTCCTGTAGTGTTCCTACATTATATACAGATTTTGTTATTTTATAAAAATTATACAATTGAATAAACAATTGTAATGATACACATTATACGTGACTGGACTGAACTGACTAATAAAGGTGATGGGGCTTACCTTTTTGATCAAACTTAAAACTAACTTACCTTTACAATTTCAGATCGACTGAACATATATCAGAGTTATACAATGGAACCTGTTCAGAAATGTAGCCTCTCGTTTCGGAATATCCTATTATCGTACTTTGTGATTCTCATACTTCGTTAAACAACTACTTGCTCTCCCAGTGATTTTATAATTTACAAAAGCATAACCCCGTTGTATTTTGGCTGTTCGCCGAGTATTGTAGCGCATTTGTTACCGTTAATGTTGAATTTAAAAAAAAAAATTAATCAGAAAAAGAATGCCCCAATAAGGTTGATTGGATGAAACGAAAGATGCAGTGTTTGCGATGAAAGTAGAGAGGGGCTCATTATTGTGTCTTCGTTTTTCTTCTTCTGTCTGTTATAGCCGTTGTAAAAATAACTTAGTCGATATGAAATATGATAGCTATCCACAACAAGAGCCGTCGTATTTGTAGTATTTTTTTGTAGTAGTTTGTAAGGGGGGGGGGGAATTAATCTTCTAACGTAATTACGGAAAGTATTAAGTCGGCGATACTTACAGGAACACAGAATTTTTAATTAACACTGAAACAGAGCAGAAAAAAAATAACTTCTTCAAAATTGGCTTTAAAACCGGTGGAATGAGTTCCGGAGGAATTAGTCAAGCCTGGAACTGGATTACAGGTGATTTAGTAGGTTCAGAAGGCAGTCAGTACTGGTGGGAGAAACGGGCTAATATTATTTGTGACCTTATTTGTGTGTCTTCGCATATTGTTTAATTATACCTCTACAGCAAACAGTCTGGAAATTACCAGATTCTAGTTCAACCTCTTTTTGACGGTAGAAAATGTCGAGTGATATTTGGAAATCGTCTATTTTTGTCTGTCTGCCTGTTCTCGGCGATTCCCTTGTTTAAGGACATTTGACTTGAATGTCTCGTTTGATCTATTAAAGAAATAAAAGAAATTTAACCATTTCCTTAAAGTAGAGAGCCATTAATTAATTAATTAGGGTACTTGTTTGTTTTATTTCTTGCCCGACTGCTACAAACGGTACCCCCCCCCCCACTATCCTGTTCTTCCATCTAGTGTTGCCATGTTTAAGAACAATAGAAAAAGAAGGATCGGAGACATCAAGACAATGCGTAAACAATGTAAAGCTGGGAGTTTGTAGTGAGGTTATACCTGCTTTATCATCTGGCCTTATCAACATGGCATACGAGTATATACAATTTTCAAGGTCTTGAGTGTTCAGGTGTATTCTATGTAAAATTAATAACACGTTAATTACATTAGGTTGGTGGTAGCATTTGTAGCAGTTAGGGGAGTAACAGCTCAACTTGGGGATAAAACGAACAAGTACTTTAATTAGTTTAAACAAATAATATTTCTTTTTTTCATTTTGAGTAGTCTCAAATAAAAAATGGTAACCGTTAAAATTGTATTCGCAACTATGGTATTTGGAGAGATGGTATTTTCCATAAACGTTTCGATATCCAAGAGATGCTGAAAATAAAAGCTACCTTGATGATGAACGTGATTAAAGGTCAATTATTACTTAATTTAGTCAATAATAAATATTTTCCTGTAATGTTATGTAGGATATAAATTAAAGATCTTAGTAACGATATTGATTAACCGTTGTGCTTTGGTGAACTAGTCAACAGACAACGTTCTGATGATAATACCCATTGTAAAATCGATAATAGAATTTCGGATGATAAAATTTAAAAAAAAAAATCACATGATAGAATATTGTTTTGTTTTTAAATCGTTTTGGCTAGTTTCAAACATGTTCGACGACCGTGTAAAGGTCACCCGGATTAGAACCGCAAACGTGTGAAACGCCCTTACTTGGTCAAAAAAATAAGCTTTCGCTCTGGAAACCTCTTCATTGTGATAAAATCACTATCTGTCTTATTGGGCAATAAGTAATTGTGATAAATGTTCTCATTCATAAATGGAACTAATCAAAACTATTTTTCATAACACATGATCACCGAACAGTATGACATTTCTGCGTGTTTGTGTTATTTGTTATAAACATATTTCTGCGTGTTTGTGTTATTTGTTATAAACATATTTCCTCATCATAAACCAGTATCCGTAATAACTACAATTCTGGTAGGATTCAATTGGTCGCCGTTTTTTTTAGTTTTTCACTAAAAGGTAATATAATTGTTCTTTTTTATATTATTTGAAATAGTTCCCCCACTAAGTAAATTGAGTTTAATCAGTTTATTCAGTGTAAATTATCACCATTTTTTTTTAATTGAATTTTGGGTATTAGTGATATCAATTTGAAGTACATTAGTAGTATAAGTCTCGTGACTTATTAAATATATTATTGCCAGCTGTTTGTTAATAAACCTTTTTTTCCGAAGACCTCAGTAGTTTTTTTTTCCATAATTTAACAGCCAATTAGTTTTGTTTAAATAAGTAGGATAGTTTGCATTTAAATATTTTCACTGCTAATAATTAACTCACTATTGAATTTATATTATATTTTCTCAGATATACATACACTAAACTAATGGCTTAGGAACTGGGGAAAAAACGTGTTGGGAGATACTTATTGTATTACTTTCTTGAATACTTAATAATTTATTTTAGAAAAAATGAACTTGATATTTTTGATTTTTCCAAAAGTTCCTAAAACTTTATAATTTTTGGAATAATTCTTTTTGTGTTACTGTCGGTGGGATGTGGGAAACTCAGAGCTTAACATCTTGCATATGCTTCTTTTGACCTTTGAGGAGGATAGTTGAATAGTTAGCCAAACAGACTTTTTTTACCTCTTTGCTATTGCTAATGCTTTTTACCCATTACGCAACCAGCATATTTAGAGGTTTTGTCGTATTTACAGCCTCCTCTACAGACTTGTCGTAACAGTTTTGTCCATCCTCTAGTTCTCGGAGCTGGCCGAAGATGCTAGAGGACCGAGTGGGAGCCAACAGCGAAGATGCCGTTGGTAGCCAAGGAGATACAGCTTTACATGGAGGTCTCGGTTCCTCCACAGACGTAGCCCTTGCGTTCCAACAGCTTCCCTATTGGTCCAGGGTGTCCCTCAGCGTCTGCTTCGTAGTCGTGGTCATCGCTTTCTACATGGGGGTATTCTGGCACGTTTTCAAGACAGAGTAAAAGCAAATAGGCGTCGGGGGACTCGCCGTAGCAGTCAACCAGATGTCTCGATACAAATTAAAGGAAATATCTTAATAAGCGACCTGTACTGCAAGAAGAAGAAGAAGAAAAAGGAAATACCAAGTTTGAGACTTTTTTTTTATATTGGAAGAATTATGGTCATAACACCAGCGCCATCATAACACCATCTTAGCGCACAACAGAAAATTCGCCTTCAAGTAATAATAATCTACCCAGAAAGGTATAGTGCACTTTGCATCTACCTTTTTTTTTTTTACAATTACCTTATTGCAATTACCTGACGCTAGAGTCTTCATATAAGAAAATATGTTTTAATAGTAAAATAAAATCTTTGGATTTAATAATCTTTAATTCAATAAAAAAAAAAAAAAATGTAGGAGGAATGCCAGCGTTTTCTTATAATAGCTTTTAACAACATGAACATACCCGTCCAAGTAATTAGATCATATTCCTGAAACCACAGACAGTTTTATATCAAAGGTGGTATAATTATTTTTATCTTTTAATTTTTAAAATTACGTTATTTTGGTTTTTAACCTATTAGTTTTTTCTTTTATATAAAGGGCACTTGGTAAATTTTAAATTTGGCACTCTGTAAGCTAATAGCGTTTTCAGGAGTCAATCCAAAGTTAGCAGTCTACTTGTAACACCCATGAAGCATTCGGAGGTGATTTCATCGCGAAATAAAATTACTTCTCAGAAAGGGACTAGAACACGCGACTTGATATTCCACATTTGGTCCATTTTACACAAACATTTAATTAAAAAATATAATTATATATTACACCGAGCCAATTTTATTGTTCAGAACGTAAAATCCGAAATATAATGCAATTTATTACGTAAGTAATTACGTGTTTATAGATTCGTCATTATCATGAAAGATGTGACATTAATCAATTAATTAAAAGTAGCTGATCTACGGAAAGTAGCTAACTTTCCCCACAAATCCTGCTAGCAAGTAATACCTCAGTCGATAGAGAAAGCACCTAGATGTGAAACATATTATTAAGTGCTATAAACTACTTAAATCCATTACAAGTGAGTTCATGTAATATACCTCGATTAAAATAACTGTCAAGTTTGGTTGTCTTTCGGTGAATGAATTTTATTGTATGATTATAATATGAAATAAAAATATAAATTTAGCAACCCCTCATCCTTAATCTTATAATTAGAGAGCTAAGAAAAAAAAAAAATTAAGCAAGGTACGACAAAGGTCTTACCGGCTATCGCACTTCACTCAACCTGTCGCTTCGTCTCAAATTGATGATATATAAATGTGTCCTCCGGCCAGCTCTGCTGTACGGTGCCCCGCTATTTACCCACTTGACTGACAATACAGCCAAATGTCTCCAACATTTCCAGAATGGGATCATGCGAAAAGTGGTCCGACATACCTCTCTCGAGAGGTTGAAGAACGCTGACCTGCCCCCGTTGATTGGTGTGCCGTCGGTGGGTGAGTTCATCCGCCGGAGACACATTAAGTTTTTTGACTCGTTGCAGCACCTAACCCACCCAGTGTTTAACACTATGACCCCACCACCCCTCCCGCATCGATGGCAACAGACTGTCGGGGAAAAAAAAATTAGGATAAGAATTAATATGTAAGTTAGTTTTAAGTTTGATCAAAAGGTGAGCCCCATTACCTTTATTAGTCAGTTCAGTCCAGTCACATCACGTATAATGTGTATCATTATACTTGTTTATTTATTATATAATTTTTATAAAATAACAAAACCTGTATATAATGTAGCGATGCCACAGGAAATACATAAATGATTTGTAAATAGATTCGCCTGAGGATCTATAATTATCTGTAAAAAAAAATTTAGCAAAGCAAGCGGAGGAACTCTGTAAATATCGTTCATTATATTCTTCATATGTTGTAAAAAATGTTAAATGAAAAGGGGTTTTGAAAATTAAAAAAAAAAAAGATAAACCCTCAACCTAAGGGACAAATTTGTAGAAAAAAATAGGAGTAATTAGACTTTTGTCAGGCAAAACTAATTCCTCCTGAAGTCAGAGAGGTAGATTTTTTGTTAGAACGACTTTTGACCCTTTGATATAAATGATCGGCGTTCGGTAACCTCTAAAAGATCTCACCGTAAACTAGAGATGACCCAAAATCAATATTCACGCTTTGGTGCAGAGGTTTAGCAGAATCTAGATTCAAGTCCCTAAGTGCATAACAGAAATACGAGAGTTTCGAATTTTAGTGTCCCATCACGAAGGACTTCAACGAATCCGTTCATTGATTCTCGTTCATTTTTTTTTAGCCTGATAACCTGAACAGACCAAAAGGTCAAATGAGCAAGAAAAAATCACCTGTAGGCGTCACTAGTTAACGTACGGCATTGCACGAAAAAATTTCTATTTCATTTATCCAGGTGAACGGATCTTCAAGATCGAGTCGGTTATGACTAACACATCACTAGTATAAGCGGAAAGACAGGTGACTCCCACATTTCATCCCCAAAAGGGGAACGGATACGGCCGTAAAAAAGTCCCGAATGGATAAGAAATTCATCCTGTTGCCTTGACGATACGATTGCAGGTGCATAAACACCATTGGTTCCACCACAGCTGTGACCAATCGCGTGTCGCCTCTCATTGAAGGCTGTTTGTCAGCTGCTCCCTGATTGGTCGGATGTCAGGTCTCACCCTACAGGCCACCAGGTGGATAACCGGATTTGGGTGTCAGCTGCAAGGGCAAGGGGTGAAACTGGAGCGAGGGTGATTGAGATTTAAAACTTTAAACTCGTCTCAACAACAATCAAATATTATTTGATTTGTGCAGTATTTAAGTAAATAATTGGAGTAGGAGATAGATGTGGATAGTAATGAGATAATCGACTGAATTCATCTCTTAGTAGTACAATCGATTGTAGCCATTTTGAAAAACTTTCCTTTTGAGAAAAGCTATTTAACTACTAAGCGATGAATTCAGTCGATTATCTCATTACTATCCACATCTATCTCCTACTCCAATTTTCATTTAAATGATACTTATATTTTTGTAAGATTGAAAATTTGTTATCTGCCTGTAGTAAGTATGGTTCCCAATTCCAAAAGACGTCTGTCGCATTTTGATAGCCTCTGCGGCATAAAATAAAATATATATTTAATCATTTTATATAATTATTTGGCTTGAGGTAAAATTATAATTTTGTTAAGAAAAAAAAATTGGCGTAAGAGTCTAGGACTTAAGGAGGATTATGTATAGATATTGTGCTCCAGCCGATTTGGTGAATACAATTTTATCACTTTGATTTGGCACACGTTTATTTCTTCGGATGTAGCAGGCATCTAAAATGGTAATTTCAAGTAATAGAGCTTTACCTTCCCCCATGTAATAGTGGTAATCCTGTGGTAGGGAGGGGGTTGTACATATGGGCGAGGAGTGAATGCGGAACTGCAAATATGGTTTTGTATCCCAAAGTTTGATCATAATTGTTCATATCCAACATGGTAGAATGTCTTTTTATTTCAATAGGGAATAATCCTTTCTCTCTCACTAAGACGGAGTACTCTGAAAAGACGGCCTAGTTTGAGTACATAAAACTGGAAAAGTCTTCTTCGACTTTTCGAATTATCCGAATGCGAAGATCTGATCTCTAGTGGAGAGTTCTTGAGACTTTTTATATTCTAGTCACGTCTTGAGAGATCTTCAGATTTGTTTATTATCTCGTAGCTGCCTTCTCAACATCGCCGCTCCGTTTCCGAGTTGTTTTTGTCTCCTTTTCTCTGGTCCTGTCTCTATGAATTTTCTCTCTTTACTCTGTTATAGTTTAGTTATTTTCAAGTGGTCAGTTTTGATTGACTCCAGGTCCCGATTGCCACTGCCTTTTTCAAAAGGTAGTCATGAAATCCTCGCAGAAATCGATATGTATTTTACAATAAACTGAAATTAAGGACATATTATTGTTATACTAAAATTTCATATATTACAAGTATTTTTGAATATGTTAGGTCCGGAACGAATTCGTTTTAAGTGCCTCTACTATTTATAACATACATATATTACAAGTTTAGAAACTAGACTACATATTTTACTGGTAATATTTAATTAAAACAAAATTGACTTGATGACCTTTATATTCAAAATTAATATTGAAATCTGTGCAGTTATCACTTAAACTGCAATATTTCTGGGACTAATAGACGTGGATAAATTAATGCAAACTTGTTATGAACACCTTGAGTTGTGGGCCATTTGAACCAAAATAGATAATGATTGCCTTTTCAATTTTTCTCTTATAATGAAGTATTTTCAGATAGAATATATCTTAAATAAAGTTTATCGAGTAGCGATGCGTTCTATTTGTTTTGTTATTATGAACATTTAAATAAAATTATAAATTTGGACTTTGGCTGAAGAAATTTCGAGAGTGGTTGATCCTCGAAAATAACTGAACATAATGAATGTGTCTCTCATTCTCGTCGTTCATGAGAACTATGCTCTTTCTTGGCATTCAGCAAGATAGTTCCTCGAATCTGTTTTAAAATACCGAGTAAAATCTAACCTGTAATTGGTTTAATAAGCTTTTAAATGCTTCTGAATATTTTTAGCACAACGCTTTTTGAAAGTATTCAAATTTAAACAGTTAGTGAGGTCGCAGTGGACCACCAGAGCCTCCTCCCCTCTTATTAAGTCTTATAAAATTAATCACAAAATAAAACCCCATATCTTCAATATCCGTGCATTTGCCTAAACTAACAAAACACTAACGTCCTACACCATACCGCTGGACCTGTTTGTATTTAAGTTATTCTTGGAAAAACAAACGTCAAAAAATGTACTGTACTAAATGCCTACTTTGACTGCAGATATTTAGAGGAAAGTAATTATGAATACAAGATGCCGTTAGAGTTTTTAAATATAAATCTTTTCACAAATTAAAATGTTAGAAGCGATGACGTTATTTTTTTTTTTGAGTAGATCCATTGCATATTAACAAAACAATATTATTACTATGATGGTATTGTAAATAGATTGATTTGACAATTGAAAATGTCTGTTTTGAATATTTATTTAATTTCGTACCGAGTGCTGTACATAGTAAAACCCTTCGTTATTTTTTTTTGTGCATTTCTTGATTTGATTCCTTTTTAATCCATAAAAAAATGTATTTTAGTCAAATATTTTGAACTGCATTCGCACTATTGACCTGGTTATTGCCGTTCAGGTGAAATTGCCTTAAATTCCGAACCAGGCTTTGTTAGATTTTTTTCATCCTTAACTAATATTTTAATACAATTATATTAGTTGAGAAAATCGTAGTACTGAACTCGTTGAACTCTTGTGCCTTTTGGGTAAATCTTCAACGGAAACTGGAAAAAAAAAATGAGGGGCCACAGATTCTATTGATCTACTGATAAAATTGTTCTATTTTAAATGTTTTCTATTCGAGTTTTCATACCTGGGAGTTTGGTTTCCCAGTCAATTATGACCGAATGAATCCACCAGGAATCATCAACAGGAAAAACCTTTGAATTGATAAAACCTTTTGAATGATCGATTGTTGACCTATCGATCGTAGAAACCCTATGGAACCCGGAGATCTGTCCGGTGTACACGACGATACCAAAGTAGCCCCCTCGGAACCTCCCACCCCATTATTTTAATAGTCCCTTAAGGTCTCCTTCGTTTTTTCCTCTCCCCATTCCCACTACCTAAAACTATCCTAAACCTGTTTTTTGCCCCGGCCTCAGGACGGTGCATCCAGATATGAGACTAGGTGGTCCTCTCTTTAACGGCTCGGCAACACCGCTGTGTATATTCATTCCTTGTCTGTCGGCTCCCGAGGTTTGTTTTTTATCAATCACCAGTGGCATTTGACTAGGTAGCTCCATTAAATAATAGGATGATAATAGCTTGATTTATTCTTGTGTCTGCAGTTAAAGGTAACAATTAGTTTAGTAGCTTACGTTCCAGACATTCGTCACCATAGGAAGGAATGGTGATTCACCTAGAAAAAAATAATAATACGAAATGTATCACACAATAGATTTTTTCATTTGCTTAAATCTAATTCAACCTACATTGATACTTCTATAAGACAAACGTCATTATCATTATCATTATAATAAGAAGTTCCTCCGAACAAGTCAGCTTCAAGGATTTGGACTTTTCCATGTGTATAAAAAATTTATTAGAACATTGATAACTTTAATTTGACACTATAATCAAGACAATAGAAAACAAATTTTTAATCGTGTATAGTTAACAATATTTTTCCTGTGCTAGGTCATTAAATGGAATCTGAAATTTTAGAACAGCTCGCTTTTGTAAGTATGGGAGTAAAATCGGCAATAGGATGTGAATATAACTGACACAATCGAAGCAACATGAATTTAAGGGGTAAAAAAAACTAAAAATTAAAAATGTTATAAACCGGTAGGTCTGAAGATGTTGGTGATTTAGGTTCACTCTGCCTCGTGTGGGAAAATTGGCCGTTATTATTATTATTATTTTGTACCGGCATTTGTGCACCGCGGCCTCAGTGAGACCTATTGTGCGCCGTCCATGTCCCTGTCCTATATATGTGACAGGCCCACGGCCCTTGCAAATATGAGGATACCGAATGGATCGATCAGTTCACATAGTTTGGGGTCTACAATGCGATCACTGCCAAAGTGAAGGTATCGCCTTCTAGCTAGGTTATCACAGTCACATATTATATGACGTGCCGTTTCTCCCTCTTTCTTGCAGAATCTGCAGATTGGTGATCCAACTATCCCCAAATTAAAGAGGTGTTTATTTAACCGACAGTGACCTGTATAGAGTCCTGTCACACTTTTGAGTGTCCACCTGTCCATTGATAGAAGTGCTGAGCTTCTTCTCTTACAGGGTCCATCAAGAAACAGTTTCGAGTGTTCCTGTTTCTTAGTTTCTCTCCAAGAGAGTCTTGCCCTGTCCTCTAAAGCTAATTTTATACGCCTTTTAGCGTAGCTGAGGCTGATACCACATATGGGTTCAGGTGCAAGAGGTGTCTGTTCTGAGCCCACCCTTGCAAGGCCATCTGCCTTCTCATTGCCTGTGATGCCTGTGTGTCCTGGCACCCAGTCGATTCTAACCTTATTGGCTAGCGAGAGTGTGTTTAGGTTGTTTTTGCACTCCTCAACCAAATAAGATCTGGTCGTATAGCTTCTCAGGGCGCCAATTGCAGCCTGGCTATCCGTGAAAATTGTGATCAGTCTGTTTCTTACACCCTCCCCAATTAAGGTTTGGGTACAGACATTGATCGCCATCACTTCGGCCTGAAAGACCGAGGTGTGTCTACCTAAAGGAATAGAAATCCCAGATTCTGGTTTATCTTTCCTCCATATGCCGGCCCCTGATCCGTTTTCTGTTAGTGAGCCGTCTGTATAGCAATTAATCCCATTACACAGTTTATGTGGTTTGGTCTTTGTGTTTACCGCACAGTATAAGACGTCTGTGTGTTTCTTAACTTGTAGGTCAGAGTGCATTGACAGCACCTCGTCCTCATCAATTCTTCTGAACAAGTTCCCATGCCCCATGTGAGTCATGACTTTGGATCTTGTTCCTGATTTCGCAAGTCTGTAAGCCACGTTCAAGGCTTGCGCTTCTACTTCTATGTGCAGTGGATTCAAGTTCAATAAGACTTCCATTGCAGCAGTAGGAGTTGTACTCATGGCACCAGTAATCATGAGACATGAGAGCCTCTGTAATTTGCCAAGCAAAGTTTTATTTTTACTAATGCTACCTCTGTGCCACCACACCATAGAGGCATAGAGCACCATTGGTCTCACTGCTGCGGTATATAGCCAGAATAACATTCTGGGTTGTAGTCCCCAGGTCCTACCCACAGCCCTTTTACATGCATAGAGGCATCGAAGTGCCTTCATAGTAGTATTCCTGATGTGTTTGGACCAGTCCAATTTACTATCCAGAGTAACCCCTAGATGCTTTACCTCACTACAAATGCTTACCTGTGTCCCCCCTATATAGGGTGGTCTAACTATAGCATTTCTTTTGTTAGTGAAGATACAGAGATTTATCTTCTGGGGATTGATTCCTAAACCATTCTTTTCACACCAATCCCTCAAAAGATCCATCGATGTGGAAAGCAACTCAGAAATGGTTTCTGAGAACTTGCCCCCTATGAGCACAGCAATGTCATCAGCATATCCCTGTGCGTAGAACCCTGCAGAGTTTAGGTTTGTTAACAATGAGTCAACGACCAAACACCACAGTAATGGAGATAACACCCCTCCCTGTGGACATCCTCCTACTGGCTTCATCCACAGTTTGGTTTGTCCCAATTGTGATTGTAAAATCCTATTCTCTAGCATGGTGTTTATCCAGCTAGAGGCTAAGGAACTAATCCCCTTTCTTTCTAAGGCCGATGCCATAGTGTTATAGGGTGTGCGATCAAAGGCACCTTCTATATCAACAAAGATGCCTACCATTATTTCTTTGTGAACTAGGGATCTCTCAATCCTGGAAACCAGGTGGTGGAGAGCAATTTCACATGATTTTCCTGCCTGGTAAGCGAATTGAGCGCTATGGAGCGGTCGTTCTACCAGTATTCCATCCCTAATATGTCTGTCTATGACCTTTTCCAAGGTCTTCATCAAAAAAGAAGTCAGACATATTGGTCTGTAAGACTTGGGTTCGTCATAGGACTCTTTCCCAGGTTTTGGTATGTAACACACTTTTGCCATCCTCCAGCTTACTGGAATATAGCTCAGTGCCAAGCTTCCCTTTAACAAGGTAAGTATAAGGGGCCTAATTACTGGTAGGCCTTTTTGTAGCAAGGCTGGGAAAATCCCATCAGTACCAGGTGATTTGAAGGGAGCAAAAGAATTGATTGCCCACTCCACTCTTGCAGAATTGACAATTTTATTTGCTTCTGCCCAGTTACCCTTGCAACCAGTGTGTTCACAGTTGGTAGGGTCATTATTAATCGTATCCATCAGTCCGCAGCCAGGAAAATGCGCGCGCGCCAGGGCACCGAGGGTTCCCTCCTCAGAATCCGTATAGCCCCCTCCCACCCTGACGGAGCCCAATACTCCCCTGTCAGACTGCTTGGATAAGATCCTATTTACTCTAAACATGGAAGTTGTATCGTTTATTTCGCTACAAAATTTCTTCCACGCCCTTCTTTTAGCCTTTCTGACTTCTTTGTTATAATCAGTGAGTGCACGTTTATAAGTGTCCCATCTGCCTGATCTTTTGGCCGCGTTAAAGAGTTTACGTGTAAGAGCTCTTAACTTGCCAAGTTTATTGTTCCACCAGGGACAGTTCCTGTTGGATCTAACATTACATACAGTGTTATTATCAGTGTATGACTTAATTATTGCCTCAGTCAATGTTGAGTTTAAATGTTCCAAATGCCAGTTGCTACTCACCACTCTAGGACAGCATTTGACCTCCTCCTCAAGCTGTGTATAGTAGGTTTCCCAGTTTGTAAGTTTGGGATTCCTATACACAGCTTCGGACGTGATGTTACCACTTAGATCAAATCTAATGTATCTATGATCTGAGCATGACTCTTCTTCAGAGACGTGCCAGCCTTTAACCCTTAGGCTTATAGTGCGTGTGCTAAGGGTTATGTCAATGACCTCAGATCTGATTCTATTGCTAAAAGTGGCAATATTGCCTCTGTTTAGAATGTCTAGGTCATTACTAGTTATGTACTCTACTAAACACTCACCTCTCTGGTTGTTGTTCTTGCTCCCCCAGAGCTGATGGTGAGCGTTCGCGTCAAGCGATGCTATAAGCTCGCCCCTTAGGCCAGTCCCTTCCGTTAGCTTACTAAGTGCCTCGGTCGGGACTTCTTCTTCATATGGGAGGTAGACAGATGCAATCGTCAACCTCCCACCTTGATTTCCCTCGTTAAGGGCCATTTGAGCTGCTGCTAAATCTCTAGAACAATATTGCCATAGAGGCAGCATTTTAAGACTGCTCTTATGCAGGATACAGGCTCTGGCACGCGTGGGTACAGAAATAATCTCATACCCACGCATCGCCAGCCCCCCCATCCTGCCCTTATACAGGTAAGGTTCTTGTATTAGAATGATATCAATATCCTTACCTCTCACATACTGCTGCAGAACACCACATGCTGCAATACAGTGGTGCAGATTAATTTGCAGCAGCCTTACCACCATGATCAGTGCCCGCCGGCCCCCGGAGGGCCACCCCGAGGCGGACGCCGGGAGACAGCGCCAAACCCAGGCCTCCCCATCACAGAGGGCCCAGACCCAGCGCGCCCCCCAGCCCCCGCCACGGGGCCACCCCCCGCAGCCGCCATAGTCATCGCCTTGGGGCCATCCTTTGGAGTTGGCAAATTCGTCGTAGCGATCCCCTTCGACTCCTCCATCTCGGGATCGCTCCTTGCCTCCTCCACCTTATCAGCCGCCTTCCTCTCCTGTACTGCTTTCAGCGGCTTCTTCTTACCCAATACCCTGAGAGCGACCTTAGTGAACCCATAGTTCAGCTTAAGCTTCCGCTTCTCAAGGTATTCCATGCTAGTCTCTGGGGCAGACAGGATCGCAAAGAAGCCATGCTTCTCCACCTTGGTGCCCAGGAGTCTCCATAATCCAATATCAGGTACCCTAGAGTTTTGGGTCCTGATCCTCTTCATGAAATAACCTTCCAGAGGCATTTCTCCTGTAATGAAGGTTCCTACCTTCACGGTTTTATGAAGCTCCTCCACCTTTCCTACGCGGAGCTCCAGATCCCCACTCATGTTAAAATTGGGTACTATAATCGACAACCAGTCCTTGGTCTCCTGGTTGTCGCAGATTATGACACAGGCTCCCACATGTGGGTAAATTCCGCTGAATTCAGCCTGTGTCCCTTTCTCTTCTTCCAGCTGATCGACAAATTTCATCAGCTGGCCCTTCATCTCCTCGCAATTCTCCTTCGTCAGCTGAGTGGACGGATATCCACTAGGGATAATCGCCACCCTGCTTCCTCCGGCAGCAATCGCGTAGGATGCAATGCTAGTATCCCCACCCCTATGCCTCTTTGCCGTAGGCGCAGAGGTACCGGGTGAGGACCTAATCCTTTTCTCTGGAGCCTTGCATCTGTCTACCTCCCATATGAAGAAGAAGTCCCGACCGAGGCACTTAGTAAGCTAACGGAAGGGACTGGCCTAAGGGGCGAGCTTATAGCATCGCTTGACGCGAACGCTCACCATCAGCTCTGGGGGAGCAAGAACAACAACCAGAGAGGTGAGTGTTTAGTAGAGTACATAACTAGTAATGACCTAGACATTCTAAACAGAGGCAATATTGCCACTTTTAACAATAGAATCAGATCTGAGGTCATTGACATAACCCTTAGCACACGCACTATAAGCTTTATGAGCTCGCTTGCGACGCTTGTAGAGGAGGCAAGTGGACTGGTAATGGAGCCAGAAAGCTTGGCGCCTGGTAGGGACGCTGCATCCAAGGATGCAGGCGAGACCTCCAAGCACAAGTTCTCTGGAGCCCAGAGGAAGAAGTGGAGGAGGGCAATGTTGGCTGGAGGGCCACCTGAGGATCCGGCCGGACGTCCAGGACCTTCGGGGTCCGGGAATATGGCAGGGTCTGGGTGCGCTCCAGAGAAAAGGATTAGGTCCTCACCCGGTACCTCTGCGCCTACGGCAAAGAGGCATAGGGGTGGGGATACTAGCATTGCATCCTACGCGATTGCTGCCGGAGGAAGCAGGGTGGCGATTATCCCTAGTGGATATCCGTCCACTCAGCTGACGAAGGAGAATTGCGAGGAGATGAAGGGCCAGCTGATGAAATTTGTCGATCAGCTGGAAGAAGAGAAAGGGACACAGGCTGAATTCAGCGGAATTTACCCACATGTGGGAGCCTGTGTCATAATCTGCGACAACCAGGAGACCAAGGACTGGTTGTCGATTATAGTACCCAATTTTAACATGAGTGGGGATCTGGAGCTCCGCGTAGGAAAGGTGGAGGAGCTTCATAAAACCGTGAAGGTAGGAACCTTCATTACAGGAGAAATGCCTCTGGAAGGTTATTTCATGAAGAGGATCAGGACCCAAAACTCTAGGGTACCTGATATTGGATTATGGAGACTCCTGGGCACCAAGGTGGAGAAGCATGGCTTCTTTGCGATCCTGTCTGCCCCAGAGACTAGCATGGAATACCTTGAGAAGCGGAAGCTTAAGCTGAACTATGGGTTCACTAAGGTCGCTCTCAGGGTATTGGGTAAGAAGAAGCCGCTGAAAGCAGTACAGGAGAGGAAGGCGGCTGATAAGGTGGAGGAGGCAAGGAGCGATCCCGAGGTGGAGGAGTCGAAGGGGATCGCTACGACGAATTTGCCAAATCCAATTACACAAGCACTATGGCCGTTACTTGAATAAACAAAATGATATAATAACATCTATTAAATAAACGAAACTATTTTGAGCCCCGCTTTCCATAGTATTTATTCATTTACTAGTCAGTTATTGCGTTAGCTAGTTATTATATACATAGCCTACATACAAAATTCATATGAGGTCTCTTTTGCTCAGATGTCCCGTAAGGCAGTAGCCACCACATAAGCATTATTGGGTCCCTGACCCTTAAGGCTACTGCGATAACGTCTTCTTTACAACCATGGCAGCTGTAAAAAATAACTAGCCGCAGTCCTGTTCTGTTTATCGTCCCCCTTAACTTCCATTGCGAGGGTGGCTGGGTGATGGGGGTTGCTGTTTAGGCGCGTCCAGTTTATTTTCCCGCCATTATCCCTGCCATTTCCAGCGCCAATCCCCCCCCTCCCCTCACTTTGTTACGACCTTTCTGTCTGTTTAGTATCCGGTAAATGTTTATTTCAATGACAGATATTAAGGGAACCGTTTGAATAAAACTGTTTCACACTGTTGCCAGGGAAAATCTTCTGAGATGGATTTTCTGAAGGAAATTAGTTTTTGTTTTCCAGGGGGGGGGGAAGGCGCGGTGGAGCTATATTGCACAATAAGAACTAATTAGTATTATTTTAATAGTTGTGTAAAATAAAATTAAATAATAAATCCAAATTATTGCGGTCAGGACTCATGTTTAGAGCAGGTTAACATAAGTGGCTTATGGTATGAAGGTTCTTAAGTGTTAAATAAGCACAATACGCTTTTTTTAGCATTAGCACAAGACGTGCTGTTTGTCTGGTACTCTTCCATAGTGGAGTTCAACATGGGATAATACGGTATGAGGTCTAAGATTCCTCTCTTCTTAAGCGGTTAAGAGTAGCTACTGACATAAAAAAAATTTCAGAAACTAGTTAGAAAACCGTAAATAAAACATAGCAGCAAAACATAACACCATCTAATTAATAACTTAGGTCGACCCTATCCCTTCTGCGGAATTGAAAATGAGAAGTTTTCCGACAGTTTCAATTTATAGAACTAATTAGCCCTTCTGAAAGTCCCCAAAGGACGTTCTATCCTAAATGATATTCAAATATAAATAATTTAGAGTCAATTACGAAATGTACTCAGGCCAATATATTAATTATATTTTTATTGTCACAGGTACTTACTCGATTCCAGGAAACAAAAAGGTGAGTTCTTCAAATTTATTTTTTGTCCATAATATTTACCTAGCCTCCCAACCCTATGTGACTACTAGTTATGCTTTATTACTCTGTGGGTAAACATGAGTACGCAATTTCTTAGAATCTTCGCGTCTGCGGGGCATAATATACCAAACCTCCAAGTATACGTGTCTGACAGTCAAGAGTGTACACAGAAACCCGACAAGATTAACTTTTAACCATTCACTTTCCTAAACAATGTTTTGTAATACTTGTTTTTTGCCAAAAATATTAGTAATTTATTATAAAGATTAAAATTAATGTTGTTTTTTTCTCTCTAAATACATTTTATATATCTTGGCTGGTGGTTAAATGTCTACATTGCTCGCCCTCGCGAATATTCTAGCAATGCCTTGGGAATTGATAATTTAGGTATATTGTGCTTGGAAAGCTCGTCTACAAAATAGGAAGTTATATTTGAACACTTGATTAATCGCAGCGGTTTGGACTAAATTGTTCACTGTTCTGAAAATTTTTCTGTGTTTACTCAACTTACTTATTAATTACTTAGTATTTTTAGGATATAAACCGATGTTATATCGACTCTCTGAGAGAATGGCATGGCTGGCCTAGTTCAAATACATATTTGATGTAGATGTGAAGTTTCCACTCTGATGAGTACATATAAAGTACACTACCTAACACTAAATAAAACATTGAGGTCCCTTTCACATAATCCTTCAGGTTCTCTACTAATAAATGTCGGCCCTTTTGTACTTTGTACAGTCCGCCGTCAAAGGGAAACAAGGGCAAACATTTTGAAATATTTAAGGGGCTGTGCCGAACGATGTACGATGAGAGAGTCACATGTACACACAGCCTACCATTCAGTAGCTAAAACTCTTTTCACTGGCTCCGTAGTGAACATGTCATCAAATATTTATCATGCTGTGAAAGTAACATATGCGTCCTTAAAGGAGGGAGGCTTTAAGGAGCGGAAAACGGGTTATATTTCATTGCCAAACCCGAAGGTAGAAAGAAGCTTTACCTTCAAACAGTTTCCAGGCTAGCAAATTTCGTCTGTTTCTGTGTTAATTGGTAAAAGATGTAAGTATGGATGGTATGACCAGTGAAATATATCAGATTGTTGTGGAATGTTTTCCAAAAAATAGTAATCAGTATACAAAAAGGAACCACAAATGATTACGAGGGTGGTCTGAAAAGTTTCCGACCTCAACATGAAGATAGCAGCAGTCGTAAATAAAAGCTAGTGAATTTCGTTGTTCATCTGTTGACAGTTACTCACTCAAAGTTTCAGCCATTTTGGACGCGCAGTTGTTGTGTAACAGTCGTTTGAGTGAGTCAATGTGAGTGTTTTTATGAAAACGGACAAAATCGAGTATCCAGCTGTCATTAAATATTTGTTTTTGAAAGGCAATACGCCTACGCAAATCAAAGATGAGTTGGATTCTGTGTATGGGGACTCTGCACCATCATTTACCACAGTGAAATTTTGGGCAGCTGAATTTAAACGTGGTCGTAAGAGCTTGCGAGACGATGAACGTTCAGGACGTCCAAAAACTGGAACTACCGACGAAAACATCCCCTAAGTTCACCAAATGGTGCTAGACGGCCACCGAATTAAAGTGAGAGAGATAGCAGAGCTAAGGAACATGTCAAAAGAACGTCTTTGTCACATATTAAATCAACATTTGGAGATGAGAAAGCTGTCCGCGCATTGGGTGCCGCGTTTGCTCACGTTAGACTAAAAACGTGTTCGAATGAACATTTCCAACGCTCTGTTGGCGCAGTTTAGGCGCAATGAATCCGAGTTTTGGCGCCGATTACTTACTGTGGATAAAACTTGGATACACTATTATACGCCCGAAACAAAAATACAGTCCAAACAGTGCACTGCAAAGGGGGAACCGGCTCCATAAAAAGCAAAAACTGTTTTTTCGGCTGGGAAAAGGATGGCGACTGTTTTTTGGGATAGTCATGGAGTTATTTTAATCGATTATCTTCAAAAAGGAAAAACCATTACAGGAGCATACTGCGCATCATTACTTGACAAGCTGAAGGCAGAACTTGCGGAAAAACGGCCACATTTGCAGAAAAAGAAAATCCTGTTTCACCAAGACAACGCACCGTCTCACACCTCAGCGGTTGCCATGCCAAAAATCCATGAATTACGGCTTGAACTGCTTGACCATCCGCCTTACTCACCAGATCTAGCTAATCTTTGTTCCTTCATCTAAAAATTGCGCTCGGAGGACAGAGATTTTCGTCAAACGAAGAGGCAATCACCTTCGTGAACGATTATTTTGCAGAGATAAACGCCGAGTACTATTTGGTTGGGTTACAGAGATGGGAGCATCACTGAGAGAAGTGTGTAGAGTTACAAGGAGACTATGTTGATAAATAAAAAATAAATTTCTGAAAAAACGTCTTGTATCTTTGTTAGGTCGGAAACTTTTCAGACCACCCTCGTATATGAAACAACGTTTATTAGAAGAGTACTGTTTTGATCTTATGTATTATATTTAAACAGCGCTTTTGAACAAACTTGGGGGCCATTTATCCTTTATTTGATTGTATATCTGCTGTAATTGTGATCCAATTGAACTGAAATTTAAAACGTTAACAATTCCTCGGATAAAGCAGTAAGAATCTTTGCCGAACCACGATGATATCTCAGTGCCACCTTTCAACTCTTCAGACATCCTTCGGTTGTCCGAACCTCTTTTTGCGCCGTGGATCTTTTTGAATTTTATTTCTTTGAGGACATATTAAAGATGGGGACGCTTAAACAATTGTAAGGATATTACAAAAAATGACGTTTGAATACCGCAATGAATAGAAATCATGCTTGTTTTGTTTTTTTAATAGCCTGTTTGGCAATCGTTTATTGAATATTTAAGAATCACGCGCGAAGACCTGTCCAACATTTGGACAGTTTCTTTATATTTTACCTTCACTTACTACACAATTTTCTTCCTTAAAATGTATGTTTTTTAAAGAAATGAAATCGGTTTAATGATAGATCTAGTGAAAAATAGATGATGAGGTCCATGGGATCTACTAGCTTATATCTTGTCTCATCGGATATGAAGAAGAAATGAGAGTTTGCCTGTTGTTGGAATAAAATGTTACTGCAAAACTCAATGTCGGCATAACTTGAACAACAACGGTATTGTAAAAGAAGCCGTGTTTCCTGTCCCATTGTTTCATTGTGTTTTTCTAGGAATTCTCTTGTATGCTCAGCTGTACGCAGAGCAACATCTTCTTTCTCTTCGGAAATATAACAAAATTTCTGGTCGATTGCTGTTTTGTTGCTTAACAATCATTTTGTATACAATCAACCTTTTTATCGGGGCAAAATATCATGTATCCTATATTCTCAATCTCACTTAACCACACAAATTTACACAAAGAAATAACCAGCAACAAGAAATTTTCACAGTCTGTCGATATTATCAAATTTTGAAAATTATTACCAGGAAGTAACCTATACTATTATTACTCCATTTAACATATAATTTGAGGTCAAATCTGTTGTATTCGTTTCATTATTAATCTTTGCTCCTGCCCATTATCTTTAGGTAGTTTTGTGTTACTTAATTATCTATTCGAGGAATGTCCCAACTACAGGTTTTTGTATTGCCGAAAATCAATGAATATATTCTTTGTAATTCCTCCCCACTTTGATCTCAATTCTCCTTTAAATCCAGAAACCCTCTACCCTTTTTAGAAATCCTAATAATGGTTGAAACTAATCTTTCAAAATTAGTAAAAAAAAAAATTAATTTTGTTATATTGTAGGAAATCAAATCATGATTATTGATATATGGCTCTACTGGTTAATTTTCAAAGATTTACTTGCCTTCTGCACTGTATTTTACAGTTAGAAGTTGAAAGAAGCCAATAGCGGAATGTTTGAATAATTGAAGCGTCTAAATTGGTAAGAGAAAGCTAAATTAAAGCATGAGCAGTCAAATTATAATCCTCACCCTTCATCTAACAAGGAATAATATTTAACCAGGCAAGTTTGAGATAAATTTTGCTCGTCGAATTTTGGTCTTGTTATCAGGATCAGGAAACCTGAAAACCTAACTTAATCGGAAACACGCTGATCTACGCCTAGCTTAAAAAACGGCAGAGCATTCCATGGTTAAATAGTTTTCCTTTCCCGTATCAAAAATAAACTTTCAGGATTTGTAGTCAAGTACACGAGCCGCTGCCCCACGGAGCTTAAAATATATATGGTGGGGGCGGGGGCTGCAGGAAATATTTCCAGTTCCTGTCAAATAATATCACCTCGTTGTATCCCTGGATTCTGATCGGGCACAGGGCGCAGACCTGTTCAATCCCTCCATGGGGAGTCATAAAACTTTACGGCTCCTTTAAATAATGCCTAGACGCCTCTGATAAAGTAAAAAAAATATATTGATAGCGTCAGAGCAATGCTGCAATTATTGTGGTAGGATTTATAGTTATGGAGTGGATTTAGAATCGATTTTCTTTCTGAATAAAGAGTGAAACCGATGCTTCTAGCTTGCTTAGGCACGTGAGGTAGAACGAGTCACTACTACTGACTAAATAGATGGTTAAGCAATAAACATATGAAATATGATCGGCCTATACTTGAATGAAAGCAGTTTATTTAACCCTTCGTGCTTGTCAATTTCATTTAAATCATAAAAAAAAATAAAAAAAATTGAGGCTGTTTTTAAACACATAACCTAGAATCCGTAGACAAATTTAATTAATAATAAATTAAATTAAATAATTTATCCATATTTACTCATTCCAGGTAACATAACAATCTCCCTAAATTATAATCCTCATAAATATTTTTTTGCATACATCAATACCGCTCATACTTTTTCAAATGCAAACATATGATTGCTGGACGCCATTTGCCTGTATCAAATTATGCTAATGTACACATCTAAATGTCTCTTTTCAAACAGCATTACTCTGTAAAATAGTGAACAAACGGAAGAGCTGATTTTTCGACTTTCAATAACATCATAGACAAATTATATACAGATTTTATTTACGAATTAAAGTTAGTTAATGTCATTGATGATGCCTTTTACTATATTGCACTTAAATTTAGCTAAATCACCTTACCTGGAGTTTGCCGGGATACTTTACTTGCAGAAACTCATCAGCAATTGCACAAACGAACATACCAATATTATTTTTAAAATTATAACATTTCTGTCGCTTACACTGTATTTCTGTTAAATTTTTTGAAGAGACTACTTCAGATTAAAATATCTTACTGACGATAAGCAATGGTAAGTTAGTTTAAGCTGAAGAAATATCGGGGGTTTCATCCCCTTTGGAACGGTTCCTGATCTATACATACTACTATTATATCTATCTATGCATCTATATATATAAATATATAGCTTCTTTATTGTGCTAAAATTACAATCTGCTTTATTAGGCAATAAGTAATTGAAATAAATGTTCTCATTCAAACAGTATTTACAAACAGCCCAGAGGTCTCCCAAATCCACATGGTTGTCACCTCCCTCCCAAAAGAGGAAGTCCCCCACGCTCACACACCGGATACGAGCCAGTGGAGGCTGACGAAGAGCGCGAGAGTCACTCTCTCATGCGCTCAGGACATGATTAGAGAAACTGGCCATTGCCAGGACTCTCACTATCACGTATTTATAGCAGGTCACGAGACCACTGCCGTTTTAGTCTCCGAAGAGGATTATAGAGATGAGTGGCGCAGTGCAATGACTGTGCTAGGGGATTAGGGTGGTTGGATAGGTTACTATGGAATTGTATGAACTTGCAAGGGATGAGTTCAAGAATGTAGCGTAAATTAAAACCGTTATGAAGGGTTTTGTTGCTGACGTAATAAGGGGCATTTACTATTGTTCTCAGGACTTTAGGTTGAAAGGATTGGATACGCTTGATGCTCGACTTTTTTGCTGTCCCCCATTGCTCTATTCCATATGCCCAGAGATTCGTCGCTTAGGCTATATATATACTAAAATTGCAAGAACGGTTCCAAATGGCAATTTTCCTTCCTATAAGAGAGGTCAGGAGGCAAATAACGAAAAACTAATCGCGTAAAATCGTAGTATCTTTGCCTGTTTTTTGCAAAAATACATCACTTAACTGTCACGTTAATTAATCGCTGTGCCTAATATGGTAATACTGTAAAATGGTAAGAGCGTGCACAGCTGATAGCTATGCAATGAAACTTATTTATGGCATAAGTTCCTCGTGATCTTTTCATCTTCCATAAAACGTTTTCTATCCCAATATAGGCTCGGTATAATGAAATGTAAGGGCGTGCCGTGTTTAGATCGTTTCGTGTTAGGGGAAATGCCGCCATCTTCGCCTACTGCTCATCACTTAGCCCTTTAAGGACGAAGAGTGCGGAGGTGACGTCTGCCACCTGACGTAGGACAGAAACAGCACGCGGTAGATAATGTCCGAAGACACGAAAGTACCAAGCACGAACTCTTCGACCTGGAAGACCTCACACGAAAAATGAACATCCACCATTGGTTTATCATTGTTACATGCCATAGTCATTATATCATAGGGGGATTTAAGTAGAAGAAGATATATTTATTCTATAGGAAATTTTAAAACGGTTTTGGGTACAGAATGCTCACCCTAAGTGGCTCTAATCGCCAAATCGGGCGTGAGTTTTTTAAGGGATAGCATTAAAATTAGATCGAAAATTGCTGTCAATCCGGGCAAAGCTCATTGCATAATATGTGAAAACAGTCACTTCATGTTTATTATGTCATTTCGTACATTGATTGTTACTTGTGTTTTTATTTTATAAGTACTGCTCAAAACACAAACCTGATGTTGGTGGAATAAAATATTTTTTCATGAATTTGGGGGGTTTCCCCCTCATCCCCTCTTCTGATCAAAACTTAAATGTACCATTATTTGCTGATCATTTAATTTTGTCAGCTTTTTCCTAGTAGGAACCATTGTCTTGATATTGAAATGACCATAGTAAAAAATTTAGTTTTAGGTTAGAAAATAGTTTTTATATGCTTTTAATGATCCAATTCTCGAAAACGATTATCCATTGACTAAATAATTACTGTTGTGTTCTGTAGATTATCTAATTTTTGATATCCTTGTTCATTAATGCTGTTTTTTCTGGTACTAACAGTTATTCTGGAATCATGAACCAAAGTTTTTTCAGGAAACCACATTCCTTTCTATTTAAACAGATATTATTCGTGAACGATAAGTCGCAGACTATGCAATGCCCGGCTCTCACGAGGCGTGAATTACGAAAGCCAACTGGCTTGCGGTCGTAGTCGCACACGAGAAGAAAGAGTCGTGAACCGTTAACACGGTTCAGGATTTCAAAAGAATTGTAAAGACAAATTTAATTGTAATGTAATTAATTTCCTTAATCCGTATTATGGGCATCAGTAGTACTCACTTTCGTTGTTCACGCCCGATGGTGGGATCCCGGCATAAGAAATATACAATTTTTTCAACGGTTATTAACATGATTGGTTTCTATTTCAAACTTCATTCATTTTACTCCTATGTGTGGGAAAGAAACGTGTCCTCTGTCCTGACACGATTGTGGTGTGCCACCCCTTACATTTTTTATTTTTGTATACCAGTTTGAATATAATGTCGATTGAACTAATCATCAAGGCATTTGCTCAAAGTTTTGTAGGTTATGAATACTTTATGTAGGTTACCAATGATTTTAGTCACTATTAAAATTATCAGTCATAAGGAGAACGGTTAAATATATCCAATGTTTGAGGGACTACATCATGATATTATGGATACAAATTGAACTGATGAAAGGTAATTAATTGACTTTCATGGGCAAAACTTTAGCCGGCAGATCGGCATTCCTATTATTTTGAGAAAAAGGGTAGGTGTAAGTCATTTACAACTACCGAATTTTAAAGGTACTCGTATCAACGCCACGGGTTTTATAATTTTCTTTCACATTTTAGATTTATAGTTCTGAAATTTTCAAGTTGAAAATAGGGCCAATATTTGTAAAATCGTTCGCGCATTTTTCAATTTCATTTTTTCAGAATTTTAGCTATTTACACCTTTAATAGTTATTTAGGAGCTATGCTTTCGTAAGAATTCATTTTATTTTTTCAGAAAGTTTGCACAAAAAGGTCTTGTCAGATGGATTTTTACGGGTTGATCTCCATTCCTCTCTGAAATATTATTTGTTTATTTGTCAAACTAATAGAAGAAAAATGATAAATACAAAAGAAGTCTTGACGTCATTTCCTCTCTGGGCTCTAATTTTCTCGTTGATGGGGGTAGGTGGCTTGGTGGCATTTATAAGCATCTTATCGAGAGAATACCCTTCTATCTCTGGAGAGAAGAGATATTCAACAACAACCACCATTAAAACACCACCGGAAAAGGGAGAGTTTCCGCCGGTAGTCGGTAAAAGAGAGAATATTAATATAGACGACTTCCATAAAGAAAATCCCTTAGGAAGAGTGGAAAAACCAACAATCGATAGTGATTCTTTAAAAGGACTACTAACTGTAAACGGAGACCAAGCGGAGGCAAAACCATCACTGGTGCCGGAAGCAAAGCCCTCACCAGTACTGGAAGCACGGCCTAGCATAGTACTGGAAAGGCGACCCTTACCAGTTGTCAAATCACAGCCCTTATCATTACCTGAAGCACAACCTTCACCAGTTCCGGAAGCAAAGCCCAGAATAGTACCGGAAAAGCAACCCTCACCAGTTCCGGAAGCAAAGCCTAGAATAGGACTGGAAAAGAAATCCATGCCCGTAGCTGAAGCACAGCATTCACCATTACCTGAAACACAACCCTCACCAGTTCCGGAAGCAAAACCCAGAATAGTACCGGAAAAGCAACCCTCACCATTACCTGAAGCACAACCCTCACCAGTTCCGGAAGCAAAACCTAGAGCAGTACTGGAAAAGCAATCCATGCCAGTAGCTGAAGCACAGCACTCACCATTAACTGAAGCACAACCCTCACCAGTTCCAGAAGCAAAACCTAGAGTAGTACTGGAAAAGCAATCCATGCCAGTAGCTGAAGCACAGCACTCACCATTACCTGAAGCACAACCCTCACCAGTTCCGGAAGCAAAACCTAGAGTAGTACTGGAAAAGCAATCCATGCCAGTAGCTGAAGCACAGCACTCACCATTAACTGAAGCACAACCCTCACCAGTTCCAGAAGCAAAACCTAGAGTAGTACTGGAAAAGCAATCCATGCCAGTAGCTGAAGCACAGCACTCACCATTACCTGAAGCACAACCCTCACCAGTTCCGGAAGCAAAACCTAAAGTAGTACTGGAAAAGCAATCCATGCCAGTAGCTGAAGCATAGCACTCACCATTACCTGAAGCACAACCCTCAGCAGTTCCGGAAGCAAAGCCTAGAAAAGTACTGGAAAAGCAATCCATGCCAGTAGCAGAAGCACAGCACTCACCATTACCTGAAGCACAACCCTCACCAGTTCCGGAAGCAAAGCCCAGAATAGTACCGGAAAAGCAACCCTCACTATTACCTGAAGCACAACCCTCACCATTACCTGACGCACTTCCTTCACCAATACCAGGACAGCCTAGAATAGTACCTGAAAGGCAACACTCAGCAGTAGCAGAAGGATAACCCCCTTTAATATCGTATCCTATGTTTGTAGCTTGTTAATCGAACACCGTTTATCAGTGATGCCTACTTTATCTGATAAACACAACAGGAAGCACAGGCTAATAAATAATAATAGTAATGCTCAAACTTCCTCGACGGACATCGTGAAGAGTTCGTGGAATGATGAACTGATGACTACTTGCTGAGAAGCCTTCTGGCCAGAAGTAATAAAGTTTTGGAGAGGCGATAGCTACAATTGTTTTGTTTTATCGAACCACATCCACGCCGGAATCCCCTAAGCTTACATTGACTGCCGTTAATCAAACAGAATATTATTCTACAAAGGCACGATCTTTCAACGGACATTGCAAAAAAAAAATCTAATGGTTTAGTCACAATTGCAATCATTTTTAATAGATAATTCCATTTATGAAAGGTTTATTTTTCTTTCTTTAAAACGTTTTTGTTTTGCCAAGCCCGAAGGAAGGAAAAGGAGTGTTCATAAAAATAATGTAATGTATTTGAAATTTGGAAGTTATATTCACAACACCTAGATTTTTCACTCGTTAGTAATAATTCAATTGTATTAAAAAAAAAAAACTCTTTTCTATATCAAGTAGGGTATTAAATTTAAGATCTCGGCGTTCTTGTTAATAACATGCAATATGCTTTGTGCCTTTAGTGAACTTAACTGGCAAAAAGGGATTAATTTAGTTCTCACAGCTGTAGCGGAAGGCTTTATAGTGTTTTAATTAGACACTTGACTAGAATTAAATCTAGCAGGTTAATACAGTTTCATCTATGCATGTTCTCAAAGTGGTCCTCTAAAATAGCGTCCTTACTGAGATGCCGTTGCTAATACAGCTTGCTATGAAAGCTTTGTTGACTGCGAACATTTTATGGAAGCTTTTCGACTTGTGAGCTAAAGAAAATAAAACCCCCCAATAAACATCGACACCTCCTAATTCCAAGGATGAGAGAGGGCTCTTCTGTTCAGGTCGGGGATCAGACATGGTGGCTCAGAGCATGAGCTTTACGGCGGGGTTTACAGGTGCCGCCAGCGGGAAGGGTAATTCGTGCCGGCGGCAATAAACCAATTAGCCTCGAATATTACTCCTGTGTCCTGTTCATATCAGCGGCTTACCCGCTCAAGTCGAGCATTGCCATTGGTGACTGTGTTTTATCCACGGGGAACTATAGAACCGCCTCTGATGAGACGATATTGAAGTGAATCATCGCTTGGGCTCAGCTCTGGTGTAAGCTTGCACGATCAATGCTTTCATATATTTCTTTCTACCTGGAACTTCTTTTTTGTTTTACAAGAAACTTGTATTTGCTTGATATTGGTGGCATTGAAATGGAATGATTTCTTGTTCATATGATATTCTTCCAAACGAAGACGAATTTGAGGAAGGTATCGTCAATTCCTTTTCCAAATATTTCCAATTACGCTTTTCCAAGCCCTATGATCTTTTTGACTTCTTACTCTAAGTGGTTCCAGGACTCCCTCATCCTTTACCTTTTCCACATGGAAGTGGAGGTTTTCTTCTCTAAAGGCCTAGCCAATAGGCATGATTCTGGCTGGTATCTGATGTCCCCTCATGAGGAGTAAGCCCTAAAACCTTAATGACCTTGGGCAGTGAAATATTCGTTTCCACGCTAGCTTGTTAATTTGAGGCTAACATAGCCTTAATGGCCCCTGAAAGACGCTTTGACGTAACCTTCTAGTTGTTGAGAACCTCTACAAATCCGTTTAGGCCGGTCAAGAAGTTCTCACCCCTATGTACATGATTTACTTGAAGAGAATAAGGTTCGGATTTCCTACGCCCTTTCCATTTATTAGGATGACTTACTTGATTTCGATCCATGACGTTTTTGCACTACTTGCGCTACCTTCAGCACCATTTCCTTGTAGGTCCCATGCGCGGTTTCGGTAATACCCTCATTTGGTTTGGAGTATGCCCATGCAATTGGTACTTCCTCGTACTTATCTCAACCCTTCATCTGTCTGTTTCTTCTACCAACACCAGTTAGATCTAACCTATTCGACCAACCAACTTCACTCCATTGACAGGTCAGTCAAAGGGATGTGTTTGGAGAAAGAAAAATTCATTGAAAGTTGACACATTTACCACTGTAAACTGGGTGGACTCTTACCATCTTAAGAGGTAGTCGTATTTCTGCGTAAAACAGGACTAGTTGATATTTTATCCCGTGGGGTTTTCAAAGTTCTTTACAACAGCACCCAATACTTCGGTCACCCTCTGTTTTGCATCTGCACCGTCCCCAGACGGTATGCAGGAGCAAAGGAGCAAATTAACAGCGTTGTTGGTAGACCTGGAGATGCTATCTCCTTGGGGAGGATCCGCCGCGGCTAGTCACGAATTAGCCACAGGTAAATTGAAAATGTTCCCTCTGAAGAGATAAGCAGTATCGTGGAAGGCCTTGCGCTATCTCGGTCCTGTATGCCGAAGCAAGCCTGCTACTGCCAATTAATTAGCCTTGTATCTTCCATCGTGTGGTAGTTATTTTTGTTTGGGTTTGTATAAGGTGTATGCCATTATTTACTAAAGCTTATAAAACTCCCAGAGATGTGTTACTGATAATTGGTGAATGAAGCGGGGTTCAAAGTTCCTATATTTATAGTTGTACATTTATTTGTGCTGATTTTTCAATTGAAAAGTTCTACTAACTTGTATTGTTTAAGCGGACAACGCGTACCATAAATGCAGCAATCATGGACTTGGATAACTTATACCCCGGTAGAAAAGTGATTTCTGTAAAAGTACAATACAGAATTCAATTATAAATCATGAACCGATCAATGACTAAACAAGAAAATGTTCAGAGGCTCCTTTACTTTACTACTTTCTTGGACTCTAGTCAAATATATGAAGTCATATAGTGTTGCAGATATAGCAAATGAGTGCATGCTGGATGCGGGATTTGGCAAACGTTTTGGAAAAAGGAAGAGATATTTAAAAAGAACTTACATTCGCACAGAATATGTTCTATAGTTAGAAGTATGTACTCCACATGTTTTACATAATGGTGGAAGTTTTTAAGCAAACCTATTAAGTAGATGGGTGACCTTATAATAGATAAGGTATTCATGGTTATAAGTCTGGTAGGATATATTCTGAGAAGATCTTATTTTAAAAAGTAATAGTTGTGTGGTGACAATGTATAAGTGAGAATCCTTAACTTCTTTAATATCTAATCGGCAATAAATCCTACCCACCAGAGGCCTCTGACAGGGTTATTAATAAAGTTTTCAGGATCTGCCAAGTTCCTAACAGCTCACTCGTGGAGTCCTGGAGCTTCTGTTCGCTTATTGTCCTTATTACCCGTACTTCTATTTGTCTCGCGTTTGTCTGAAGTCGATTGTATCGATTTATTCTTGAAGAGTTTGGTTTCACCTGCTTAAAAGACCCTAACAATGGCTAGGGAGATACCTCAAAGCTCTTCCGATAGTAGTATAAAAGCTACCATCAGGACCCGTGGGCCAGCTGGGAGCTACGGAGTTAGACCAGTTGTGCTGTGCCCAATGGCATACCTAAATTTACAATTAAGGCCCATTCTTCCTAGTCTTAAGATTTTAAGAAAACCTTGATATTTTCACCTGAATGACTGCGTGCCTGTTCGGTCTAGTATTCGTGAGCTGCCCTGCTTGGGCCTAAAGTCTTACAACTGTAGAAGATGTTACATTTGATATTGGGAACAAATAAAAACATCTCTACAAAACACGAGAAAGTGTCATTTATTAATTAATTGTGTTCAAAAAATTAATTTTTAAAATTTTGAGTAGTGAATGAAATCAAAGATCTCGCCAAAATTGATAACATGTAATTTTTGAAATGTGATTGCAAAAAGTCATCGAAACTGTCATAAGTTTTTTCGTATTCCAGTTTGATATTTTTAGCTTGAAAGTTTTTTTT